>CM019696.1:44643357-45136994 GCA_009760885.1 Achatina immaculata | reverse complement strand
TTGTAACACACACCCCCCCCCCCCCATATTTCACCAATTGTAACCCCCCCATATTTCACCAATTGTAACAACCCCCCCCCCCCCCCATATTTCACCAATTGTAACACACACCAGCCCCCCCCCCCCCATATTTCAGCAATTGTAACCCCCCCCCCCATATTTCACCATTGTAACACACACCAGCCCCCCCATATTTCACCAATTGTAACACCCCCCCCCCCATATTTCACCAATTTTAAACCCCCCCCCCCCATTTCACCAATTGTAACACACCAGCCCCCCCCCCCCCCATATTTCACCAATTGTAACACCCCTTCCCCTATATTTTACCAATTGTAACACCCCCTCCACCCCCCATATATCACCAAATGTAACACCCCCTCCCATATTTCACCAATTGTAACCCCCCCCCCCCATATTTCACCTATTGTAACCCCCCCGTATTTCACCAACTGTAAACACCCCCCCCCCATATTTCACATATTGTAACCCCCCCCCCGCGCCATATTTCACCAATTGTAACACCCCCCCCCCCATATTTCACCAATTGTAACCCCCCCAATTTCACCAATTGTAACACACCCACCCCCCCCCCCCATATTCACCAATTGTAACCCCCCCCCCCCAAATTTCACCATTTGTAACCCACCCTCCATATTTCACCAATTGTAACCCCCCCCCCCTCCATATTTCACCAGTTTTAACACCCCCTTTCTTTTAATGTCTTTATTCTTAATCATTAGTTTAGTGTCTTTATCTCGCGTCTATAATTCTTCTTCTACAGTTTCACTCATTATCTACTTCGTTTTATCACTTTTCTCAACAGAATCAACAAGTTTCTTATGACACATAATGATGGAGCGAAGAAAGAAAGAAAGAAAGAGTGAAGAATGAATGAACAAACTTTATTTTCAAGGCTAAATAACTGGCATGCATGGCCATCTGATATTCTGCCTTCATCATAAACTTTCTCTCAACTTTCATACAACTTTCTCTCAATTTTATACAACTTTCTCTCAATTTTCGTACAACTTTAAACTTTCATACAATTTTCTCTCAACTTTCAAACAACTTTCTACCAACTTTCATACAACTTTCTCTCAACTTTCAAACAACTTTCTACCAACTTTCATACAACTTTCTCTCAACTTTCAAACACTCGGTTTAGTACGTGAAGTAATAAATACATAAAAAGTATGAGGAAAATTAAAATGACAAAACTTTTACATACAACTTCTGACCTGGACCTTCATGAATAAAACATAAGAAACAAATTAGTTGTAACTATTGTCAGATAAAGAGGATGGCGACTGCAGTACAGCTGGTTTAAATAATAAAAATAGATAGATATGTATGGCGCAGTTTTACAAGGTGGCAGAGGGAGTGAGTAAACTGAGAAAAAACGAATAGAAAGTATGAGAATGTATAAATGAAAAACATACAACATCCGATATTTCGGCGTGAGTCTTTTTCGAGGATTACTTACACAAACGAGACAAAAAAAAAAACACACACACAACTAAACGAAAAATGTATCTTAATATGGCCTCCTCCAGAAGTAGGAAACAGAGAAATTCGTGTCCACTAGAAGAGGCATAGAGACCACACTGGGCCACACAAAGGATAAACCGATAGAGCCAATCGTAAAGAAGAGGTGGAAAGAGAGAGAGGAGGAAAACAGGTGGTTGAAAGGGGGGAAGGGCAACAGAAACGGGGGGGGGGGGGGAGAGGGGAAGCAGAGAAATAATGAATGAAGAATATAAACAACTGCAGGGAGAAAATGTGAAACTGGTGAATAGGACAAGACCCTATAAACACCAATATGTCGTCAGAGAAGAAGAGAAGGTTGTGATAGGGAGGGGTAGCTAGGAGAAAGAAAGTAGAGTAAACAAAAAAAAGGGGGGGGGTGGAAAACTAAAGAAGTTACAGAAAGCTGAAGACGTTAATTCCAGCTGGGTGGAGGCAGCCAGCCTTGAAAATAAGGCGCTGTTCTAGGACCCTCCGAGATCGTACACCAGCAGAACAAGAGCGGATCGCACTAACAGAAATGTCGTTTTCTCCTGTGGTTGCTAAGGCAAAAATGTTTAGCCACAGGTGTCCAGAGAGAAATAGTCTTAGAAATATCATTGAGATGCTGGCGAAACCGATCTCCTAAGTGTAAACCAGTCTCCCCTATGTACTTCAAACCGCAACGTTTGCACATAATAGAATACATAACATTGCGTGAAGTGCATGTGAAACTAGCAGAGTAAGTAAGGCTTTACAGGTCAAGCCTTGGATTTGTGAACAGACAATTGTTTAGACATCGGTTGTCTTTGGATTAATTTTAAACAGCGACCATATTAGGTGAAGAAAAAGAAAGACACACACACACACACACAGAGAGAGAGAGAGAGAGAGAGAGAGAGAGAGCGATGGATAAAGAGAGCAAGAACCAAGAACAAAATAAAGGACATAATATACAAAACAGCAGCAGCTACGTTTCTGCGTCAAGCGGTGTTCCATAACTCGTGTCTTCTCTACGATGACTTAAGTGGCCCTGCGACTGTTGTTTTAGAGCTGAGAGCTTTCAATGTTACATAATCTAGAACGCAGTTACAAGAACTCCCTATCCAGCTCAGCAGTCAGATTATCTATTCTGTACTTGATGTTGTGAAACTCCTTCAACGTGTGGGAGATGATTGCATTTTGATGGCTTAACGAGCACAACAACAGCCCTCGGCGGCATGTGTGACTGCCTGCTCTCTCTCTCTCTCTCTCTCTCTCTTTCATTACTCATTAATAACCACACACACACACAAAATTCTCTGGTAACACGCAGACCTATATAAGTTTAAACCAGATTGCGAAGTGTGTACTTATGTGTGTGTGTGTGTGTGTGTAAGTTTGTACTTAATCGCGGTGATGCAGCTTCTAGGCCTGCGCTCACCAAATGTGCTTACAAAGAGCGGTAACTCTGCACAGAGAACCAGCAAGAGCCGACTGAACAGAATAATTATCTTTTCTTTGTCCAACTTCCTGAGTCTGATGTGGCCGACTAATAATTGTTCTTTAAGAAAATCTGATTCCATAAAATTCACAGAAATTAAGACTGAAGTGAAAGAATTGAACCCTGAAGAAGAGAGAATTTAACCTTACACATTAGACTGTCTGCTGTTAACGAAGCTGTTAACATCTGCGATGTTAAAATTGTTGCTCTAGAACAGGCAGAAAAAAAAAGAAGTGTCATCAGACAGACAAAAGTCTGTTTTAGTCTGTAGTCTGTCTAATCTTCAGTCAGAGTTCAGATACTTTTCTTTTCTCAGTGTGTATTTATCTATTTGTTTTGTCTTATCTGTTTGGTTTATCTGTTTATTTTGTCTTACCTGTTTGTTTTGTTTTGTCTGTTTTTTTTAATGTTTCCCAAAATATTGGACTTTTGTTGCTTTTTTCATAACCATTCCACTGTTCTTATTTCCTACAGCTTCTTCTCTCTCTCTTTCTCAACACCATATTCCCCCCCTCTATTTTCCTTTGTATTTTCATCTTATACTTTGTAAAACCCCGTCACTATATGACGTCTATAAAACTCCGTTATTACATGACATATATAAAACCTCGTCATTACATGACACCTATAAAATCCCAACATTACTCGACATCAGTAAAACCACACCATTACATGACATCAATAAACCACACCATTACATGACATCAATAAACCACGCCATTATACGACATCAATAAACCACACCATTACATGACATCAATAAATCCCCCCATTACATGATATCAATAAAACCCCGCCTTTACATGACATCAATAAATTCCCGCCATTACATGACATCACTAAAATCTTCCATTATATGACATCAATAAAACCACACCATTACATGACATCAATAAATCACCGATATTATATGACATCAATAAAACTACATCATTACATGACATCAATAAAACTTCGCTATTACGTAACATCAATAAATTCCCCCCCCCATTACATGACATCAATAAATCCCCGCCATTACATGACATCAATAAACCTTCCATTATATGACATCAATAAAACCACGCCATTACATGACATCAAGAAATCACCGCCATTACATGACATCAGTAAATCCCCGCCATTACATGCCATCCATAAAACCACGCCATTATATGACATCAGTAAAACCCCGCCATTATATGACATCTATAAAACCCAGCCATTACATGATATCGATAAAACCCCGCCATTACATGACATCGATAAAACCCCGCCATTATATGACATCGATAAAACCCCGCCATTATATGACATCCACCTTCACTCTATTAGTCTTTTTTTTATTGCCACAGCCAGAACAGCCACATTGTTTCGATTCTCACCTGCTGCTTTGTGCCTTAAACATGACGTCTGCGCCTTACACCACGGCACCGGCAGGCTCTTCCTAAGCTTCACTGGCCTATAGCGTACCACGTGATCACCATCTGCGCCGGTGTCCTGATACTACATTCCAGGGATTTATCTAATGAGAAGGCTGTGGGAAGGAGTTCTCGAGTCTGCAGTGGAGAATATAATCTATCAACTCTGGAGATTTTCAGAGAATTTAGTGCAACAGGTGAGAGAACAAGAGATATGGGAGAAAGCACTTGTGGAGATAACCTACAGGTAGCGCATGTTTCCTTTCATTCATTACGTGCCGTGCTGGATAGCTTAGGCGATCATGCCTCCTCATTTTGTCTCAACACTGGTGTGTTAAAACATCTGAAATGTTTTCAGTCCTGGATTTAGATTGGGTGGGGCATTAAGCTGCAGTGATAGATTTAGACTTGGTGGGGCATTAAGCTGCAGTGATAGATTTAAAGTCGGCGGGGCATTAAGCTGCAGTGATAGATTTAGACTCGGTAGGGCATTAAGCTGCAGTGATAGATTTAGACTCGGTAGGGCATTAAGCTGCAGTGATAGATTTAGATTTTGTGGGGCATTAAGCTGTAGTGATAGATTTAGACTTGGTGGGGCATTAAGCTGCAGTGATATATTTAGACTTGGTGGGGCATTAAGCTGGAGTGATGAATTTAGACTTTGTGGGGCATTAAGCTTTAGTGATAGATTTAGACTTTGTGGGGCATTAAGCTGCAGTGATAGATTTAGACTTTGTGGGGCATTAAGCTGCAGTGATAGATTTAACTTTGTGGAGGCATTAAGCTGCAGTGATAGATTTAGACTTGGTGGGGCATTAAGCTGCAGTGATAGATTTAGACTTGGTGGGGCATTAAGCTGCAGTGATAGATTTAAACGTTGTGGGGCATTAAGCTGTAGTGATAGATTTAGACTTTGTGGGGCATTAAGCTGCAGTGATAGATTTAGACTTTGTGGGGCATTAAGCTGCAGTGATAGATTTAAACTTTGTGAGGCATTACGCTGCAGTGATAGATTTAGACTTTGTGGGGCATTAAGCTGTAGTGATATATTTAGACTTTGTGGGGCATTAAGCTGCAGTGATAGATTTAGACTTTGTGGGGCATTAAGCTTTAGTGATAGATTTAGACTCTGTGGGGCATTAAACTGCAGTGATAGATTTAGATTTGGTGAGGCCCTAAACTATATAAAACGTAGAGGTGCCATCACTAAAAGGTTACTTGAGAAGGTGTGTGAGGCCCTAGGCTATATAAAAATTACAGGTACCATGGCTAAAAGGTTACCTGAGAAGGTGTGTGAGGTCCTAGGCTATATAAAACTTAGATGTGCCATGGCTAAAAGGTTACCTGATAAGGTGTGTGAGGTCCTAGGCTATATAAAACTTAGATGTGCCATGGCTAAAAGGTTACCTGATAAGGTGTGTGAGGTCCTAGGCTGTATAAAACTTAGATGTGCCATGGCTAAAAGGTTACCTGAGAAGGTGTGTGAGGTCCTAGGCTATATAAAACTTAGATGTGCCATGGCTAAAAGGTTACCTGAGAAGGTGTGTGAGGTCCTAGGCTATATAAAACGTACATGTGCCATGGTTAAAAGCTTACCGGAGAAAGTGTGTGAGAGGCCCTAGGCTATATAAAACTTACAGGTGCCATCACTAAAAGGTTAGCTGAGAAGGTGTGGTAGGCCCTAGCTAAAGCTTGTTTAGCTCAAGCCTAAACCCAGCACTGAATGCTTTTTCCGCTTCTGTGCCACTTAGTCAGTCCGTTCAGGCATCTTTCTCGTGGCTCCCCCACCACCACCACCCCCCGTATCTTTTTTCCCCTTAAAGTTTTCAGTCACTATCAAGTTCTCTAACTTCTATCCTCTCATGACATATCCAAGTTCTCTAACTTCTGTCCTCTCATGACATATCCAAGTTCTCTAACTTCTATCCTCTCATGACATATCCAAGTTCTCTAACTTCTATCCTCTCATGACATATCCAAGTTCTCTAACTTCTATCCTCTCATGACATATCCAAGTTCTCTAACTTCTGTCCTCTCATGACATATCCAAGTTCTCTAACTTCTGTCCTCTCATGACATATCCAAGTTCTCTAACTTCTGTCCTCTCATGACATATCCAAGTTCTCTAACTTTTGTCCTCTCATGACATGTCCAAGTTCTCTAACTTCTATCCTCTCATGACATGTTCAAGTTCTCTAACTTCTGTCCTCTCATGACATATCCAAGTTCTCTAACTTCTGTCCTCTCATGACATATCCAAGTTCTCTAACTTCTGTCCTCTCATGACATATCCAAGTTCTCTAACTTCTGTCCTCTCATGACATATCCAAGTTCTCTAACTTCTGTCCTCTCATGACATATCCAAGTTCTCTAACTTCTGTCCTCTCATGACATATCCAAGTTCTCTAACTTCTGTCCTCTCATGACATATCCAAGTTCTCTAACTTCTATCCTCTCATGACATATCCAAGTTCTCTAACTTCTGTCCTCTCATGACATATCCAAGTTCTCTAACTTCTGTCCTCTCATGACATATCCAAGTTCTCTAACTTCTATCCTCTCCTGACATGTCCAAGTTCTCTAACTTCTATCCTCTCATGACATGTTCAGATTCTCTAACTTCTGTCCTCTCATGACATGTCCAAGTTCTCTAACTTCTATCCTCTCATGACATATCCAAGTTCTCTAACTTCTGTCCTCTCATGACATGTTCAAGTTCTCTAACTTCTATCCTCTCATGACATGTTCAAGGTCTCTAACTTCTGTCCTCTCATGACATGTTCAGGTTCTCTAACTTACCACAGACAGTCCTATTTAAAAGCCCACTACGCCTGGCGACAGGTCAGTCATTCATTCATTTGCATGTCCCTTGCGGAACTTTGCCTCCCTAACAGCACTCCTGTAGGCCTCTCGGTTGTGAGCAAGATGGCCTGCTGCTGATGTATCCGTTTGCAGATTATCAACGATGTCTTGCCGCCATCTTCGCCTTGGTCTTCCTCTCTTTCTTTTTCCCCTCCAAGACGGTCTTGTCTAGATTATCATGACTTTTAACGTGTCCAAAATATTTAAGTTTTCTCTGTTTAATCCTCTTTACTAGCCAGCCTTCTTCATATTAAGTTCTTGTAGTATGGATATACTCGTATTTGTTCATTTTTTTATGTCCATGATATGTGAAAAACTCTTCTGTAACATTTACATTCAAAGGCATTTATGTGTTTCTCAGCTGTTTTGTTAAGTGTCCAGGTCTCACAGGCATATGTTGTCATGGGAAAGATGCATTCCCTTAAAAATCTTATTTTTATAGTTCTGCCTGTTCCTCTCCACTGATTCTTTAGTTATTTTACTTTCTGAAGAGCGATAGATGTCTTCCTTTTAATTTCCCTCATTGTATCTCCATTATTAGTAGTGATCCAAGATATTCAAAACTCTCCATTTCTTCCAATTTTTCCTCATTGATACATATTTCAGCTGCCTTATGTGTTTTGTCAGTTGTCATCAATTTAGTTTTGTTCGCATTAAGATAGAGGCTTTCCTCTTCACTATTCTTTTAGACTGATATAAATTAGTTTTTCAATTCCTTTTTGTGTTGTGGACAGTAATGCTGTGTCATCAGCATATCTAGTCTGTGGCGACAGGTACAAGGTGATAATTGTCCACGTGTTAGGCTAGAAATCAATGTACCCGAGGTAAATACTCTGCATACAGAAAGTTGTGTTTTATGGGAGGTCCTGTAAATTACGTGAAGTTACGATAATTTATCTTTCACTGCAAATTTTTCTGACAAAACGAGGCTTTCGCACGGTAAAGAGAAAGTGATGTTAGGTTAACTTGGAAAACATTGTAGATTAAGCTCTTTAGTCGTGAGAGAAAGAGAAATGGAAGAGATTAAGCTCTTTAGACATGAAAGAAAGAGAAGTGGAAGAGATTAAGCTCTTTAGGCATAAGAGAAAGAGAAGCGGAAGAGATTAAGCTCTTTAGTCGTGAGAGAAAGAGAAATAGAAGAGATTAAGCTCTTTAGTCGTGAGAGAAAGAGAAGCGGAAGAGATTAAGCTCTTTAGACATGAGAGAAAGAGAAGTGGAAGAGATTAAGCTCTTTAGTCGTGAGAGAAAGAGAAGTGGAAGAGAATGACCGCGACCATTTTTGGAAAGCTAACAGTACAAACTAAACTCTTATCTCTTCCACAACGAAGACTTATCTTCTTATTTATCCTCCTATACCCGTCTGCTTGTGTATCATCTCTCTCCCGTCATCAGCTGTTTCAGTTTCTGCCATATATAATTTCAGAAATCATTATCTATCCCACAAATCATTATCTGTTTCAGAAATCATTATCAATGTCCTTTTAATTCACCTTTACACAGGATTCCACCCACGCATGTCTCATGTTTCTTAATGGCTTGCTAGTTACCAGGTCAGTGTTATTAGAGCAGTTCGTCAGCCAAAACATCCGATGTGCCTGTATGTCTGTTCTTTTATTCATCCCTCTGTCCTCCTTTTGCAACTTTCTTTTACTCTGTCTCTCAATGTACCCATCTTCTGATATTTGACTATCCACTCATTCCCCCCCCCCCCCCCCCCCCGCCGTCTATTTTTCTGTCCAACATTTTATCTATGTATCATAATATAAATGTCTCTCCATCACTCTGTCATTCCAGTGATCTTCTTAAAAGCTCCAGATCTCTTTGACACACATTTTTGCTGCATTTGTCCGCTAAACAGATATTTGTCTCCCTTCCTATGGCTAAACTTCCGGTATAAACTGCCTCGATACTCTGTCACCTGCAATTGGCTTAATCGATACCTGTAATGAGGTATCGGCAATGATCTATCTGTAATCGACACTCATTAGGTTGCAGACCGCCCATACTGAATCGATTCGGAAATCAGCTCGTCAAGGCAACATGCAATAGGGTTTGGATACTCTAACTAAGAAAGGAGAGTATCTGGAGGTTTAAGAATTGGGTTTGCAGGTTTGTGTAATTGTTTGTCTCTCTCTCTCTTCTTCCTCTCATTTCTTGGATTCTAAACCCTGTTTATATGCACATGCATCTTCTGTCTTCACTTCTGGACATTGCAAAGTGTCTGCGATGAGTCGTTTTACATGTGATATGAGCTTTCGCCAGATCTTTCCAATCCCCTTGGCTGATACAGCTATCAGTGCAAAGCTATCTATCTGATACAGCTATCAGTGGGAAGATGACTATCTGATACAGCTATCAGTGCAAAGCTGACTATCTGATACAGCTATCAGTGGGAAGATGACTATCTGATACAGCTATCAGTGCAAAGCTGACTATCTGATACAGCTATCAGTGGGAAGATGACTATCTGATACAGCTATCAGTGCAAAGCTGACTATCTGATACAGCTATCAGTGCAAAGCTGACTATCTGATACAGCTATCATTGCGAAGCTGACTATCTGGTACAGCTACCAGTGCGAAGCTATCTGATACAGCTATCAGTGTAAAGTTGACTATCTGATACAGCTATCAGTGGGAAGCCGACTATCTGATACAGCTATCAATATAAAGCTGACTATCTGATACAGCTATTAGTGTAAAGGCTGACTATTTGATACAGCTACCAGTGCGAAGCTGATTATCTGGTACAGCTATCAGTGCGAAGCTATCTGATACAGCTATCAGTGGAAGCTGACTATCTGATACAGCTCTCAGTGGAAGCTGACTATCTGATACAGCTATCAGTGGAAGCTGACTATCTGATACAGCTATCAGTGGAAGCTGACTATCTGATACAGCTATCAGTGGAAGCTGACTATCTGATACAGCTATCAGTGGAAGCTGACTATCTGGTACAGCTATCAGTGGAAAGCTCAGTATCTGATACAGCTATCAGTGGAAGCTGAGTATGTTGATGTTCATGCGCAAGAGATTACACTTGGTGAACCGAAAACTTCGGTATCCACTAGATAGATCCACTCCGTTATCCACTAGATAGATCCACTCCGTTATCCACTAGATAGATCCACTCCGTTATCCACTAGATAGATCCACTCCGTTATCCACTAGATAGATCCACTTCAGAATATGACTTCTATGACCTTCCATGCTCGACCCAACCCACACTCTCACTAGCGAGTGGAGAGAAATGTCAAGATAACGGGACTTTGATGAAGAATGAAAAAAGGCGAGAGTACCGCTCATAGCATGGCCAAAGACATAGCGTCATATCTACCTGAATCAATGGGACTAATCAAAGACATAGCGTCATATCTACCTGAATCAATGGGACTAATCAAAGACGGAGATCAATAAAGTTCTGATTACTTTCCAGGAGAAGGGTAGGTGGTTAATTATAACGCATATTGTGTATCCGGAGAAGCTTTTATCGGGTTGTTAGGTTCTGTGATAAGAAGTTGAAGGATGCGGTTCCATGACACTGGCAAGTCCACCGGGCATGGAGTGACAGAATGGATGAACGTCTTCAACGGCTGAAGAATTAGATAAATCGGCCCGTCTGAAATTCTACCCCTCATCTGTCAACATTTATTCTAATGCAGCCATTCAATATCAGTTTAATGGTAGTATTATATGCCTATACAGAACAATGATTAATAAAAAATGAATAACTTTTCTGTTCAATTTATCGCTCATTTATTTGTTCGTTCATTCATTCATTCGTTCAATCATTCATTTATTAAATGTGGCGGACAGCGATTGTGATGATTTTCTCTACTTTGTGCGATCTTTAATCTGCTGAGACACTTTTCTCTTGCCTTCCTTCTCTTTGTTTTACCCCGATGAGCTTTCCAGAAGTTAAGTTCTCTAACTTATGTCTTCTCATGACCTGTCAAAGTTCTCTAACTTTTGTCTTCTCATGACATGTCAAAGTTCTCTAACTTTTGTCTTCTCATGATATGTCCAAGTTCTCTAACTTCTGTCTTCTCATGACATGTCAAAGTTCTCTAACTTATGTCTTCTCATGACCTGTCAAAGTTCTCTAACTTTTGTCTTCTCATGACATGTCAAAGTTCTCTAACTTTTGTCTTCTCATGACATGTCCAAGTTCTCTAACTTTTGTCTTCTCATGACATGTCAAAGTTCTCTAACTTTTGTCTTCTCATGACATATCAAAGTTCTCTAACTTTTGTCTTCTCATGACATGTCAAAGTTCTCTAACTTTTGTCTTCTCATGACATGTCAAAGTTCTCTAACTTTTGTCTTCTCATGACATGTCCAAGTTCTCTAACTTTTGTCTTCTCATGACATGTCCAAGTTCTCTAACTTTTGTCTTCTCATGACATGTCAAAGTTCTCTAACTTATGTCTTCTCATGGCATGTCCAAGTTGTCTAACTTCTGTCTTCTCATGACATGTCCAAGTTCTCTAACTTCTGTCTTCTCATGACATGTCCAAGTTCTCTAACTTCTGTCTTCTCATGACATGTCCAAGTTCTCTAACTTCTATCTTCTCATGACATTTCCAATTTCTCTAACTTCTGTCCTCTCATGACATGTCCAAGTTCTCTAACTTCTGTCCTCTCATGACATATCCAAGTTCTCTAACTTCTGTCCTCTCATGACATGTCCAAGTTCTCTAACTTCTGTCCTCTCATGACATGTCCGAGTTCTCTAACTTCTGTCTTCTCATGACATGTCCGAGAAGTATTGACTGTCACTTTCTTATTTTAACTAGCTTCCGTTGTCTCAAAACTCCCCTGGGAACCTCTTACGTTGTTTTTGTGACTGTCCAGGCTATTTGTTGAATCTTTCTCCAGACTAAACATACAACAGTATACATCTCTAAACCATACATACAACATTATACATCACCATACCACACATAAAACATTATACATCTTTAAACCACACATACAACATTATAGTATCTAAATTACACTTACAACATTATACATCTTTAAACCACATATACAATATCATACATATTAAAACCACACATATAACATTACACATCTCCAAGCCACATATATGGCATAATACATCCCCAAACCACATGTACAGAATTATACATCTCCAGACCACACATACAACATTATACATCTCCACACTGACACATACAACATTATACATCGCTAAAGCACATATACAACATTATTCGTCTAAAAACTAAGAACATATGATAGAATTATTTTACATTCTCACGTATGAAATATGAAACAAACTGATAAACGCATAGATTGATGAATTACAGACAAACTGATATTCACATATATTGATGAATTACAGACAAACTGATAAAACACATATACTGATGAATTACAGACAAACTGATAAACACATATATTGATGTGTCTGAATTATTTCAGCTTCTGTCTGAGTATCCAGTGAATGCTGGGAGAGTAAAGTTCGTTCACGACAGTGGTTCTTAGTCTGTGTTGGCCAAACCCCCCGGGGATATGGGGATCAAATGATGGGGGCTCGCGACTCGATCTCTAATGAAACAAAACTTGGCGACAAAGCATGAAGACAAATAATGGGGACAAAACATAAAGAGGAACCATGGGGACAAAATATGAAGAGGAAGAATAGGGACAAAACATGAAAAGTAACCATGGGGACAAAACATAAAGAGGAACCATGGGGACAAAACATAAAGAGGAACCATGGGGACAAAATATGAAGAGTAAGAATAGGGACAAAACATGAAGAGTAACCATGGGGACAAAACACGAAGACAAATCATAGGGACAAAACATGAAGAGGAACCATGGGGACAAAACGTGAAGAGGAACCATGGGGACAAAACACGAAGACAAACAATGAGGACAGGACATAAAGAGGAACCATGGGGACAAAACATGAAGAATGGAACCATGGGGACAAAATACGAAGACAAACCATGGGGACAAAATATGAAGACAAACCATGGGGACAAAGTATGAAGACAAACCATGGGGACAAAATATGAAGACAAACCATGGGGACAAAATATGAAGACAAACCATGGGGACAAAATATGAAGACAAACCATGGGGACAAAATATGAAGACAAACCATGGGGACAAAACATGAAGAAGGAACCATGCTGACAAAATACGAAGACAAACCATGAGGACAAAACATAAAGAGGAACCATGGGGAAAAACATAAAGAGTAACCATCGGGACAAAAACGAAGACAAACCATGGAGACAAAACATGAAGAGAAACTATGGGGACAACCACGAAAACAAACCATGGGGATATAACATAAAGAGGAACCATGGGGACAAAACATAAAGAGGAACAATGCGGGAAAAACATGAAGAGGAACAATGCGGACAAAATATAAAGAGGAACCATGGAGGAAAAAACATGAAGACAGACCATGGGGACAAAACATGAAGAGAACTATGGGACAAAACATAAAGAGGAATCGTGAGGACAAAATATAAAGAGGAATCATGGGGATAAAACATGAAAAGGAAAAATGGCGGCAAAAACATGAAGAGGAACCATGGGGACAAAACATGAAGAGGAACCATGGGGACAAAACATGAATGAATGAATGAATGAATGAATAATCTTTATTTTTCAAGGGTAAAGAATTGGGCACGCAGGCCCGTCTTACATTCTGCCCTTCATCACTCCATCTTTCATTCTTCCCACACACTTGATTTAGTAAAAAATACAAATTAAATTAGTAAAAACATATCAAAAGAGTGTAAGATTTAACTACTACATTCAAGGTAAAAGAGAAGAAGTAATTAACCTAATAAAATAGCACTCAGGCACACATACACCCGCAGACATATACATAAATAAAAATACATTGTAAATACAGATCTTCTAACATATTTTTTTAAACAAACATTAAAATAATTTCTAACAATATCTAACAAGTTGCTTTTCTAACTTTGTCACTGAAGTACTTGATGGTTTACGAACCATGTGTTGAAGAGGAACCATGGGGACAAAACATGAAGAGGAACCATGGGGACAAAACATGAAGAGGAACCATGGGGACAAAACATGAAGAGGAACCATGGGGACAAAACATGAAGAGGAACCATGGGGACAAAACATGAAGAGGAACCATGGGGACAAAACATGAAGAGGAACCATGGGGACAAAACATGAAGACAAATCATGGGGACAGAACATGAAGAGGAACTACGATGAGAGACATGAAGAGGAACCATGGGGACAAAACATAAAGTGGAACTATGAGGAGAAACATGAAGAGGAACCATGGGGACAAAACATAAAGCGGAACCATGAGGAGAAACATGAAGAGGAATCATGTTGACAAAACATGAAGAGGAACAATGGGGACAAAACATGAAGAGGAACAATGGGGACAAAACATGAAGAGGAACTATGGGGACAAAGCATAAAGATAATACACTAAGATTAAAAATGGAGAAAACAAATATAGAGAAAATATGGCGATAAGACAATGAAATAAAACAAAGAGACAAAACATGGAGATAAAACATCGGGATAAAACAATAAGACAAAACATGTAGATACAAAATGGGACAAAACAGAGTGATAAAACATAAAATATGGAGAAAAAAACTTGGAGAGAAAACACGGAGATAAAAATAAAACATGGAGACAAAACATGAAGACAAAATATGGGGACAAACATGGAAATAAAACACGGAAATAAAACATGGAGATAAACAAAGGGAAAAACATGGATAGAAAACATGGGGAACAAAGCATGGAGAGAAAGCATGGGGACAAAACATGAAGACAAAACATGGGGACAAAATATGGAAATAAAACACGGAGAAAAAACACAGGGAAATAATATGAAGACAAAACATAGGGACAAACAGAGAGATAAAACATGAAGAGAAAACATTGGGAGAAAACATGGGGACAAAATATGAGGGCAAAACATGGGAATAAAACATGAAGAGAAAACATTGGGAGAAAACATAGGGACAGAACATGGAGGTAAAACATAAAGAGAATGCATGGAAACAAACTCTGCAGATATAACAAGGATATAAAATATAAAGAGAAAACACTGGGAGAAAACATGGGGACAAACATAAAGGGAAAACATGAAGGCAAATCATTGAGACAAAAACCTTGCTGTTATTTGTCTGATAATCCACGTCTGACAAGTTGTGCCGGCCCTAAGTATTATGAGATCTCTGCGTTATCTGAGAGGATATAAACATCCAACTCGTGGCTGTCCTGGCGGCCGAAGACATGGATTACTGGGAGATTTATGTGGAGACCGGCGGTCCACCTGGCTGGTCCGCGGAGATGGGATGTTGACGGGAGAGCTTAATGAAGCTCTTTTATGATAATCTGGACCTTTCTATTATCACGTGGGTCGGGGGATAATCAGTACAAGCTCTCAACTTCTGACGTTGTCAATCAGCTTGAAACAGGTCGGGCAGGAAGTGCTGAATGGATCAGACTGAACCAGGAAAACTAACGTACGTAAACGTACAACAAACTGACGTAAACGTACGTGCTACTAAAGTACTGAACACGTACAAATAACCCATAGAAAACAGCTTACAACTGACATAAACATAGGCATAACAAATGTTTGTCCTACGTAAAGCTAATATTGTTGTTATTACTGGCACTTTTCCTTGGAGGAAACGGATCTGAAGCGGGCAGATGTCAAATGTTGTAGGTTGTGTCAAACTTAATCAAATAATATCATATTACAATTAATATAGACATATAATATAAAATTAACATATACGTATGTATAACTAAGGTGAATATTTTGAGTACTATTGTAAGGAAACATTCAACATACGTGAAACATTCGTAAAACTATCTGGAACACACCTTCGAGGAATGTAGTAGCACTTTTAACGTAGAATCAAATTAAGTAAATATACACTGACAGAAAAAAGAAGGACCCTGCATGAGCAGTTTACATAAAACAATAAAATAAAGTGTTGAATAAAACAAAATAGGCAGGAATAACTTTACTTTTAACAACAAACCAACCATACATTTCCCTAAATCTACACACACAACAAACCAACCACACATCTCCCTAACTTTTCAGACACAACAAACCAACCATGCATTTCCCTACAACAAACCAACCACACATCTCCCTAACTCTACACACACAACAAACCAACCACACATCTCCTTAACTCTTTTCCCATACAACAAACCAACCACACATCTCTCTAACTGTTCATACAAGTCTTTCTACCCTTCAAAAACTCCCCTACATTCCAAAAGAAATGGGCCCCACTGACTTACAACTCAGTCATACTACAACATAGAGCCCATGGTAGAAGCCACAAATGAAGTCTCGTGTCTTACAACCGTCACTTACTTTGGAAGCCCCGCCTGGGAGCCCTGCTGTACTCTCTCTAACAGACTTTACAATGATCGTTTGTCCTTTCCTGTCCAATTTCTTACAAAAGTTGGATTAAATATAAAAATTGTGCCGACAGGAAACGAAAAAGAAATAAAGAAGAAACAGTGAATAAATTACACGATGGGAGAAAAGAAAGAAACAACACATGCGAGCAGGAAGAAAGAAACGACACATGCTAGCAGGAAGAAAGAAACAACACATGCTAGCAGGAAGAAAGAAACAACACATGCTAGCAGGAAGAAAGAAACAACACATGCTAGCAGGAAGAAAGAAACAACACGTGCGAACAGGAAGAAAGAAACAACACGTGCTAACAGGAAGAAAGAAATAACACATGCTAGCAGGAAGAAAGAAATAACATATGCTAGCAGGAAGAAAGAAATAACACATGCTAGCAGGAAGAAAGAAATAACACATGCTAGCAGGAAGAAAGAAATAACACATGCTAGCAGGAAGAAAGAAATAACACATGCTAACAGAAACAAAGAAACAACACATGCTAACAGAAACAAAGAAACAACACATGCTAACAGGAAGAAAGAAACAGTAGTATCAGTGAAGAAATCTGTGGAATAAATTCGTAGTGAATAATAAAAAAAATATACCACCGAGATAAACAATGAAGACAGATGCACTGGACCATAAAAAATAAGGATTAGTCCGACTGAATCTACGAAACAAAAATATACAACGATTAAAAAAAAGACGTACCATTAAAATAAAAAGATATAAGAAGGATATAATTCGTTTTTTTCGATCGTGGCTTTAGTGTTTATTATAACTGTACAAATTCTTTTCTTTTTTTTTAAGAGTACAAAATATTTATTTAGTGCAAAAACTATTTATTTTAAAGTCTGTGTATAAATGATAAAGTGGCTTTAGTTATGTCACAAAACAAGTTCGTCTACCGACAGTAAAATACTGTCATCCAGCCCATATGTCACATAACAAGTTCGTCTACCGACAGTAAAATACTGTCATCCAGCCCATATGTCACACAGCAAGTTCGTCTACCGACAGTAAAATACTGTCATCCAGCCCATATGTCACACAGCAAGTTCGTCTACCGACAGTAAAATACTGTCATCCAGCCCATATGTCACACAACAAGTTCGTCTATCGACAGTAAAATACTGTCATCCAGCCCATATGTCACACAACAAGTTCGTCTACCGACAGTAAAATACTGTCATCCAGCCCATATGTCACACAACAAGTTCGTCTACCGACAGTAAAATACTGTCATCCAGCCCATATGTCACACAACAAGTTCGTCTACCGACAGTAAAATACTGTCATCCAGCCCATATGATACTCGATTTACGTCCACTTCACTTTCCGACTTGGCCGTCGTGTCGAAGAGCGAGGACTACCTTATGTCTGTCTCTATCTCTGTCTGTCTGTCTCTCTCTATATATAGCACTCTCTCTCTCTCTCTTTCTCTCTCTTTATAAATATAGCTCTATCTTTCTATCTCTATCTATATATATAGCACTCTCTCTCTCTCTTTCTCTCTCTTTATAAATATAGCTCTATCTTTCTATCTCTCTCTATATATATAGCTTTCTCTTTCTCTCTCTATCAATATAGTTCATTTATTCATTCATTCATTTGCATGTCCCTTGCGGAACTTTGCCTCCCAAACAGCGCTCCTGTAGGCCTCTCGGTTGTGAGCAAGAAGGTCTGCTACTGCTGCATCCATTTGCAGACGTCAACGATGTCTTGCAGCCATCTTCGTTTTGGTCTTCCACTCTTTCTTTTTCCCATTATGTATCCTTCCAATACGGTCTTCTCTAAATTATCATGATGTTTAATGTGTCCAAAATGTTTAAGTTTTCTCCCTTTAATTCTCTTTACTAGCCAGCCTTCTTCAATATTAAGCTCTTGTAGTATAGATATATTTGTTCTTTTTTGTGTTCACGATATTTGGAGAACTCTTCTGTAGCATTTACATTCAAAGGCATTTATGCGTTTCTCTGCTGTTTTGTTAAGTGTCCAGGTCTCATAGGCATATGTTGTGATGGGAAAGATGCAAGCCCTTAAAAATCTTATTTTTGTGGTTCATAAATATAGTTATATATATATATATATATATATATATATATATATATATATATATATCTATAGAGAGAGAAAGATATATATATATATATATATATATTATATATATATCTTTCTCTCTCTCTCTATATATATATATGTATAGCTCTCTCTCTCTTTCTCTCTCACTATATATATAAGTCTCTTTTTCTCTCTCTATACATATAGCTCTTTCTCTATCTATATATATATATATATATATACACATGGCTCTCTCTCCTTTTCTCTTTCTATATATAAATAGGCATCTCTCTTTTTCTCTCTAAATATATGTATATAGCTCTCTCTCTTTCTTTCTCTCTCTCTATACATATAGCTCTCTCTCTTTCTCTCTCTCTATATATATATATATACATAGCTCTCTCTCTTTATATATATATAGGTCTCTCTCTTTCTGTCTCTTTATACATGTATATAGCTCTCTCTCTCTCTCTCTTTCTTTCTCTGTCTAAATATATACAAATATATATATATATATATCTTTCTCTTCCTATATATATAGATCTCTCTCTTTCTTTCTCTCTCTCTTTATATATGTATATAACTCACTCTCTCTCTTTCTCTCTGTCTATATATAGCTTTCTCTTCCTCTCTACAGCTCTCTCTCTTTCCCTCTCTCTCTATATAGCTCTCTTTCCTTCTCTCTCTCTCTCTATATATATATTATATATAGCTTTCTTTTCCTCTCTTTCCATATACATATCTGTAGCTCTCTCTCTCTATATATATATATATATACACACATAGCTCTCTCCCTTTCTATATATATATATATAGCTCTCTCTTTCTCTCTCTCTCTCTCTCTCTTTCTCTCTCTCTCTCTCTCTATATATATATATATATATCACTGGGTCTGTCTGACAATGATAGGGAGACTGGTGAGACATCAAATTCAGCGCATACATCATCAAGTTTATTCAGGTTCTGGATCTAAGACGTTCGAGGATTCCTCCAGTTCACAGTGTGAAGGATTAATACATCAGTTTAATGCACTGACGCCAAATCAAAACTTAACAATATTATCCGAGCTGACGCCAAACCAAAACTCAACAACATTATCTACTCTGACGCCAAACCAAAACTTAATAACATTACCTGCGCTGACGCCAAATCAGAACTTAACAACATTACCTGCATTTTAAACTAAGAGAAAATATTATCTTGACTGATCTGACTGAGACAGGCTGTCGTTAGTTCGTGTTTACTTTCGCAAGTTTCGCTTACGATGTTTGTTTTTTTTACCCTCGGTGTAACATCTGACGACAAGCGCACTCACTGGCTATATTTCCCTCTAATTCTAGCGTGTCTCGTCAGAGACTGGCCATTCAAATGACTTGTTTAGATTCTGACCACCCCACATGAGGTAATACTAGTTAGTTTCAGCTACACTAGCTGCATGAGCTCGTATGTGTCAGTTTTTGACCTTAGATAAAAAGACATGACCTAAATTCTCCGTCAGAAACTTCCGTCAGGCGCGTATCGACAGTGTTGCATAGCTTTTAAGTGAATAAAGTGTGAAATATTTGAAACTAGTTTAAAGTGAATAAAGTGTGAAACATTTGAAACTAGTTTAAAGTGAATAAAGTGTGAAATATCTGAAACTAGTTTAACGTGAATAAAGTGTGAAATATTTGAAACTATATAGTTTAAAGTGCTAATATGAAATATTTAAAATCGGATGAAAACAGAGAAATATTATAGAGTCTTAAAAAAAAATTAAAGAAAAAAAAACCAGACAAAATCTCAGATATAACCAGATACAAACGGAAATGGTGTGAAAGAGACGGGCGGTAACCGGAAATTACTTTGTAGAAAAAGCAAAATAGAGTACAGATAAAAACTATTTTTTTTTTGGGGGGGGGGGGGGGAGGGAAAGAAAACAAAACGAACTCAGAAATTGTACACAGAGATAAAAACGTTACACTAAGATGCCCTATTCTTGTCATTTATGAAAACAAAAAACCCGGCACTTACTTTAGCATTTGATCAAGAACAGATTGCAGACATGAACAAAAGGGCATCAGCACTCGGTTTTAGCAGAGTTTCTTCATCAGACCCTCATATTTTCTCGAGAGCTGAAGCGGGTGGCATGACACGTTCGCATCCAGCAATCCACGTCATTGATTTGACACGCAGCAACCAACTCCTCGTAGTTTACGCTTCAGTGGTTCTCAAACTGTGCTGTTGCGTGGCGATTGTCGGATTGGAATTTTTTAAAAATCTTAAAAAGAGATATTAGCACTGTCCAAGAAGTTTATTTTGTAAACTGTAAGACTGGTTAAAAAAAAAAGGTAAAATTCCCGTTTAGATGCCTTTACGGCCTGTTGGGGAATATGGCCCGTATTTTCCATGACCTTCGGCACATGAAAGTCTTTGGTGGTCAGTATAACATGCCTGGCCGTATTTACCTTCCCATATTTCTCTGGTACCCATTTTTAGAAGCTGTGTAGACTCCGAATAATAATAACAACAATAATTAATAATAACAATAAATAATAATAAATAATAATACTAATAATAAACATTAGATATAATAGCCAGAAATTAAGCAGCACTACTTAATGTAACAACCGAATTAGCTGTACTGATATATGCACACCTACATTCTTAGGGACATTCTGCTCACATGGTTTCTTTCAGAACAAAGTGGCGGATAAAATAATGGCCACGATAGAATGTGTCATTCGCCAGCGCTTGTACACTTCAGAAAGGTCAGAGAAAAAAAAAGAAGGGGGGGGCATGTAAAGAACAGCTACAGACTTTCTCCAGTTACATGTAATGGCACACAGTAATCTGTCACTTTCTCCAGTTACATGTAACGGCACACAGTAATCTGTCACTTTCTCCAGTTACATGTAATGGCACACAGTAATCTGTCACTTTCTCCAGTTACATGTAACGGCACACAGTAATCTGTCACTTTCTCCAGTTACATGTAACGGCACACAGTAATCTGTCACTTTCTCCAGTTACATGTAACGGCACACAGTAATCTGTCACTTTCTCCAGTTACATGTAACGGCACACAGTAATCTGTCACTTTCTCCAGTTACATGTAACGGCACACAGTAATCTGTCACTTTCTCCAGTTACATGTAACGGCACACAGTAATCTGTCACTTTCTCCAGTTACATGTAACGGCACACAGTAATCTGTCACTTTCTCCAGTTACATGTAACGGCACACAGTAATCTGTCACTTTCTCCAGTTACATGTAACGGCACACAGTAATCTGTCACTTTCTCCAGTTACATGTAACGGCACACAGTAATCTGTCACTTTCTCCAGTTACATGTAACGGCACACAGTAATCTGTCACTTTCTCCAGTTACATGTAACGGCACACAGTAATCTGTCACTTTCTCCAGTTACATGTAACGACACACAGTAATCTGTCACTTTCTCCAGTTACATGTAACGGCACACAGTAATCTGTCACTTTCTCCAGTTACATGTAACGGCACACAGTAATCTATCGTGTTCTTGTCTTTACTGTGTCCCCACAGGGATGGAGTTGGGGGGGGGGGGGGGAGGGAGAAACAGAACAGGTCCCTTCTAAGGACAAAGATGTAGACAGAACAAAATGTAAGCAGAAGAAATTGTAGTCAGATCACAACAAAGTTTAATCAGTTTTAACAAAAGTCACAACAAAGTGTAGTGACAGCAAAGTGTAGTGACAACAAAGTGTAGTGACAGCAAAGTGTAGTGAAAGATAAGTGTAGTGACAACAAAGTGTAGTGACAACAAAGTGTAGTGACAACAAAGTGTAGTGACAGCAAAGTGTAGTGACAACAAAGTGTAGTGAGAGCAAAGTGTAGTGACAACAAAGTGTAGTGACAACAAAGTGTAGTGACAGCAAAGTGTAGTGACAGCAAAGTGTAGTGACAGGAAAGTACATCTACAACAAACTATAGGCGCAAGAAGGCAGAATATTCGGGGGGGGGGGGAGGAGAACTAGAGAGAGAGAGATTCTGTATCTGCACAAGTGGCCTAGTTATTGAAGAGATAAGTCCTCAGACGAATTAGTCTGTGTTCACATCTAAGACACAGAAAGTGATGAAATGATCAAAACATGTTTGTATTTGGCAGGAAATCTGTCATTCACAACTGAAGAAAAAATTTAGATGGACTCCCTCGAAGATGTTGGATTAGAAGAAAATTAAAATCTGAACAGATTATATGAGGATCGATGGAGAGATGAACAGCTGATATGAGCATTGATGGGGACATGAAAGGATTATAGATCCGTTTCTTTAAAAAAAAATGGAATAATTTCCTGTTTATAACACGAACGTCTCCTTTCCTTAACAAAGCAACATCCTCTTCTAGAAAAAAGATCTCTTATCATCTTCTGTCTCTAAGTTAACCAATGTCCCTTCTCTAATTTAACCAATCTCCCTTCTCTAAGTTAACCGACCTTTTCTCTTTGTTCCTAACTCTATAACGCAAGGATCTCTCTTCACTAATTTAAATAACTCCTCTCTCTTTAATAGAATCATATCCTATCTCGGATACAACCATCTCTGTTCTCTTATTTAATTATTTTCCCTCCTCTTCTTTAATACAACCTTCTCCCTTCTCTTATTTAATCATCTCTTATTTATCTACCTCAGTAGATACAGTATATATTCTATCTTAAATACAGTCATCTCCCTTTTCTAACATCTTCTCTCGGCAAAACAGTCATCTACACTTCCATTTTGTTGTCAGAATGTTCTGAAGTTGATAATATGTGTGTGTTTATGTGTACGCACATATTTTTTTTTTATGGATGATGAGAAGGGAGGGGTCACAGAAGATAAGACATGCAATTTTATGACGTATCCATTGTTGTATTTATACAATTACTTTTTAAAATGATTCAAAATGCTGAAACACTGATGGGCCGCATACGGCCCGAGTACCATAGTTTGCCGATCACTGAAAGGAAATTAAGATTGTTTTGCGGTAGAGCTGCCAGTTCACACACACAAAAGCAACATGGCAAATTCTTCCACCTGCTGCAGGCGATGTTTTGTTATGTTTTCTTTATGTTATTTACAGATCGATCACATAAAATATGTGCTCTGAGGAGATTAGCAGATGAACGTACGCATTATGTTGTCGGGAGATAAGTTTGTTGTGTAAACGTGAGAGGAGATATGTGAGTGATGAGATGTGAGTGATGAAATGTGAGTGATGAGATGTGAGAAATAAGATGTGAGAAATGAGGTAAATGAACAGTTGGTGATGCAAGGAAATTTTGTAGTTTGTAGAGTGGTAACAAATGTTGTTTTAGTTTGTAGAGTGGTGACAAATGTTGTTGTAGTTTGTAGAGTGGTGACAAATGTTGTTGTAGTTTGTAGAGTGGTGACAAATGTTGTTGTTGTAGTTTGTAGAGTGGTGACAAATATTGTTGCAGTTTGTAGAGTGGTGACAAATGTTGTTGTAGTTTGTAGAGTGGTGACAAATGTTGTTGTAGTTTGTAGAGTGGTGAAAAATGTTGTTGTAGTTTGTAAAATGGTGACAAATGTTGTTGTAGTTTGTAAAATGGTGATAAATGTTGCTGTAGTTTGTGGAGTTGTGATAAATATTGTTGTAGTTTGTAGTGTGGTGACAAATATTGTTGTAGTTTGTAGAGTGGTGACAAATGTTGCTGTAGTTTGTGGAGTTGTGACAAATATTGTTGTAGTTTGTAGTGTGGTGACAAATACTGTTGTAGTTTGTGAGTGGTGAGAAATGTTGTTGTAGTTTGTAGAGTGGTGACAAATGTTGTAGTTTGTAGTGTGGTGACAAATATTGTTGTAGTTTGTAGAGTGGCGATAAATGTTGTTTTACTGTGTAGAGTGGTGACAAATATTGTTGTAGTCTGTAAAGTGGTGACAAATGCTATTGTTGTAGTTAGTAGAGTTGTGACAAATATTGTTATAGTTTGTAGAGTGGTGACAAATGGTATTTTTGTAGTTTGTAGAGTGGTGACAAATACTGTTGTAGTTTGCAGAGTGGTGACAAATGTTGTTGTAGCCTGTAGAATGGTGACAAATGTTGTTGTAGTTTGTAAAATGGTGATAAATGTTGCTCTAGTTTGTAGAATTGTGACAAATATTGTTGTAGTTTGTAGAGTGGTGACAAATATTGTTGTAGTTTGTAGTGTGATGAAAATTAATTTTGTAGTTTGTAGAGTGGCGATAAATGTTGTTGTAGTTTGTAGAGTTGTGACAAATGTTGTTGTAGTTTGTAGAATGGTGACAAATATTGTTGTAGTTAATAAAGCGGTGACAAATGCTACTGTTGTAGTTATTTGAGTTGTGACAAATATTGTTGTCGTTTGTAGAGTGGTGACAAATGCTGTTTTTGTACTTTGTAGGGTGATGACAAATATTGCTGTTGTAGTTTGCAGAGTGGTGACAAATGTTGTTGTAGTTTGTAGAGTGGTGAGAAATGTTTTTGAAGTTTGTAGAGTTGTGACAAATGTTGTTGTAGCTTGTAAAGTGGTGACAAATGTTTCTTTTGCATTTGGTAGAGTGGTGAGAAATGTTCCTGCAATTTGTAGAGTGGTGACAAATGCTATTGTTGTAGTTTTTAGAGTGGTGGGAAATGAGGTTGTAGTTTGTAAAGTGGTGACAAATGTTGGTGGTGTGGTTTTAGAGTGGTGTCAGATGTTTCTGTTGTAGTTTGTAGAGTGGTGAGAAATGTTGTTGTAGTTTCTAGAGTGGTGATAAATTTTGTTGTTGTAGTTTGTAGACTGTTGAGAAATGTTGTAGTTTGTAGAATGGTGACAAACGCTATTGCTGTAGTTTGTTGAGTGGTGAGAAATGTTATTGTTTGTAGAGTGGTGCCAAATGTTGCTGTTGTAGTTTATAGAGTGGTGACAGAATTTGATGTTGTAGTTTGTAGAGAGGTGACAATTGTTGCTGCTGTAGTTTGTAGAGTGGTGACAAATGTTGCTACTGTAGTTTGTAGAGCGGTGACAAATATTGCTACTGTAGTTTGTAGAGCGGTGACAAATATTGCTGCAGTTTATAGATTGGTGACAAATGTTGTAGTTTGTAGAGTGGTGACAAATGTTGTAGTTTGTAGAGTGGTGACAAATATTGCTGCTGTAGTTTGTAGAGTGGTGACAAATGTTGTAGTTTATAGAGTGGTAACAAATGTTGCTGCTGTAGTTTGTAGAGTGGTGACAAATGCTGTAGTTTGTAGAGTGGTGACAAATGTTGTTGCTGTAGTTTGTAGAGTGGTGACAAATGTTATTGCTGTAGTTTGTAGAGTGGTAACAAATGTTGTTGCTGTAGTTTGTAGAGTGGTGACAAATGCTGTAGTTTGTAGAGTGGTGACAAATGTTGTAGTTTGTAGAGTGGTGACAAATGTTGTAGTTTGTAGAGTGGTGACAAATGTTGTAGTTTGTAGAGTGGTGACAAATGTTGTAGTTTGTAGAGTGGTGACAAATGTTGTAGTTTGTAGAGTGGTGACAAATGCTGTAGTTTGTAGAGTGGTGACAAATGCTGTAGTTTGTAGAGTGGTAACAAATGTTGTTGCTGTAGTTTGTAGAGTGGTGACAAATGCTGTAGTTTGTAGAGTGGTGACAAATGTTGTTGCTGTAGTTTGTAGAGTGGTGACAAATGTTATTGCTGTAGTTTGTAGAGTGGTGATAAATTTTGTTGTTGTAGTTTGTAGAGTGGTGATAAATTTTGTTGTTGTAGTTTGCAGAGTGTTGAGAAATGTTGTAGTTTGTGGAGTGGTGACAAAAGTTGTTGTTGAAGTTTGTAGAGTAGGACAAATGTTGTCGTTGATGATTAAAGAGGTGAAAATAAAATCCTGATAATGGTAATTTTTGAATCCTCAAGAAAAGGACATCAAGGACAGTAGCAAACATAAGACATCGGATCAGCTACAGTACAAACATCATGATAATAACAGCAGTATCATTAAAAACAAAAACTGTCAAGGACAGCTATAGCGGTAGTATCATTAAGAACAAAAACTATTAGAGGCAACTATAGCGGTAATATCATTAAGAACAGAAACTATCAGGGACAACTATAGCGGTAGTATCATTAAGAACAAAAACTATTAGAGGCAACTATAGCGGTAATATCATTAAGAACAGAAACTATCAGGGACAACTATAGCGGTAGTATCATTAAGAACAAAAACTATTAGAGGCAACTATAGCGGTAATATCATTAAGAACAAAAACTATTAGAGGCAACTATAGCGGTAATATCATTAAGAACAAAAACTATTAGAGGCAACTATAGCGGTAGTATCATTAAGAACAAAAACTATTAGAGGCAACTATAGCGGTAATATCATTAAGAACAGAAACTATCAGGGACAACTATAGAAGTAGTATTATTAAGAACAAAAACTATTAAAGGCAACTATAGCGGTAATATCATTAAGAACAAAAACTATCAGGGACAGCTATAGCGGTAGTACCATTAAGAACAAAAACTATCAGGGACAGCTATAGCGGTAGTACCATTAAGAACAAAAACTATCAGGGACAGCTATAGCGGTAGTACCATTAAGAACAAAAACTACCAGGGACAGCTATAAACAGTGAAGAATGTCATGCTCCCATAATAGCGTGGCTAAACTTTAACCTCAGATTCTATCTACATCCATTCATCCATACCCACGGATGTACAACATCCAGCTGTTTCCTCAAGTTACTCTCAGTGGATATAGTCACCTTACTACATACTTTTATGTTGGTTAATACGGACAGTACATGTAAGTTATAACAGAGAAAACATGTAAGTTATCACAAACAATATATCACTGAGAACATAGGTAAGTTATCACAGAGAATACATGTAAAATATCACTGAATATATATATATATATATATATATATATATATATATATATATATATATATATATATATATATATATATCTCACAGAAAATACGTTTACATTTGTGCAGAAGATTTCCACCTTTTATAAAATAGATAGGTTTATTGCTATATTTAGCTGCGACAGGGAACAACATGTAGAAAGACGAGTGAGACAGGTAACAACAGGAAGAAAGAAGAGTGTGACAGGTAACAACAGGTAGAAAGAAGAGTGTGACAGGTAACAACAGGAAGAAAGACGAGTGTGACAGGTAACAACAGGTAGAAAGAAGAGTGTGACAGGTAACAACAGGAAGAAAGACGAGTGTGACAGGTAACAACAGGAAGAAAAACGAGTGTAACAGGTAACTACAGGAAGAAAGACGAGTGAGACAGGTAACTATAGGTAGAAAGATGAGTGAGACAGGTAACTATAGGCAGAGAGGCGAGTGTGACAGGTAACAACAGGAAGAAAGACGAGTGTGACAGGTAACAACAGGTAGAAAGACGAGTGAGACAGGTAACAACACGTAGAAAGACGAGTGAGACAGGTAACAATAGGTAGAAAGACGAGTGTGACAGGTAACAACAGGAAGAAAGACGAGTGTGACAGGTAACAACAGATAGAAAGACACGTGAAACAGATAACAACAGGCAGAAAGACAATTCGACAGGTAACAACAGGTAGAAAGAAGAGTGAGACAGGTAACAACAGGTAGAAAGATGAGTGAGACAGGTAAAACAGGTAGAAAGAAGAGTGAGACAGGTAACAGAAGGTGAGAATATGAGTGTAATAGTCGATTTGATATAGTGACCTTGACCTGTCAGCACTTTAGATAAAGCTGGTGTGATATATTGACCATAAGCTGCGAGTACACTGGGTGGTGATGAAGTAAGTTATCTGACCTGATCGCTTTCCTTCCCTAACTTCAGAAATAACCTGGTTTAGGTGTCCATTATGACACCACAGGGGAACAGAAGTAAGGGTAGACCAAAAGAGACATGGAGAAGAACAACAGAAAGGATGTTGAGCAATAGAGGGCTCACCTGGGCAAGAGCTGAAAAAAAGGCGAAGGACAGGCATTTGTGGAAAACCCTTGCGGAAGCCCCATGTGCCCTGGGCACTTAAGGTTCAGAGAGAGAGAGAGAGAGAGAGAGAGAGAGAGAGATGACACCTGATTTAGGTGTCCATTATGATACCATGTTTGATTGTGGCAACCCCCCCCCCCCCACCCGGAGATATGAAAACACAAACCGTCGTCACGTGAGACAAGTGCACTAATGACTTAGCTACTCCGACGCTCAGAAAGGCTAACATTAAAAAGATGACTGTCACGTACAGCTTCTAGTACGCCTCTTCAAAATTTAAATTAGTACAAATCTGAGCGAGGTGGTGATACCTTTTTTATCTGCAAGGATCCAAAAATAAAAGCCGGGACTCCAGGAAGCGCACGCAATGAAAGAGTCAAGCTTGTGGTACAAGATGTTTCTAGTACGTTCGCGCCCAAGTAACGAGTCTCTCTCCAGCCATTCTCTAGCACAAGTTTCTCTTCTCACGCTCTTCACATTTTTATGAAGGAGAAAAATCACTGGACGGAAACATTTCCAGTCCATTTCCATTTCCTTTTCCTCCCACCAAATATCGCCACGGCTGTCGGTACAAATGCTACCTCACAGAGAAAGAGCTCGGGTTAAGAAAATCAATGGCGACAGAAACAGTTTACAAGACGAAGGTGCACTTTGTAGTGTCTTTCCAAGACCTAAGATTACCATTACAATCTAAATGGTGTACTTGAAAAAATTTTCACATCAAAATAAAAAATGAAATCTGACCTGGAATCGTGACAGAATAAGTGGTACGTGACCACGTTGGTTGAAGTTTAAGCTATAACAGATTTTCTAAATTGTCTACCACCAAATACCTCCATGAAATCTCGTGGAATTTAAGATAAAAAATATCATTAATTAAGAATGATTCTGAAAACTTCAAACAAAAAAGTCTACTGGAAAAAAAGAGTGGAAATGTAATACTCCCAGATACAATTCGGATACTCGCATACCAACTACGCAAGCTATCAACTATAGAAAATACCAACTACAAAAGCTACAACCTACAAAAGCTCCAAACTACACAAGCTATAAACTACACAGGCTACAAACTCTCTCTCCCTCTCCCCCTCCCTCTCTCTCTCTCTCTCTCTCTCTCTGAACCTTAAGTGCCCAGAGCACATGGGGCTTCCGCAAGGGTTTTCCACAAATGCCTGTCCTTCGCCTTTTTTTCTGCTCTTGCCCAGGTGAGCCCTCTATTGCTCAACATCCTTTCTGTTGTTCTTGTCTCTTTTGGTCTACCCTTACTTCTGTTCCCCTTTGGTGTCCATCTTAGTGCTATTTTTAGTCATATGGGTCACTATATGAGTTGTCAGTCATTCGGAGCACGTGTCCCAATCATCGCCAGCGTCTTTCCTCAATAATTGCTGTCAGTGGTTCCATCTGCATTTCTGCCAACAAGATGTTATTTCTTATGGTGTTTGGCCAAAATATTTTTCTAATTCTTCGTAAACATTTAGTTTGGAAAAACTACAAACTTATCAAGCTATAAACTACACAAACTATCAACTACACATGCTACCAACTACACAAGCTATCCACTACAAAACCTATAAATTACACAATCTACCAACTACACAAGCTATAAACTACACGAGATATAAACTACATAATCTACCAACTACACAAGCTGCCAACTACGCAAGCTATAAACTACTACGTAATCTACACAAGCTATAAACTATGCAAGCTATAAACTACTTCGTAATCTACACAAGCTATAAACTATGCAAGCTATAAACTACTACGTAATCTACACAAGCTACCACCATCTACAGCAAAGCTGATGTTGGTGTTGACTCAGTGACAGAGAAAAAATCTCTAACAAGCATTGGATTTTGATTTATAAAAAAGGTATTAGATTTTGATTTATAAAACAAGTATTGGATTTTGATTTATAAAAAAAGGTATTAGATTTTGATTTATAAAACAAGTATTGGATTTTGATTTATACTTGTAAAACAAGTATTGGATTTTGATTTATAAAACAAGTATTGAATTTTGATTTATAAAACAGGTAATAGATTTTGATTTATAAAACAAGTATTGGATTTTGATTTATAAAACAAGTATTGGATTTTGATTTATAAAACAAGTATTGGAATTTGATTTATAAATAATGTCTCGCAGAACGAAAACAAAAATATGTAGGAAAATATAAAATGAATATAAATAAATGTAATTACTGTGGTCAAAAATTTTTTCCAAAGAAGTGCCAAGTCAGTCTAATAATTAATTTACTATCAAATGTAAACCAACACTTTTTTTTAAAGAGAAAATTCTGTCAAGATCTGTATAGCAATGTCACATTCCTATATACATCTTTTCTTAAAACTAACTTTTTATATTATTCTTAATAATTTACTGACAGGGCACAATCAAAAGAGAAATTGAAAAAAAATACAAGATAAGTAAAAAAAAAAGTAGTTACAAAAAGTGAACGAAATATCTCAGTGGACAGCAAGAGAAACTGCTGACAATAAAATACCCAGTACAAATGAAGAAGAACAGTTCAGTATTTAGGCAACATCTTTTTCTGACCCGACTTTCTTATAAGGAGGATAGAAAAAGAGCTAAATGTTTCATTTTTCTTCTATTTTTCGTGTTTTTATCTGTTGCAGGTGACCCCTGAAAAAGGCCTTTTCCCGAAATATTGTTGTATGTTTCTCATTTATACTGCTCATCTTACTTTCTACAAATCTTGTTCCGGCCTATTTCTCTCAAACTTTTTCTTCATTTCAACCATACACATTTGTCTATATTTATTATTAGAACCAGTATTACCATACCCCTCTGTCTATCTTTATTACTAGAACCAGTCTTACCATACACCTCGGTCTATCTTTATTACTAGAACCAGTCTTACCATACACCTCGGTCTATCTTTATTACTAGAACCAGTCTTACCATACACCTCGGTCTATCTTTATTACTAGAACCAGTCTTACCATACACCTCGGTCTATCTTTATTACTAGAACCAGTCTTACCATACACCTCGGTCTATCTTTATTACTAGAACCAGTCTTACCATACCCCTCGGTCTATCTTTATTACTAGAACCAGTCTTACCATACACCTCGGTCTATCTTTATTACTAGAACCAGTCTTACCATACACCTCGGTCTATCTTTATTACTAGAACCAGTCTTACCATACACCTCGGTCTATCTTTATTACTAGAACCAGTCTTACCATACACCTCGGTCTATCTTTATTACTAGAACCAGTCTTACCATACACCTCGGTCTATCTTTATTACTAGAACCAGTCTTACCATACACCTCGGTCTATCTTTATTACTAGAACCAGTCTTAAGACAGTCGTCGTTGCTCTTGTCTCACAAGAAATATCTAACCAGTGACGCCATCACATTAAGACAGCCTTAACGAAATAAACAGGAAACATGTGCCCGCAACTCACGTCCACGCCCACAACGGCACAGACAAGAGACCACACTTCAGTGCACCCAGCGGCTGAAGATGTTACAATAAAATTTAAAAAGTATTTATCTTCCCTCACATCTGACAGCCGTTCCTCGCTTTGAGGTGGAAGTACATTACTTTGTACTGCTTGTGTGAAAGCTATAAATGTGCGAATCCGTTAAATTCGATTATTACGTGCTTCTTTGGAAGTATTTGCACAAAAGCACGAAGTGATCTTAGGAAGGTAACGGAACACGACAGTTTAAAATCCAGCTTTATTTTCAGCAAAGAACGCGTGAAACGCATGAACGACCTCTAGATCAAGGGTTTTCAAGCTGTGCAGATATATACACATAATGTAGATAATATTTCTTACAGTCCTCGAGACCTTTGTAATAAAGAAAGCAGTAGAAAAAAAACGCTGTAATTTTTGTTTTTTTGTTTTTTTAAATTTAAAGTACACTTCTGAGTGAAAGAAAAACAGACCCATTGAAGATTTCCAGGTGATGGCAAAAGGTGACCCATAAAAGAAATATCTCGATCAATGACAACAACACAACACGACATTTTCTACTGTTTTCTTACTACAGGAAAGGTAAACATTAACAGCCTGTTTCTGTGAGCTTCTCTGTTTCTGGAAGAATTTTTTTATGAAAGATTTAATGAAATAAGAAGCATTTCTACAAATAAGATTATTTCACTTTGTCATTTATAACTTGCCTTCAGATGTTCCATCAGGTTTTCTCTGTCTGGTCATGTGTCCCATCAGGTTTTCTCTGTCTGGTCGTGTGTCCCATCAGATTATTTATTTTGATTATGTGGTCCACCAGACAACTTCACATGGTCATGTGGTTCACCACGTTACTTCACCTGGTCATGTGGTTCACCACGTTACTTCACCTGGTCATGTGGTTCACCACGTTACTCCACCTGGTCATGTGGTTCACCACGTTACTTCAACGGGTCATGTGGCGTACTAGATTACTTCAAATGGTCATGTGGTTCACTCTCTCTGAACCTTAAGTGCCCAGGGCACATGGGGCTTCCACAAGGGTTTTCCACAAATGCCTGTCCTTCGCCTTTTTTCTGCTCTTGCCCAGGTGAGCCCTCTATTGCTCAACGACCTCTCTGTTGTTCTTCTCCATGTCTCTTTTGGTCTACCCTTACTTCTGTTCCCCTATGGTGTCCATCTTAGTGCTATTTTTGGTAGTGAGTTGTCAGTCATTCGGAGCACATGTCCCAACCATCGCCAGCGTCTTTCCTCAATAATTGTTGTCAGTGGCTTCATCTGCATTTATGCCAATAAGATGTTATTTCTTATGGTGTTTGGCCAAAATATTTTTTTAATTCTACGTAAACATTTAGTCTGGAAAGAATTCAACTTGTTTTCTATGGTTTTGGTGATTTTCCAGCATTCACTTCCATAGAGTAGTACACTTAGAACATTACTCTTAAATATCCTGATTTTCATATTTATGCTTAGTTTATTTGATTTCCATATATTCTGTAGCATTGCAAAAGCCTGGTTTGCTCTAGTAAGTCTGCTGTTGATGTCCTCTGTGCTGTCTCCATTTTCTACTACTCTGCTGCCAAGGTATACAAATTCGTTGACCTCCTCCACTAACTTGTTATCTACTCTGAGTACATTTCTGTTGTTCACATTTTGCTTCATTAACTTTGTCTTTCCTACGTTGATCTTTAGTCCTATGTTGTTTGCATTCTGGGTTAACTTGTTTATTTTATCTTGCATATCTTTGTGACTGCTTGATAATAGACAAATGTCGTCCGCAAAGTCAAGGTCCTCCAGCACTGTGTCAAGGGTCCATTGTAATCCTCTGCATTTGTCTGATGTTGCCTCCTTCATTAACCAGTCTACTGCCAAGATAAATAATGTTGGTGATAGTACACATCCCTGTTTCACTCCTGTTTGTACCCTAAAGCTGCTGGAGGTATGTTCTCCACAGATAACTTTGCACTGAAAACCCTCGTATAGGGCTTTGATTACATTAACTATTTTATGGGGGAGGCCATGCCATCTTAGGATTTTCCACAGTGCATCTCTGTCGACACTGTCAAAGGCTTTCTCAAAATCTATGAATAATGCATATGTTGTGCTATGCCACTCATTTGCCTGTTCTAATATTTGTCTAAGTACAAATATATGGTCTATGCATGATCTTCCTTTCCTAAATCCTGCCTGCTCTTTCCGAAGTTTTTCCTCAAGTGTTGGTGCAATTCTGTTGATGATTATTCTGCAAAATACTTTACTAGTGAGTGGCAGTAGGGTAATGCCTCTCCAGTTCCCGCAATCTCTGAGGTCACCCTTCTTTGGTAGTTTTACTATAAGACCAGTTTTCCACTCCTCTGGGGCTTTTTCTAGATCCCAAATTTGTTGTAATATCCGACAAAGTTGTTTTGGTGTTTCTGTTTCTTCTACTTTCAACATCTCAGCAGTCACTTCATCTTCATCTGGTGCCCTGTCTGATTTTAGCATCTTTATCGCCTCTTTTATTTGATTTCCATATATTCTGTAGCATTGCAAAAGCCTGGTTTGCTCTAGTAAGTCTGCTGTTGATGTCCTCTGTGCTGTCTCCATTTTCTACTACTCTGCTGCCAAGGTATACAAATTCGTTGACCTCCTCCACTAACTTGTTATCTACTCTGAGTACATTTCTGTTGTTCACATTTTGCTTCATTAACTTTGTCTTTCCTACGTTGATCTTTAGTCCTATGTTGTTTGCATTCTGGGTTAACTTGTTTATTTTATCTTGCATATCTTTGTGACTGCTTGATAATAGACAAATGTCGTCCGCAAAGTCAAGGTCCTCCAGCACTGTGTCAAGGGTCCATTGTAATCCTCTGCATTTGTCTGATGTTGCCTCCTTCATTAACCAGTCTACTGCCAAGATAAATAATGTTGGTGATAGTACACATCCCTGTTTCACTCCTGTTTGTACCCTAAAGCTGCTGGAGGTATGTTCTCCACAGATAACTTTGCACTGAAAACCCTCGTATAGGGCTTTGATTACATTAACTATTTTATGGGGGAGGCCATGCCATCTTAGGATTTTCCACAGTGCATCTCTGTCGACACTGTCAAAGGCTTTCTCAAAATCTATGAATAATGCATATGTTGTGCTATGCCACTCATTTGCCTGTTCTAATATTTGTCTAAGTACAATATATGGTCTATGCATGATCTTCCTTTCCTAAATCCTGCCTGCTCTTTCCGAAGTTTTTCCTCAAGTGTTGGTGCAATTCTGTTGATGATTATTCTGCAAAATACTTTACTAGTGAGTGGCAGTAGGGTAATGCCTCTCCAGTTCCCGCAATCTCTGAGGTCACCCTTCTTTGGTAGTTTTACTATAAGACCAGTTTTCCACTCCTCTGGGGCTTTTTCTAGATCCCAAATTTGTTGTAATATCCGACAAAGTTGTTTTGGTGTTTCTGTTTCTTCTACTTTCAACATCTCAGCAGTCACTTCATCTTCATCTGGTGCCCTGTCTGATTTTAGCATCTTTATCGCCTCTTTTACTTCATTTATTGTTATTGGTCCTGTACTGACGTTTAGTTCCGTTTTTGCTTCAGGTATATCTATTGCTTGTGCTGCTTGTGTTCTATTTAGTAGGGTGTTAAAGTGTTCCCTCCATCTTTCAATTTTTTCTCTTTCTCCACTGACCAGTTGTCCATTTTGTGTTCTTACTGCACTTTCACATCTTGTATTGAAGTTACCTGTCATCTGCTTTGTGATTTTATATATGGTTTTCATGTCATTTGTATATGCTGCTTTCTCTGCTGTTTCTGCTAAGTTGTCATAATACTGACGTTTATCTTGACGGCATGATTCCTTCACTGCTTTGTCTTTTTGTGCATAATTACTTAAAACTCGTTCTTTAAGCCGTTGTGATTTGGTGTTCAGTAATTTTTTCTTGATTTCTTTTCTTTGCTCTACTTTTCCCATGTGGTCTCACTTATCCATTCCTCTTTTCTCCTTTTCCGATATCCCAGCACCTCTTTTGCTGTTTCCTGTAGTGTTTTATTGAACTCTAATATGGACATTTCTGCTTCGTCTTGTAGGACACTGAAGCGGTTCTTAAGTATTATTGAGAATTCATTTCTTGTTTGCTGGTCTATCAGTTTTCTTGTATCAAAGTGTATCTTCTGTGTTCTCCGATTCTGGCTTTCCTTAATTTTAGTTTTATTTTTGCTACCAGAAGGTTGTGATCACTTCCTATATCTGCTCCTTTCCTTGCTCGCACATCTTGTAGTGACCGTTTCCACTTGTTGTTTATTAGTATGTGATCGATTTGGTTTTCTGTGGTTTTATCTGGTGACCTCCAAGTCACCTTATGGATGTTTTTGTGTTGGAAAATTGTCCCTCCGATGGTCATCATGTTTTCTTCACAGAAACTGCACAGTCTTTCTCCATTTTCATTTATTTCTCCGATTCCTTCTCTTCCCATGATTCTTCTTCTATCTTCATTTCCTTCACCTACTTTTGCATTGAAGTCAACCAAGATGAGTAGCATATCATGCTTGTGTATTGTTTCTACTGTGGCTTGGAGGCTGTTGTAAAAATCTTCTTTTAATTCCTCTTCAGCTGTTTCTGTTGGTGCATAACAAACTATAATAGACAGCTTCGTGAATCTTGAGTTGAACCGTGCATATAATAATCTCTCATTTATTGGGGTCCATTTCAGCAATGCTCTTGATGCTTCTTTTGTTATAATCAATGCTACTCCTCCTTCATGAAGATCTTCTTTACCTGACCATATTATTGTATCTTCTGTGTGCTGTGTTGTTAATTTCCTTCTGCCTTGTCCTGTCCATCTTGCTTCTTGTATTCCTAGTATGTCTAGTTTGTATCTGTGCATTTCCTTGATGGTTTGTGCTAGTTTTCCAGTCTGGTTTAGTGTTCTTACATTCCTGCTGCCTATTTGCATCTTTTGTTTAGGTTCCAGGAGGTCTGCAGTCGGGCTGGGGACTTCCAGTGGCTGGCTTTCATCCACAACCTTCATGGGCTCAGTTTCCTGATACGCATTTCTCCTTCCACCTGCATTTGCTTTTTCCCTTGCTTCTGTTTCTGTAGCAGTCTGATAATTTTTTACCAGATAGGGTTGCTGGCCCTATGCTGAACCCTCCTTAGTCGCCTTTTACGATCATGCATGGTAGGGTACAGTGGTCCTATTCTTTGCAAATCCCGGGTACCACACGGGGGAAACTTGCTATCTACTCTGAGTATATTTCTGTTGTTCACATTTTGCTTCATTAACTTTGTTACATCAGGTTTTCTTTGTCTGGTCATGTGTCCCATCAGATTATTTATTTTGATTATGTGGTCCACCAGACAACTTCACATGGTCATGTGGTTCACCACGTTACTTCACCTGGTCATGTGGTTCACCACGTTACTTCATCTGGCCATGTGGTTCACAAGGTTACTTAATCTGGTCATTGGTCATATGCTAAACCAGATTATTTCAACTGGTCACGCGGTTCGCCAGATTACTTCAACTGGTCATGTGGCATACTAGATTACTTCAAATGGTCATGTGGTTCACTAGATTACTTCAATTGGTCATGTGCTTCACCAGATTACTTCACCTGGTCATGTGGTTCACCAGATTACTTCACCTGGTCATGTGCTTCACCAGATTACTTCACCTAGTCATGTGGTTCACCAGGTTACTTCATCTGGTCATTGGTCATATGCTTCACCAGATTACTTCAATTTGTCATGTGGTTCGCTGGATTACTTCACCTGGTCATGTGGTTCACAAGGTTACTTCATCTGGTCATTGGTCATATGCTCCACCAGATTACTTCAACTGGTCATGTGGTTTACCAGGTTACTTCTTCTGGTCATATGCTCCACCAGATTACTTCAGTTGGTCATGTAGTTCACCAGATTACTTCAGTCATGTGGTTCACTGGATTACTTCAGTCATGTATTTCACTAGATTACTCCAGTCACGTGGGTCAGAAGATTACTCCAGTCATGTTGTTCATTAGATTACTCCAGTCATGCGGTCAACTAGATTGCTTAATTGGTCATGTGGTTCACCATATTACTCCAACTGGTTGTGCGGTTCATCAGATTACTCCAGTCATGTTGTTCACTAGATTATTTCAGTTATGTGGTTCATTAGATTACTGCAACTGGTCATGTAGTTCACCAGATTACTTCATCTGGTTAGGTGGTTCACCACGTTACTCCATCTAGTTACGTGGTTCACTAGATTACTTCAGTCATTCGGTTCACTAGATTACTCCAAATGGCCATGTGGTTCACTAGATTAATCCAATTGTTCATGTAGTTCAGTAGATTACTCCAGTCATGTGGTTCCCCAGACTACTTTAACTGATCATGTGGTTCACTAGATTACTCCAACTGGTCATGTGGCTTACCACGTTATTTCATCTGGTTATGTGGTTCATCAAGTTACTTAATATGGTAATTGGTCATATGCTACACGAGATTAGTCTAACTGGTCATGTGGTTCATTAGGTTACTCCAGCTGATCATGTTGTTCACCAGACTACTCTAACTGGTCATGTGGTTCACTAGATTACTCCAGCTGCCCGTGTGGTTCACCAGATTACTCCAACTGGTCAATGTGGTTCAACAGACTACTCCAAATGGTAATGTGGTTCATCAGACTACTCCAACTGGTTATGTTGTTCACTAAATTACTTCATCTGGTCATGTGGTTCACTAGATTACTTCGAGTGGTCATGTGATTCACAAGATTACTCCAGCTGGTTATATTGTTCACTAAATTACTTCAGCTGGTCATGTGGTTCACCATATTACTCAACTGGTCATGTGGTTCACCAGATTACTTCATCTGGTCTTGTAGCCCAGCAGATTACTCCACCTGCTCGTGTGGCTTACCAGATTACTTCATCTGCTCCTGTTGCCCGCCAGATTACTTCATCTGCTCCTGTTGCCCGCCAGATTACTTCATCTGCTCCTGTTGCCCGCCAGATTACTTCATCTGGTCATGCGGTTCACTAGGTTACTCCTCTTGGTCATGTTGCTCACCAAATTACGCCTTCTGGTTATGTGGTCCAGGACAACGCTTGTTATTTTAGTTAACCATCGACCAGATAAGCCTTACTTTGTCGCACGCTTCCAATTCTGAAAGAGTTCTGAGATCCTGACCTCACCACACCACAACAAAACAAAACAAAACAAAAAGTTGAACAATTCTAAACTCACTTTTATGGATGTTGATAGTCCGGAGAGCATAGAACATGTCACTATTCGTCACGTTATTTATGGGAGGAAGTCCTGCAGAGATCACTAACATGGAATGACATCTGGAAAATGGCACCCTTGAGACTCGGCTTCATCTTCACAGCTACTTATGACCTTCTGCCTACAGGCTCCGACTTACACAAATGGGGTTTATCAGAAGACACAAAGTGCGCTCTCTGCAACGAAAGGCAAACATTGGAACATGTGCTGTCAGCGTGCAGAGTATCATTAGGTCAAGGACGGTACACCTGGCGGCACAGCAGAGTGCTGCAGGAACTAGTAGCCATCGTAGACAGGGAAAAAGATAAAGCAAATAACAGCAAAAGAGTTGAGGTCACACCTAGATACTTCATAGACGCTGGTACGACATCAAATATTGAAATCAGGGACATTCCCTTACCATCACTGCTAGATGGTGGAAATGACTGGGATGTGGTAGCGGACCTACCAGGAGAAGAGAATGCCCGACTGCCATTAAGAACACAGTAATGCGTCCGGACATTGTAGTGTACTCCACAGAAAAGCAGGAATTAATAATGATCGAGCTTACGGTTCCGTGCGAAACAAGAATAGACAGCAGCATTTATTCAAATGTGAGAAGTACAATGACCTGGTCAAGCAACTGAGGTAGGGGGCAGGAGTCAAGGCAAAAGTGATAGCTGTAGAAGTGGGAGCGAGAGGATTCGTAGCAACATCAGCATATGACCTATGTAAGCAACTGGGCATAAAGGGACAAACAAGAGCAAGGGCATTGAAAAGCCTTTCAGAAACAGCAGAAAAGGCCTCATGCTGGCTGTGGAGTATGCGAAACAAGCATTGAGAACATAAATAATTTCACTTGTCGTTGCCAATACCAGTCCTCCGTGGCTAAATCGCTAAAGACGCACTTCAAAGTGCAGTGCCAACCGGAAGATCATGGGTTCAATCCCGGGATGAAAATTAAAAAAAAACAGCAACAACTCACAAGACCTCTGGGAGTCATGACCCAGAGGGCCCCAGCCCACTTAGAGTGTCAGGAGTTTAATAAGGCCGAAATACTTGTCTGAAGAAGGGGGGGGGGGGTTAGTTCATCTGATGATATGAAGGAGTTGTGTTGTTGTTCCGCTCTCTACAGTAGAGAGTTTCCTGCATACACCTTATTTAGTTCTAAAGACCAAGTTGAAAGATTTCAAGTATTCTTGACACTTTTCTTGGCTGTGTAGGAAATTACAGCTAGACGACAAGTTTGCCTCCGTTTGCCTCCGTTTGTCAAATTCAGCCTAGATACAAGATGGAAGATGCTGTTGCTGATTTATATCTGCCAATCCTATTGTTGTTTCTCATATCTGTCTCTCAACGAAAACGACTCCTATTTGTGCATAAATCTCTCTCAGCACCGCCTCCATTAGGATAAAAGATTTCCCAAAGCGGAGTCGTCTGTTTTGGACGCCATGTTTATTACAGTCTATTAACCATCTGGTTTTCTTATGCCGTCTATAGAGTGGTTATCATGTTAATGTTGTTTACAGGGAACATAGGGAAAGTGGTTATCACGCTAATATTGTTTACCTGGACGTGGGAAAATAAACATCCTAGTGGGGACAACATGGTGACAGAGAATTCCATTAGTTTATTGGAGAGAGAGAGAGGCTGTCAAAAATCTCCGTGCTCAGGGGAAAGAACTCTTTGACTGCTGACTTAGCAATTCTCCAAGACTTTACTCTTTACCACACTCTCTTACACAAATGGGGTTTATCAGAAGACACAAAGTGCGCTCTCTGCAACGAAAGGCAAACATTGGAACATGTGCTGTCAGCGTGCAGAGTATCATTAGGTCAAGGACGGTACACCTGGCGGCACAGCAGAGTGCTGCAGGAACTAGTAGCCATCGTAGACAGGGAAAAAGATAAAGCAAATAACAGCAAAAGAGTTGAGGTCACACCTAGATACTTCATAGACGCTGGTACGACATCAAATATTGAAATCAGGGACATTCCCTTACCATCACTGCTAGATGGTGGAAATGACTGGGATGTGGTAGCGGACCTACCAGGAGAAGAGAATGCCCGACTGCCATTAAGAACACAGTAATGCGTCCGGACATTGTAGTGTACTCCACAGAAAAGCAGGAATTAATAATGATCGAGCTTACGGTTCCGTGCGAAACAAGAATAGACAGCAGCATTTATTCAAATGTGAGAAGTACAATGACCTGGTCAAGCAACTGAGGTAGGGGGCAGGAGTCAAGGCAAAAGTGATAGCTGTAGAAGTGGGAGCGAGAGGATTCGTAGCAACATCAGCATATGACCTATGTAAGCAACTGGGCATAAAGGGACAAACAAGAGCAAGGGCATTGAAAAGCCTTTCAGAAACAGCAGAAAAGGCCTCATGCTGGCTGTGGAGTATGCGAAACAAGCATTGAGAACATAAATAATTTCACTTGTCGTTGCCAATACCAGTCCTCCGTGGCTAAATCGCTAAAGACGCACTTCAAAGTGCAGTGCCAACCGGAAGATCATGGGTTCAATCCCGGGATGAAAATTAAAAAAAAACAGCAACAACTCACAAGACCTCTGGGAGTCATGACCCAGAGGGCCCCAGCCCACTTAGAGTGTCAGGAGTTTAATAAGGCCGAAATACTTGTCTGAAGAAGGGGGGGGGGGGTTAGTTCATCTGATGATATGAAGGAGTTGTGTTGTTGTTCCGCTCTCTACAGTAGAGAGTTTCCTGCATACACCTTATTTAGTTCTAAAGACCAAGTTGAAAGATTTCAAGTATTCTTGACACTTTTCTTGGCTGTGTAGGAAATTACAGCTAGACGACAAGTTTGCCTCCGTTTGCCTCCGTTTGTCAAATTCAGCCTAGATACAAGATGGAAGATGCTGTTGCTGATTTATATCTGCCAATCCTATTGTTGTTTCTCATATCTGTCTCTCAACGAAAACGACTCCTATTTGTGCATAAATCTCTCTCAGCACCGCCTCCATTAGGATAAAAGATTTCCCAAAGCGGAGTCGTCTGTTTTGGACGCCATGTTTATTACAGTCTATTAACCATCTGGTTTTCTTATGCCGTCTATAGAGTGGTTATCATGTTAATGTTGTTTACAGGGAACATAGGGAAAGTGGTTATCACGCTAATATTGTTTACCTGGACGTGGGAAAATAAACATCCTAGTGGGGACAACATGGTGACAGAGAATTCCATTAGTTTATTGGAGAGAGAGAGAGGCTGTCAAAAATCTCCGTGCTCAGGGGAAAGAACTCTTTGACTGCTGACTTAGCAATTCTCCAAGACTTTACTCTTTACCACACTCTCTTTCACAATTGTGAAGTTGCTTTTTTTTTTTTTTGCAATGAAATGAACATTTGAACGACTGCATATATTTCTGTTTTTACTTCATAAGGAGCTGATTTGATTACCTCTATAAAACGAGGAATTATAGATGAACATTTAAGGAACGAAACGAAGGAAATTTGCTTGAGTTCAGACTAATTTCTAGGATGATCAATACAAAGCAATCTCACCTTCTATATTGAGTATTCATCAGTTCTTTTACTTTTCCTGAAAATTTTCATCACTTCCATAATGAATTTCGTTACTATAATAATAATATTAATATTAACAAGAAGAAGGAATAAATATATAAAACTCGAGATAATCAGAAACTGACATAAAAACAAATTTATGAAATTTAAAAAATGAACAAAATATTTTTAAAATGTCGATTTCAGTGTCCATATTTATGACAAAATCAATTCCCCCAAAAAGCATTAACAATCTTAAACTTTAGGATCAAACCATGTAATATTTCGACCATAAACATAATATGCGCAGCTCAAGAATCGCATAAACGTAATATTGTCACAATACTCTCATTTATATTCCTTATACATGAAACTGTAAGCCGCCATCCTCTTGACTGTCCAACCGTGCTGATACTTAGAATTTGTCTTCATCCACAGCTGCTTTACAAATATAGTTGTGATAGTTGCATGGGGCAACAAACACTTCATAAATATAGTTGTGATAGTTGAATGGAGTTAGAAATATTTCACAAATATAGTTGTGCCAATTTCATGTAGCAACAAATACTTCATAAATATAGTTGTGATAGTTGCATGGAGCAACAAACACATCACAAGTATAGTTGTGATAATTGAACGGAGCAACAAACACTTCACAAATATAGTTGTGATAATTGAACGGAGCAACAAACACTTCACAAATATAGTTGTGATAGTTACATGGAGCAACAAACACTTCACAAATATGCCAAGCTGGACGCTGCTGGCGACTCTTCGGATGCCGCGCGTGGAGTGAAACTCCTCCTGGTCAATGAAGAAAATGAGGCAAAGCAATCAGGGTTGCCGTGCGGCGCCGATGTGAAAAGGTGATGGAAAGGATAAAGTGAAGCTTAGTCGGTATGTCCAGTGGTGGCGGGGCGAGAGGTACTCATACCACGGCACTTCTGCTCTAGAGGCCGGCCACGTCCGTTCTACACCCATACTGGTGAAATATGCCTAGACCGGCTTAAACCAGGGGTGAAACTTGATGGCTGCTCAAGTCACGGTACCTCCGCTCTAGAGGTCGGTCACGTCCTAAACACGCCCATACTGGGATAATATGCCTAAATCGGCTCAACCCAAGGGTGAAACTCACTAGTGGCGAGAATTCGTCCTCCTGGACAAAAGCTCCGTCCTGGTCACAACTAGGAAGGGTAGCGGCCACGACCACAAAATGCTGAAGTCGGAGACACTGGATCAGGACAGTCTAGATAGGCAACCACCTTTCACCTGACGGGGATATATGCGTATCCTAATCACGATGAGGTTTTCCAGTGAAAAGGTCCAACTCTGGACTGGATGGGCAACCACCTCTCACCCGGCGTGGATACACGGATATCCCAAAACACGTCGAGGTTTTCCGGTGAGAAAGTCCAACTCTGGGCTAGATGGACAACCACCTCTCATCAGCGGGGATATACTCATATCCAAAATATGTCGAGGTTTTCGGGTGAGAAAGTCCAACTCTAGATTAAACTGGTGCAACGAAAACCACGGTGTCACGCAATCCCGCTTCTGAGACCCACCAAGAATACAGGCTCAAGCCCTGCGATACTCTGAACCTCTTGATGTCCTTTTGTGGATCTCGTGTGGTTCCTTCGGGGGACCACGGGACCTATGGAGAATCACGGGAGTAAATTCAGGGGGATTACGGGGCGGTCTTGGTGGTAGAAGCGAACGAAGAAGAAGAAGATACCAAGTTAGGAAACATTTACAAAATATATGATAATTGGGTAGTGGCAGGTGGGGGTAGGGGGGGCGAATAAAAGAAAGAGCTGGATCTGTAAAAACAGGACGCCGGAAATATGACATCATCATCATGTGCCGTGCTGGCAGAACTGGTAGCTTCTTCATAAATCTCGGTCCTTTTCCATCAGCTCAGCTATTAACTTTTTGTTCTGCTATCAGGTTAAACTGGTCATGATTTTTTTTTCTCTTGGTCTTCCCCTTTCTCTCTTCCCATTTATCTTTCCTTCCTGTTGTTCTGATGTTTTCAAGCCGTCCTCTTATCATTATATGGCCTATGAAGATGTCTGTTGTTTTCTTGTGGATTTAGTTAGATTCCTTTCTACATTTGTTTTTGTTAAACATTCATCTTAGCTGGTTGTGCTGCTAATAACATTCTTCTAAGAAACCGTATTTCTCTTGCCTCCGGGGATCTTTGCATAGATCTGGTCATCATGAGCGACGGAGTGTAACAAATAACACCACAAAGTGTTGTGAAGACACTGCTGTATAATAGGACACGTCAACCGACACAATGTAGCTCAAGGTCATCGACTGAGCCAATCAATGTCCTGCTCTACCTGTTCGACGTGCTTTTGATTTTGATACAAGGCTGATGTGACACCACTGAATACTCCACTGCGATTAGAAAATGTGTGATCTGTACGGCAGTGGAGCTATCTAGGAAGCTAGAGTTATAGATCTTGTCGTAACAGTAAGAAAATGCCCAGTAACAAGCTATCACTTCCGACATAACGACCTCATCCTCACCACGGCATCAACTACCCTCGACTTTGAATATCAAGCTCTGGTGAAGTAAAGCAGCTCCATTATCGTAATCATGAGAGCCCTTGAAGATGTGGATAAGTACCAGAGTTGCTCCCACATTCTAAAACATTGGGAGACATTGAAACTGAGAATAATAGAGGACTCGGGCGTGTCTGAGTGAGTTTAATCCCAACAAGTGAGTTTAATCCCAACGAGTGAGTTTAATCCTAACGAGTGAGATTTAAGATTCAGAAACAACACAACATAATCAGTTCTAGCGGTGAGATAATCATTTAGAACTGAAAAAACGTCGTCACACACACAGACACACACACAGACACACAGACACACACAAACACAGACACACACACAGACACACACAAACACAGACACACACACAGACACACACAAACACAGACACACAAACACAGACACAGACACACAAACACAGACACACACAGACACACACACAAATACTTTATTGGATAATTTGAGCCAGGTTTTAAAACATGGCGAAGCGGAGAAGCCAGATATGGGAGTTGAAACAGTTCAGTTTAGGAGAAGGAAGACTTTAACACAAATCAACAACCTGAACTGAGAATATATGTTAGAAAGTTTGACCATGGACATTTGAAACACCATACTCCGGTCTTATATAGGAGTAAACATCATAAAACACAGTCTTCTCATTTTATATAAACAGTGTAAAACAGTCTTTCTGTGATATGTGTATATATATATACAGGAATGCTGTTTGGGCTGCAAAGTTCTGCAAGGGACATGCAAATTAATGAATAAACCTATATACAGTAGTCTTCTCGTCTTGTATATAGGTTTATTCATTAATTTGCATGTCCCTTGCAGAACTTTGCAGCCCAAACAGCATTCCTGTAGGCCTCTCGGTTGTATATAGATAAACAGCATAAAACACAGTCTTCTTCCCATGTTATATATAGGTAAACAGCATAAAACAGTCTCCATGTCTTATATACACACAAACAGCAGTCTTTTACTCTTGTATATAGGTAAACAGCATAACACACAGTCTTCACGTCTTGCAGAAACAACAATAAACATAGTATTAATATAAATTATGCATATCTTTATTTGTTTTACTTTCTGAAGAGCGATAGATGTCCTCCTTTTAATTTCCCTCATTGTATCTCCATTATTAGTTAGTAGCGATCCAAGATATTCAAAACTCTCCACTTCTTCCAGTTTTTCCTCATTGATACATATTTCAGTTGCCTGAATATATATATATATATATATCTGTATCTCCATTATTAGTTAGTAGCGATCCAAGATATTCAAAACTCTCCAATTCTTCCAGTTTTTCCTCATTGATACATATTTCTCTTGCCTCCGGGGATCTTTGCATAGATCTGGTCATCATGAGCGACGGAGTGTAACAAATAACACCACAAAGTGTTGTGAAGACACTGCTGTATAATAGGACACGTCAACCGACACAATGTAGCTCAAGGTCATCGACTGAGCCAATCAATGTCCTGCTCTACCTGTTCGACGTGCTTTTGATTTTGATACAAGGCTGATGTGACACCACTGAATACTCCACTGCGATTAGAAAATGTGTGATCTGTACGGCAGTGGAGCTATCTAGGAAGCTAGAGTTATAGATCTTGTCGTAACAGTAAGAAAATGCCCAGTAACAAGCTATCACTTCCGACATAACGACCTCATCCTCACCACGGCATCAACTACCCTCGACTTTGAATATCAAGCTCTGGTGAAGTAAAGCAGCTCCATTATCGTAATCATGAGAGCCCTTGAAGATGTGGATAAGTACCAGAGTTGCTCCCACATTCTAAAACATTGGGAGACATTGAAACTGAGAATAATAGAGGACTCGGGCGTGTCTGAGTGAGTTTAATCCCAACAAGTGAGTTTAATCCCAACGAGTGAGTTTAATCCTAACGAGTGAGATTTAAGATTCAGAAACAACACAACATAATCAGTTCTAGCGGTGAGATAATCATTTAGAACTGAAAAAACGTCGTCACACACACAGACACACACACAGACACACACAAACACAGACACAGACACACAAACACAGACACACACACAGACACACACAGACACACAGACACACACAGACACACACAAACACAGACACACAAACACAGACACAGACACACAAACACAGACACACACAGACACACACACAAATACTTTATTGGATAATTTGAGCCAGGTTTTAAAACATGGCGAAGCGGAGAAGCCAGATATGGGAGTTGAAACAGTTCAGTTTAGGAGAAGGAAGACTTTAACACAAATCAACAACCTGAACTGAGAATATATGTTAGAAAGTTTGACCATGGACATTTGAAACACCATACTCCGGTCTTATATAGGAGTAAACATCATAAAACACAGTCTTCTCATTTTATATAAACAGTGTAAAACAGTCTTTCTGTGATATGTGTATATATATATACAGGAATGCTGTTTGGGCTGCAAAGTTCTGCAAGGGACATGCAAATTAATGAATAAACCTATATACAGTAGTCTTCTCGTCTTGTATATAGGTTTATTCATTAATTTGCATGTCCCTTGCAGAACTTTGCAGCCCAAACAGCATTCCTGTAGGCCTCTCGGTTGTATATAGATAAACAGCATAAAACACAGTCTTCTTCCCATGTTATATATAGGTAAACAGCATAAAACAGTCTCCATGTCTTATATACACACAAACAGCAGTCTTTTACTCTTGTATATAGGTAAACAGCATAACACACAGTCTTCACGTCTTGCAGAAACAACAATAAACATAGTATTAATATAAATTATGCATATCTTTATTTGTTTTACTTTCTGAAGAGCGATAGATGTCCTCCTTTTAATTTCCCTCATTGTATCTCCATTATTAGTTAGTAGCGATCCAAGATATTCAAAACTCTCCACTTCTTCCAGTTTTTCCTCATTGATACATATTTCAGTTGCCTGAATATATATATATATATATATCTGTATCTCCATTATTAGTTAGTAGCGATCCAAGATATTCAAAACTCTCCAATTCTTCCAGTTTTTCCTCATTGATACATATTTCAGTTGCCTGAATATATATATATATATATATCTGTAAACAATATAAAACACAGTCTTCACATGCTATATACAGGTAAATAGCACAAAACACAGTCTCCATGTCTTATATACACATAAACAGCAGTAAACAACATAAAACACAGTCTCAGTGTCTTATATACACATAAACAGCAGTAAACAACATAAAACACAGTCTCAGTGTCTTATATACACATAAACAGCAGTCTTCTCGTCTTGTATATAGGTAAATAGCACAAAATACAGTCTCCATGTCTTATATACACATAAAGTCTTCTCATCTTGTATATAGGTAAACAGCACAAAACACAGTCTCCATGTCTTATATACACATAAACAGCAGTCTTCTCGTCTTGTATATAGGTAAATAGCACAAAACACAGTCTCCATGTCTTATATACACATAAACAACAGTCTTCTCGTCTGGAATATAGGTAAACAGCACAAAACACAGTCTTCATGTCTTATATACACATAAACAGCAGTCTTCTCGTCTTGTATATAGGTTTATTCATTAATTTGCATGTCCCTTGCAGAACTTTGCAGCCCAAACAGCATTCCTGTAGGCCTCTCGGTTGTATATAGATAAACAGCATAAAACACAGTCTTCTTCCCATGTTATATATAGGTAAACAGCATAAAACAGTCTCCATGTCTTATATACACACAAACAGCAGTCTTTTACTCTTGTATATAGGTAAACAGCATAACACACAGTCTTCACGTCTTGCAGAAACAACAATAAACATAGTATTAATGTCTTATATAAACAGCATAAAACAGCAGTCTTTACGTCTTACATTTAGGTAAAACAGCAGTCTTCACGTTGTGGACGAGCACGCCTAGATCGAAGGGTGTACGACCTTGACTGAAGCGTCATCGTCCACGTGACTGGTAGTTGTTCGGAAGGATATACAAGTACTGTATATATGGATATGGAAACACTGGCCGACACCTTCGGTTAGACGGGGGCAACGGCCGAGGAATGTGTTGTATAGTGTGCTTATGGATGTATTGTGGTGGTATTCTGCCGCTGCCGACCTCATGTGGTGTAGATTATGTAGTTGTGAAGTTAGCTGGATATAGTTTTTTGTGTTTATTTATCGGTATGGAAATTATGTGTATGATTTCAGTGTGATTTATCAGTATATTGCATGAGCAACATGTTTGATTCGTTATTATGCTTTCATGTAGATTGATCTTGTGCTGCAGCAACACGGTTATAGAGAGGGGTGTCATGGCAGAGGTGGCTGCGTGGAATAAGTGCCACTGCACATTAGATTCGTAGTGTAGGCCACGTGGAGGGCCAAGAGAGCTCGTGATCCCAGGTCCGTCAGGTTCAAATATTGCAACATGAGAAGTCAATTATCATATGATACCATGCTTAATTACCATTGTGGCAACTGTCTTGATGTCATGTTGATGTCAATGTCAGTGGTATGTGTTGTTGTAGCGTATGGTGAGATTAAAAAAATACTGTGTCCTTAATTTCAGACTTGGTGATTTGTACTGCATGTCAGTGTACTGTGTATTGCTTAACAGAATGCTCAGGATTTATGCATAATTAACATACAGTATACCAGGGAGGGGAGAACCTGGGGTTGGAGGTCATGATGGGGGAGCTAGGCTGGCCTCGAGTACAGTAGTACACTGCCAAGGGGTTGTTGATCTGTAACAGCTGTATCCCCTTCCCACCCTCCGCTAGTTATAAAACGTAAACTATGCACCAACAAAGTTTATAACGTCTTATATATACAGGTAAACAGCAGTCTTCAGTCTTAGATAAACAACACAAAACACAGTCTTGATGTCTTAAATAAACAGCATAAAACACAGTCTTCACGTCTTACATAAACAACACAAAACAGAGTCTTAACGTCTTATATATAGATAATCAGCATAAAACACCAGTCTTCACTTCTTAAATACAAGTAAAGAGCAGTCTTTCCGTCTTATATAAACAGCGGTCTTCACGTCTTATATATAGATAAACAGCGGACTTCACGTCTTCATTCATTCATTCATTTGCATGTCCCTTGCGGAACTTTGCCTCCCAAACAGCACTCCTGTAGGCCTCTCGGTTGTGAGCAAGATGGCCTGCTGCTGTTGCATCCATTTCCAGATCGTCAACGATGTCTTGCAGCCATCTTCGTCTTGGTCTTCCTCTTTTTCTTTTTCCCATTATGTATCCTTCCAATACGGTCTTCTCTAAATTATCATGACGTTTAATGTGTCCAAAATATTTCAGTTTTCTCTCTTTAATCCTCTTCACTAGCCAGCCTTCTTCAATATTAAGCTCTTGTAGTTTAGATATATTTATTCTTTTTTGTGTCCACGATATTTGGAGAACTCTTCTGTAGCATTTACATTCAAAGGCATTTATGTGTTTCTCAGCTGTTTTGTTAAGTGTCCAGGTCTCACAGGCATATGTTGCTATGGGAAAGATGCATGCCCTTAAAAATCTTATTTTTGTGGTTCTGTCTGCTCCTCTCCACAGATTCTTTATTTGTTTTACTTTCTGAAGAGCGATAGATGTCCTCCTTTTAATTTCCCTCATTGTATCTCCATTATTAGTTAGTAGCGATCCAAGATATTCAAAACTCTCCACTTCTTCCAGTTTTTCCTCATTGATACATATTTCAGTTGCCTTGTTTGTTTTGTCAGTTGTCATCAATTTAGTTTTCTTTGCATTAAGATAGAGGTTCTGCTCTTCGCTGTTCTTGCGGACTGACATAATTAGTTTTTCCATTCCTTTTTGTGTTGTGGACAGCAATACTGTGTCATCAGCATATCTAATCTCTGGTATTTCATAACCTCCAACTGTTATGGCATCGTAATATTCTTTGTCTACATCTTCTCTAACATTCCTCATTATATTTTCAGTATACAAGTTAAATAAGTAGGGTGACAATATGCACCCCTGACGGACCCCTTGTTTTATGTCAAACCAACTTGTTGTTTCACCATTTATTCTTACTGCTGCTTGTTGGTCTAGATACAGCAGTGATGTTAATTGTATCAAATGTGTTGGAAATCCCATTTTTTCCATTATTTCCCAAAGTTTCTGGTGTTGTACACAATCAAATGCCTTTGAGTAGTCTATAAAGGATAAATATAGATTCACATTAAACTCTCTGCATTTCTCTATTATTAATCTTAGATTGAATATATGATCTCTTGATCCTCTTCCTTGCCTGAAACCAGCTTGGACCATATTGACTTCTTCTTCTATTTTCTTTCGAAGTCTACCCATTATGATTTTTAACAGAATTTTACTGGCATGACTAATCAGGGCAACAGTTCTGTAGTTGGTGCATAATTTCAGGTTACCCTTTTTTGGCAGTGGTATGAATACAGTTCTTTTCCATTCTTTTGGCCAAATTCCTGAATGCCATATCTTTTTACATAGTGCATGATAGATTGTTGCACACTCCTTTCCTACTGCTTTAATAAATTCAGCTGTTATCTCATCACATCCTGGTGATTTACCATTTTTCAGATTCTTTATTGCCCATAAAACTTCTTCTATTGTCGGTTCGGGTTCTTTCTCCTCCAATAATAATTCACACTGTTGATTTCTGCTTCCACAGTCGGTTGTTTCATACATTCTTTTGCAATATTCCTTCCATCTTTCTAGAATTTCCTCTGTCTCTGTCAGGGTATTCCCCATCTCATCACAAATTACATTTAGCTTAGGTGTGACATTTCTCGTCAATGTCTTCATTTCTTTAAACATTTCACTATCTCTTCCACACTTCTGATGTTCTTCTATTCTTTCGCAACAATCTTGTATGTATTGTTTTTTGTCTTTTCTTATGTTTCTTCGTACTTCTTTTGTTAAAGTTTTATATTTCTCTTTGTTGTTGTTTGTCACTTTCCAATGCGTCTTCATTTCTCTACGTTGTTTTATCAGTTCTAGTGTACCTGCTGTAATCCATCCATTCTTTTGTGTTTTCTTTACTGGAACCATGTCTTTAGCTGTTGTTATTAAGATATCTTTGGCCTGCGTAGCCAATTCATCTGGTGTCATCTCATCCTGTACAGCCATCAGGAATTCGAAACGGTTCTTCACTTCTATACCGTATTGCTCTGGTATATTTGTAAGGTCAAAGCGGAGTGGTCTTGATCCCGTAACTATCTTTTTCATCTTTATCTTCATGTCTGCTATTAATAACTCATGGTCCGTGTCACAATCAGCACCTGGTAAAGTTTTTGCTGATGTTATGCTTGACCTCCACCTTCTCTGCACTAAAATGTAATCTATTTGATTCCTGGTTTTCCCATCAGGTGATGTCCATGTGTAAAGTCTTCTTGGATGTTGTTTAAAAAGTGTGTTAGCTTCACGTCTTATATATAGATAAACAGCGGTCTTCACGTCTTATACATAGATAAACAGCGGTCTTCACGTCTTATATATAGATAAACAGCGGTCTTCACGTCTTATATATAGATAAACAGCGGTCTTCACGTCTTATATATAGATAAACAGCGGTCTTCACGTCTTATATGAAGTTTAAACGGAGTTTAAAGGGCCGAAACACTTGTCTGAGGGGGGGGGGGTACTTCCTCTGATGATATGAAGGAGTTGTGTTGTTGTTCCGCTCTCTACGGTAGAAAGTTTCCTGCATATACATATAGCATGGCCTTGTAAGAAGTGCGGAAGTACAGGAGAAAACCAAGAAGTACGGAAGTAGAAGAGAGAGGAGACAGAGGAGGGGGATCAGCAGTCTCCAAATCTTATGTACAGGTAAACAGCGTAAAACACAGTCTTCTCGTCTTAAATAAACAACGTAAAACACAGTCTTCTCCTCTTAAATAAACAGCGTAAAACACAGTCTTCTCCTCTTAAATAAACAACGTAAAACACAGTCTTCTCCTCTTAAATAAACAGCGTAAAACACAGTACCTGTGTCTCATATATTGGTAACCAGCGTGAGGCAGTTCCAGTTCAGTTTTAAAATAAAAAATCTTCCAGTATCATGCGTGGAAGAACACAACACAACTTTCCACATTTTTTTCCACATAACAAAGTGAAACTGAGGAGAGAGTATGAAATACTGAGAAGACATCAAGTAGATTATATTCCGCACGTGGACACTAAGAAAGAATGAGAAGACATCACGTAGATTATATTCCACACGTGGACACTAAGAAAGAATGAGAAGAAATCAAGTAGATTATATTCTTCACGTGGACACTAAGAAAGAATGAGAAGACATCAAGTAGATTATATTCCGCACGTGGACACTAAGAAAGAATGAGAAGACATCACGTAGATTATATTCAACACGTGGACACTAAGAAAGAATGAGCAGACATCAAGTAGATTATATTCAACACGTGGACACTAAGAAAGAATGAGAAGACATCAAGTAGTTTATATTCCACACGTGGACACTAAGAAAGAATGAGAAGACATCACGGAGATTATATTCCGCACGTGGAAGCTAAGAAATACTGGGAATACATGAAGTAGATTATATTCCGCACTTGGAAACTAAGAAATACTGGGAATACGTGAAGTAGATTATATTCCGCACGTGGAAGCTAAGAAATACTGGGAATACATGAAGTAGATTATATTCCGCACGTGGAAGCTAAGAAATACTGGGAATACATGAAATAGATTATATTCCGCACGTGGAAGCTAAGAAATACTGGGAATACATCAATTATATTATTTTCCGCACATGGGCACCAAGAAAGACAGAGAATACATGAAGTAGATAATACTCCGCGCGTAGACACTAAGAAAGACAGAGAATACATGAAGTAGATTATATTTCGGACATAGACACTAATTCCTTACAGGGCGGGACTGGACAACAAAGTTGACCTGCCAGGTGATGACACCGGAAGCTGGTATAATTACTTAGAAGAAACTCTTTGATGGTACGGCAAAGAAAACGACAGAAAGATGAGAAAAGACGTAAGAAAAATGACAAAGAAAATGGCTTCCAAAACAATCTATCTGGGACTTCCCGGGCAACATGACAGAAGAAGTATGAGAAGGGTCATGTAAACCGCTCGTCTGGGAATTTGTTTCCCCATAGTTCACACAAACCCAGTTCTGTGTCTGTCTTGTCTTTGACACAACAAATTTCTTTAGGAACGTCAAGTTTAGACCAGGTCGAGTTACAGAGCATTGACCAAACCTTCTGTTTCCCCCAGGCTCAAAGGGTCAACAATGAGAAGATCGTGAAAACGCTGCCGGGCGTTGACAAGTCCACAAACAACAAACAGAGCTGGTTTGTTTATTTCTCTGTCAATGTTTAGCTATTCTGAATCCAGAGTTCATCTAAACTTTATCTTGAGAAGATTAAGATGGCCGAGGCAGCATCCAAGAAAGGATGACAAGGGAATCCACAAGCAAATATTAAACAGACAAAAGTCTGACTGGAAGGAGATCACCACAGAAATTAAAAAAAAAACAGATAAAATAACATATTTTTCCATTATCCACGATGACTAGGAAGCACTGGCGAAAGACAGTATCACGTGAAGGGCAAGGGGTAGTGGAGCATTACCATACAAAGGAGAGCCAAGTATCAAGGCAGAAGATGTGCGGAAAGGGGGGGGGAGACTAGATTTTACTGTGGCCTAAACCCAGAACAAGGATAACATTACTGACAGAATCAGTCATACAAGACGGGGATCAGTCATACAAGACAGGGATCAGTCATACAAGACAAGGATCAGTCATACAAGAGACAAATGGGTCATACAAAACAAAGATAAGTCATAAGTCATGCCCACCATGCTCCACATACAGCAGAAATGATTAGACTTTAAAACCGTCCTATAAGGAAGAGGAAATGAGCACAATGTCTGGTCCCAGGCCTTAGCTTCCCTCTCCTACCTTTCTTATAAATCCCTCCCCTGATGTTTTCTAAGGACTGTAATAGCCTGATTAAATGTCTCCAAGGCGTGCATCTGAAATAGCCTCTGACAGTCCAAGACCAGCTCCTGGCCTTCTCGTGGCGGAACTGTTTAAACTGACAGGAGAAGGGGTGAAAGGCGAGTATCTGGCGCTTGAAAACCAGACGCTTCGGGTAGATGAGACTCGTTAGTCTTGGTTGCTAGCTCATCTAGGAGAAGGAAAACTCTGATTTCAAACTCCCTGCTGCCTTGTAGGGTAGGCTCTGGCCACAGTCAAAGGTTAGTGGAGTAAACCATAAACAAACCGGTGGAAGGCAAGGGGAAACCAACACTGTACATTCCCAAGAACAATCATGACAATCTACAATTCTTTGAATCATAACAACGTTAATGGGGGTTACAGTGGAACCACCTCGTCCGGTAGGGACTATCACGTGCGACAGGTGATACCAGATCATCATCCAACTACTGTACGCAAAGAAAACACAAGTAACACCACAATAATTGCAACATTGAACATTAGAACATTAAGAGAACTTGGGAAACTGGAAAACATCGAACAAGAAATGAAAAGAATGGAAATTAACATTCTTGGTTTACGTGAAATAAGATGGACTGGAGCAGGAAGCAAAGATCATAAAGACTTTAAAATAATATTTTCAGGGGGAAACCTGTGTAGAAATAGACTTGGCATAATATTGGATGAGAAGACCTCAAGAACTGTGAAAGGTTTCTGGTGCACATCGGACAGAGTGTTAATGGTTAAATTACAGGGCCACCCAACAGACACAAATCTCATCCAAGTGTATACACCAACTTCAGAAAGCTCTGATGATGAGATAAAAGAATTTTACAACAATCTGGACATGGCAATGAAACAGTGCAAACCATGGGAAGTAAACTTTGTGCTGGGTGATTTAAACGCGAAAGTAGAGACTGAACAAGACAATGAAGCTACTGGCAAATATGGGCTAGGTATTAGAAATACAAGAGAAGAGATGTTGATTGAGTGGGGAGAAAAGAATAAAATGATAATAGAGAATACTTGGCTTCAACAACACCCAAGGCGACTATGGACATTGTAAACGCCCAAATAATAACAAATGTAACCTGACAGATTACATTATGATCAACAGAAGATTCTGGAACTCACTAATATCCGTGAAAACAAGACCAAGCGCAGACTGCAAGAGTGACCACATCCCAGTTGTAGGAAAAGTGAGAATCAGGCTAAAGAGGTTAAAGGTAGAAGCAAGAAACAAAGAACTAGATAGAGAGCTGTTACGGAAATATAAGGCAATACAAGAACAATATAGGACAATAGTACATAATAGACATAATGCTATAGAGAAGATTGAAACGATTGATGAAAAATGGAATATGCTTAAAGACTCTATTCAGCAAACATCAATCGAAATCCTACCTCCAAATAAATGACATGCTAAACAGGGATGGATGACAGAAGAAATTGTGGAACTAATGGATCGGAGGAGAAGTCTTAAGGAAGATAAAGATGAATATGTCAAAATAAATAAAGAAATAAGACACAAATGCAACAAAGCTAAGGAGGACTGGCTAAATAAGAAATGTAATGAAACGGAGACACAACATCATGGAAACACAAAAGATATGTACAAACAAATAAAGGAGTTAACAAACAAAAGAACATACCACAAGACTAGTTGCCTGAAGTCAAAGGAAGGGCATACAGTAATGGACAGAGATGAAATAATGGCACTATGGTGTGAATACATTAGAGAACTCTATGAGGACAATAGAATCGAAATAGATATACGAAATAATAATGAAGGGCCTCCCATATTAAAAGCAGAAGTGGAAGAAGCCACCAAACACATGAAGAACAACAAAGCATCAGGATCAGATAAAATCACCAAGGAAGAATTGTAAGGATTAGGAGAGCTTGGCATAGAAATAATTACCAGATTGTTGAATGATATCTATAACAGTAGCTATATCCCATCTGACCTTTTGCAGTCAATTTTCATTGCCCTACCAAAGAAACAAGGTGGAGTTGAATGTGAAGACCATCGTCATATATATATATATATATATATATATATGGGATGTGTACTATCACCAACATTATTTATCTTGGCAGTGGACTGGTTAATGAAGGAGGCAACATCAGACAAACGCAGAGGATTACAATGGACCCTTAACACAGTGCTGGAGGACCTTGACTTTGCAGACGACATTTGTCTATTATCAAGCAGTCACAAAGATATGCAAGATAAAATAAACAAGTTAACCCAGAATGCAAACAACATAGGACTAAAGATCAACGTAGGAAAGACAAAGTTAATGAAGCAAAATGTGAACAACAGAAATGTACTCAGAGTAGATAACAAGTTAGTGGAGGAGGTCAACGAATTTGTATACCTTGGCAGCAGAGTAGTAGAAAATGGAGACAGCACAGAGGACATCAACAGCAGACTTACTAGAGCAAAACAGGCTTTTGCAATGCTACAGAATATATGGAAATCAAATAAACTAAGCATAAATATGAAAATCAGGATATTTAAGAGTAATGTTCTAAGTGTACTACTCTATGGAAGTGAATGCTGGAAAATCACCAAAACCATAGAAAACAAGTTGAATTCTTTCCAGACTAAATGTTTACGTAGAATTAAAAAAATATTTTGGCCAAACACCATAAGAAATAACATCTTATTGGCAGAAATGCAGATGAAACCACTGACAACAATTATTGAGGAAAGACGCTGGCGATGGTTGGGACATGTGCTCCGAATGACTGACAACTCACTACCAAAAATAGCACTAAGATGGACACCACAGGGGAGCAGAAGTAAGGGTAGACCAAAAGAGACATGGAGAAGAACAACAGAAAGGATGTTGAGCAATAGAGGGCTCACCTGGGCAAGAGCAGAAAAAAAGGCGAAAGACAGGCATTTGTGGAAAACCCTTGCGGAAGCCCCATGTGCCCTGGGCACTTAAGGTTCAGATATATATATATATATTGAGAACAATGATGGAAAGATCAATAGAAGTTAAGACGGACCTACACCTATGCTTCATAGACTACTGTAAAGCATTCGATAAAGTGATACACACAGAAATTATAAGAATGCTGGAAGACATCAACATGGATTGGAAAGATCTGAAACTCATCAAAAACATATACTGGCAGCAATCAGCAGCAATGAGGGTTGAGAACCAAATAGTAGCATTCCAAGACATAAAATTGAGAGTGAGACAAGAATGTATTCTATCTCCTGACCTCTTCTCCTTGTATAGCGAAAACATAACGAGAAATATAGACAGCTTGCCAGGAATTTCAATTGGCGGGTACAACTGTAACAACTTAAGATATGCAGACGACACAGTTCTATTTGATAAAAGTGAAGGGGAGCTACAGGCTCTTCTGGACATCGTGGTTCGTGAAAGTAAAAGTAAAGGTCTCAGCTTGAATAAAAAGAAGACTGAAGTGACAGTCATCTCAAAGAAAAGTATACGACAAAAATGTAGCATTACCATCGATGGCACAGATCTGAAACAAGTTGATAGATTCAAGTACTTAGGAACAATTATAACAGCTGATGGGAAATGTCACAACGATGTAAAAGCAGACGTGCTCAGGCCAAGTCAGCATTCCAGAAAATGAGACACATCTTGTGCAACAGATCCATATCAATGGAAACAAGATTCCGAGTACATCGAGCCAGTTTTGTTTTATGGATGTGAAGCATGGTCTGTGAATAAGAGAGTACAGCGAGAAATGGAGGCAAAGAGACGTGGTTTATAAGATGGATGTTGAAGGTACCATGGGCAGCGAAGAAAACCAACGAAGAAGTCTTAAGAGAGGCTGGAGTTAAAAGGCAAATTACAGCAAAGATCAGGGGCAGACAAGCGAGATTTATAGGACATTTTCTGACAAGAGGAAAATTGGAACACATTGTAGCAACTGGAACAACTGAAAGATGAAGGGACAGAGAGAGAAGTTACTGGGTGGGCTGTCAGTGTGGCTAGGAAGAATGTCACCGGCGGATCTCATAATCAAGTCTAAAGATGGAGAATTGTGGAGAGAATTGATCGCCTACGCCACCCCACTTCATTGACTGACTGATGTTTTCTAAATCAGGAGGCCTCATTACAACAGTGTAAAAACATTTCCGTCGCCGTCAACATTTACATTCAGTTTTGTCTCGTGTAAACAAAATTCCGGACAAAAGTCATCGATTTTCAGTCATATGACCGTCATTTAACAGTTTCAAGAAGCAGTCATTTTCTGTAATATAAGAATAAAACCTGGAGAATACATGACGATGATGTTCTATGATTACAAAACTTAAACGAGTCTCATGATCTAATTTAAATAAAAAAAAAGGTAAAATTCCCGTTTCCATACCATTAAGGCATATTTGGGAATACGATGTTAGGCCCTATTCTCCATGAGCTCCGGCGCATGAAAGTCTGATGTGGTCAGTATCACGCCTGGCCGCTTTATCTTCCCAGATTTCTCTGGTATCAATTTTTAGAGGCTAGGTCGACCCCGAAGCCTTTTTGGTGTGTACCAGAAAAAATCCCACAGCTGGGGCCGAACCCGGTACCACCAGATTAGTAAACCGAGCGCCTAACCACTCAGCCAACCACTCAGCTAACCACTCAGCCAACCAGGCCGCCCTAATTTAAACAAGAGGAAGTTAAATAGTCAGCGCGACAGCATAAAGTGACAGATGGGACCAGAGAAACATAAATCACCAGTTCATGAGGCTTTGAGATTTTCAATATGTTATGATGGTGTTCTTTAGGTAACTGAACTTTGAACTGTTCTACTCTGGAAGGTAGATACACGAATCTTCAGGAAACTGAACTTTGAACTGTTCTACTCTGGAAGGTAGATACACGAATCTTCAGGAAACTGAACTTTGAACTGTTCTACTCTGGAAGGTAGATACACGAATCTTCAGGAAACTGAACTTTGAACTGTTCTACTCTGGAAGGTAGATACGCGAATCTTCAGGTCCAACTGTAGTTGCTCAATTATCATCTGTACCAGAGCATACACCATGGAAAGAGGCAGATTGTACACAAATAACTATTCAAACTGAAGTGAAAGGTGTACAGAATGGTGAGATGCAGAGCAGTCTTGTAAGATCAACAGCCACAGTTAGTGTTCTAGATGATAAATATCCATGTGACACCTGGATACATGTGTATACAGACGGATCTGCACAGAATGTCATAAAGAATGGAGGGGAAGGAGCACATATTGAATATCCAAACAACACCACTGACAAGATTTCCATACCCACTGGAAAATACTGCAACAACTATGATGCAGAAGTTAGGGCAATTATTGCTGCAGTTGAAAAACTATCAGACTCCAGAACTGATACATGTCCCGTAGTAATTCTCACAGATGCAAGATCAGTACTGGAAGCTCTTCAGTGCAACAAACTACCGGATCTTAAGGATGCCTTGTCAAAAACTGGCTCACGACACAGTCACCTTGCATTGGATTCCATCCCACTGTGGGATACCAGGCAAGGAGAAAGCTGACCGTCTGGCCAAAGAGGGCACTGAAATGGAGCAACCAGACATACCAGTCACCTATAGTCAGAAGAAAAGCATGATAAAAACCTACAGGAAGCCACAAACACCACCACATGATGACTATAACATGCTAAATAGAAAGGAACAAGTCACCATCTTCTGTCTCTGAACAGAACACAGCCGACTCCGAAGTCATATGTATACAAAGTTTAAGGTTGGTACTACTAATCTACGTACATGTGCCTAGGTGCCCCAAACTGTGGAACATATCCTCCAGAACTGCATCAACTACGAGACACTGAGAAATAGTTACTGGCCCAGTGAAACCACTAAAGAAGATAAGCTCTACGGTTCCATACATGAGTTACAAAAAACAGTGAAATTTATCCAAGAGACAGGTCTGCAGATATAGACAGACAATGCGTACGAAGAAAAAGAAGAAGAAGAAGAAGAATCTTCTAGGAACTGAAGTTTGAATTGCTCTGATCTTGAGGGTAGGTACACGAATTTACAGGGAACTGAAGTTTGAATTGTTCTGATCTTGAGGGTAGGTACACGAATTTACAGGGAACTGAAGTTTGAATTGTTCTGATCTTGAGGGTAGGTACACGAATTTACAGGGAACTGAAGTTTGAATTGTTCCTGTTCTGAGGGTAGATACACGAAGTCTGAATGAACGACGAAATAGAATATTGATGTGTAGTTTAAAATTCCATTTTCCTGTGATTACAGTTCATGAAAGCAAAAAAACAAAAAACAAACAAACAAACTGAGTTGTTGGAGTATTTCATGAATATGTTAGTGCCATCATGATTATTATTAATATTATTATTATTGTTATTGTTATTATTATTATTATTATTAGTGCAGTAGTAGTAATAGTAATTTGTGCAGTAGTAGTAGTAGTAGTAGTAGTAGTAGTAGTAGTAGTAGTAGTAGTATTGCCTACAGGCAAAAAGTGGATGGCACAAAAGTTGTCAGCAGAAACCTTGCCATCAGAACTGTCACATTTTATACACACAGTATGGGAGGCGAAGACGCCCGATAAGGTAATCAGCGACCTATAGCCAATATGCCATCGTCAGGGTTAGCGACCCATAGCTGACCAAGACCATGTCCCACCTTCCCGTGGTACCCACAGTAACAGGCATAGCCTGGATAACGGGGCAGGAATCGCTATAGTCCCAATGGTGGTGGAGTCTGCTAAAGAAGCATTACACACCCCCTTGCTTTTAAACTGTACTCTGGAACTGAAAAAGTAACCGCCATAACCCGCTCCCACGCCGATACGATGCAGTGCTTCAACATCTCTACAGCATCGGCTGCAAAGAACAACAGCTCGCAGTTACAGGGAGTTCGTACAAGTACAAGTACAAATACACACAGAAACCTTGCTCTCAGAACTGTCACATCTTATGCATACAGAAACCGTGCTCTCAGAACTGTCACATTTTATACACACAGAAACCTTGCTCTCAGAATTGTCACATTTTATACACACAGAGACTTTGCTCTCAGAACTGTCACATTTTATACACATAGAAACCTTGCTCTCAGAATTGTCACATTTTACACACACACAGAAACAAACGGTCTTAGTGCTGTAGTCCCCAGACCGAGAAAAAGGAAGATTCTCTAAAGGTTTTTGGGAGTGGGGGGGGGGGGGGAGGGAATTGGAGACGATGAGGGAGAAGCAGGGATATCAGCAGAACCATTCGAAAGACAGGAGACCCTAAAGGAAATGACCTGGAATTTGAAGGAGGGGGCAACAGTTCGAAAAAGATTGAGAACCTCTGTATTAGTGGATACATAACAAAAATAGCAATAGCTGGGGCACTGACAGTTTCCCGGATAATGTATTTAGCACACTTTGGGCTTAGTTCACGGTTTTTACAGTTTACCTTTCCCACTCCATTATCCGGCTCCGCTGTAAAGATGTCTCGTATTTTTGTTACCAACCTTTGATTATTAAATAAGAAAATAAACCAGATCCTGCACAGTATGACCTGAACGGTCAAGGCCACGGGAAGCAACAACCAGCGGGGTGGAAAATGAGACGGGCTGGTGGAAGCCATGTTCCCAGAGCACCCTCCGAGAACTGGGCAGGAAGTAATGAGTAAATCTGAAAGCAACACAACAGAGGGAAGAAGGGAAAGTCTGTGAACTGCGCCAAAGAAGAAAGGGAGTAGGGAACCTACGTCAATGACGTAGAAAGTTTATTCTTGGAAGGAAGATGAACCTAAGGATGCATACACTCCTGGACTCCACGTGTCCACAGCAAACCAGAAAGTGCTGATGTATCCCAGCGCAAGTTTCGCATTGCCAGCCAAGATATTTTCTCTGGCGTCCTCTGTGAGGAAATCTACTTACACGTTTCACCTTACATTACATATTAATTTAAAATGGTCGGGAACTGTTTACCAGCAAAGTCTTACTTTCCCCTGTGTTTTCAAATACTCTATTTCTGGGTATCAAAAGCGACAAATTAGAACAAAGAAAGAAATGAAATACTCTATTTACCAAATATCATAAGGAACAGAGAGAGAATTGAAACAAAGAAAGAAATGAAATATTTTACCGTTTCATATCAAGCGTGACAAATTAATACATTTGGGAACAAAGAGATTTATGCACAGATGTAAGATATACCTGTAAAAACACTAGACGAAGCTACACTAATTTCAAAATGACAGAAAGAAGAAAGGTGAAAGATGAGGGAATCGACCCCCTGGATCCTTTAGGACCAGCAACCGCTTATCTAAAATGTTCACACAATTTAAAGTTATGTTGCTGCTTCAGCTATCTTACTCTCATCTCCGCCCCTCTGTTTACGACACTATCCTGTTCACATTTCCGCCATTTCTGTTTACGATACTGTCCTGCTCACATCTCGGCCATTTCTGTTTACGATACTGTCCTGTTCACATCTCGGCCATTTCTGTTTACGATACTGTCCTGTTCACATCTCCGCCATTTCTGTTTATGATACTGTCCTGTTCACATCTCGGCCATTTCTGTTTACGATACTGTCCTGTTCACATCTCCGCCATTTCTGTTTATGATACTACACAAAAGTTAACAGCGAGTGAGTAAAACAAAAATAAACAGCTAACAAGTAAAGGAACAAATTAATGTAAAATGAAAAAAAAAACTTCAGGAAAACATTTAGTTGTTTACAAAAATACAACACTTCTTGAACACGTGATAACATGTGATAAAAATGTAATATGATAATCACACAGGAATTGATAATGGCTACATGCAACTTTGACATACTAGGCAAGTGATATGATGAAAAATAAGCGGATGAGAGGAGTTGTGTAAACAGCCCACGTGCAGAAACAAATTATAGAGACAGGATATAGAGATATTCACACAGATAGGATGTAGAGATATTCACAGAGACAGGATTTATAGATATTCACAGAAGACAGGATATAGAGATATTCACAGAGACAGACAGGATATAGAGATATTCACAGAGACAGGATCTGTTTGCTCCGAAAGAAAAAGTTCAAGGGATAAATTAGTGGAAAATTAGAGTGAACGAATGAATCAGTTTTGTTTCAAAATGGATGAAAAAGACATTCTGTATTTTACCCTTGTAATTTGTGTTTCTTTCTCTACTGCCTTCTCTCTCTCTCTCTGTCTCTCTCTTTCTTTCTTTCTTTCTTTCTTTCTTTCTTTCTTTCTTTCTCTCCCTCCATCTATCTCTGTCTGTCTTTCTTTATGTTTCTCCTTGTCTTTCTCATGAACAAACAAAATAAAGTTCTCTCTCTCTCTCTCTCTCTCTCTCTCTCTCTCTCTCTCCTCCCTCTTATTTACTCTGTCTGGTTTCCTACTCTCTTCTGTATCTCTCTCTCTCTCTCTCTCTCTCTCTCTCTCTCTCTCTCTAAGCAACAAATAGAGATAACGCAACCTGGCAACGGATTTCTGAGGCACAAAATTCCTGTATTTTCCAGAAGATGAACTCAATCAAAAGTGACGTTTTACTCAATCAAGATTAGCCACAAATTCTGGAATATTCTGGATATGTTCCCGTGCACGGGATTGGTCGTTTACGGATCTGTTACTAGGAACTGATACCAGTTGGCAAATGTAAGCTGGTTACTTCCCCTGGAGCGGAAGTTGGAGACAGGAATTGCGGAGACGACGTTTATTTTTGGCAACGAGGGGAAATAATTTTGAATACAAATTTCTACCGGAAAAAATAAGCGGAACAAACATTGGATGGCATCCGGAGAGAGAATATGTTGCTTATATACTGTTAAAAGACAGAAACGCAACACTTCTGTAGTCGTAATAGACACTAAATTTCAAACTTGTATCAACATTTTATTTTACGTAATTAATGTTTCAATATTGGCATGAAGAACTTTAAGACTTTAGCAATGAAATGATGTTCATTAAATTTTGTTTGGACTTTTATTTTATAACGACATCTCCTTGACATGGATCTGATTAGGTGTTGGATCTGTTGTTGTGAGATGGCTGCCCACTCTTCCTGCAGTGCAGGAGACAACTGTCGGAGATTGGTTGGCGCCACGTGTCGCCGGCTGACTTGTCTGTTGAGTTCATCCCATAAGTGTTCATGTCTGATGACATGGATGGCCATGTTGTTGTCAGCGATGAACTGGGTGGTGAGTTGTGCCACAAGAGGTCGCGCGCTATCCTGCTGAAAAATCGATCCTTGTGCAGCCAGAAGTGGAAGGACGTGAGGGCGAAGAATTTCAGCGACGTATTGTTGGGCATTCAGGCATCCTTCAATGTGCACCAGGTCACTTCTTCCCATGAAGTTGATCATTCCTCCCCCCCCCCCACACACACACCAGTACACCTCCACCACCATGTGGAGGAGCCCCATTTACGTAGTTCTGGGTGTAGCGCTCATGGACTCTGCGGTAAACTCTTCTCCGTCTATCGTGTCGCTGGAGCAGAAAGAATGATTCATCACTAAACCAAACCCTTCTCCAATCATTCGCAACGGTCCATTGACTATGCTGGTTGGCCTACTGCAGTCGGTTCTGGCGATGCCGGTCCGTAAGAACAGGACCTCTGTAGTGTCTTCTAGCCCAAAGACCAACATCGTGCAGCCGGTTCCTGACCGTTTGATCTGAAATTCGACGAGCTGCTGTCACTGACTGGACTGTTGAGGACGCTGATGCAAATCGATTCCTGAGGTGACGCAGCCGTATGAAGCGGTCTTCGGCAGGAGTTGTGACTATATGTCTTCCACTGCGTGGCCGGTCTGCAACTGAGCCAGTTTCTTGAAATCGTCTCTAAAGCCGACTAATGGTGCTTCTAACCACATTAAATTGTCTGGCCACTACACTTTGTGACTGTCCACTCTGTAAACGTCCAATGATGATGAGTCGTTGTTCTGTAGTGAGATGAGCCATACTTGCGTATTAAATTTTCAGATGAATTGATTCAAGGAGCATCAATCATTTATATTCAATAACATGGTCAGTGAGTTTTGTGTTCAGTAAGTTTCACAGGATTCTCGTGAACCTGTCATGAGTTTTTGTCAAAAATGCTGCTTTAACTAGCGACGCTTTTCTGCTCTCAAGAATCATCTGCCGAGTATAATTCAGGTCAGCACGTAAACTTGATGTCCAAGTGAACGTTTCAGGCAATTTGCCCTTGTCTGATCAGGAAATTGCAGTTTAAATCACAACATTGTATTTGTTGGGATGAAAAGCAGAAAACAGCCAAAGATAAACACGTGGAAATAAAAGTGAAGAAATTCAATAACTATGACTTTACTGGTTCCAGGATGGTCTGGGCCGAAATATGAAAACTCCTCATTAGAAGAAGAGACAGAACAACTACGGTAGCCTGAAAGATCACTTTTGAGAATTTCAGAAAAACAGTCATGAGCAAAAGCGGTGAATATATCCAGGTTATTGATGCATTTTTACATTCTCAAACTGGGTTTTCTTGGTTTTTTTTTAGTTCATGATACTTTGTAGTTTCACTGGATGTAAGCAGAGCAGCTGATAGTGAGCTGTATTATAATGCGAAAATTGCTAGCTGAAGACCTGAAAACATTGCCCCTGAGTCTATCTTACTGTAAGACTGAGAATCTTATAAACTAATACTGGAGATAGCTGCTTATGAAAACATAGGGCGAGGCACACTTATAAGACTGTCAGTCACCAAACCAAAGATGCCGCCTTTAAAATCAGAGGCTACCAGTGTTTCAGATCAGACCGACAGGATAGAAGAAAAGGAGGAGTACTCACACTTGTTAAGAATAACATCAGCGCATGTCAAGTAGGAGTGTATATGGAGGGAACTGAATACCAGATAATCCACATAAAGACCAGTAATACAGACTTCCACATCCTTAACTATTACTGTCCTAATGACCACCCACTTGCTCTAGAACAGCGGTTCTCAGACCCTTTTGCTGCACGGCCCACATTTAAAAGTCAAACATTTTTGCTGCCCATTAATAAAGCGCTTTATATTTGCAAGGTATAAATCTAATTTTATAAAGTGTTATGTACTACTTTACTACACGTTAAACTGCATATTCCTTGCTACACAAAGGTTTATTTTCATTTACCTTAAAGATGGCATTGTTTCCGGTTGGATAGCATGTGTATTCTGGCTGGACCATCCTTTCTGTTTGATGCTGGAAGAAACGCTGTCTGGAAGAAACGCTGTCTGGACCATCCTTTCTGTATGATGTTGGAAGAAACGCTGTCTGGACCATCCTTTCTGTATGATGTTGGAAGAAACGCTGCCTGGACCATCCTTTCTGTTTGATGCTGGAAGAAACGCTGTCTGGACCATCCTTTCTGTATGATGTTGGAAGAAACGCTGTCTGGACCATCCTTTCTGTATGATGTTGGAAGAAACGCTGTCTGGACCATCCTTTCTGTTTGATGTTGGAAGAAACGCTGTCTGGACCATCCTTTCTGTTTGATGCTGGAAGAAACGCTGTCTGGACCATCCTTTCTGTTTGATGCTGGAAGAAACGCTGTCTGGACCATCCTTTCTGTTTGATGCTGGAAGAAACGCTGTCTGGACCATCCTTTCTGTTTGATGCTGGAAGAAACGCTGTCTGGACCATCCTTTCTGTTTGATGTTGGAAGAAACGCTGCTGGAAGAAACGCTGTCTGGACCATCCTTTCTGTTTGATGCTGGAAGAAACGCTGCTGGAAGAAACGCTGTCTGGACCATCCTTTCTGTTTGATGCTGGAAGAAACGCTGTCTGGACCATCCTTTCTGTTTGATGCTGGAAGAAACGCTGTCTGGACCATCCTTTCTGTTTGAAGCTGGAAGAAACGCTGTCTGGACCATCCTTTCTGTTTGATGCTGGAAGAAACGCTGTCTGGACCATCCTTTCTGTTTGATGTTGGAAGAAACGCTGCTGGAAGAAACGCTGTCTGGACCATCCTTTCTGTTTGATGCTGGAAGAAACGCTGCCTGGACCATCCTTTCTGTTTGATGCTGGAAGAAACGCTGTCTGGAAGAAACGCTGTCTGGAAGAAACACTATCTGGAAAAAACGCTGTCTGGACCATCCTTTCTCCAATAGCCGCACTCCGGACATACTAATAAAGCGACCTACAATTCTGTGGCTTGATTCCGGGCAGTCTGACCCTTTGCATTGCGTGAAAACTGTGGAATAATATTTTATTGTATCTACATTTTTCTCTTTTTTTTCTGCTTTAAGACTTTAGCGCGGCCCACAATACTCCCTGTCACGGCCCACCTCTGGACCGCAGCCCATGGGCTGAGAAACACTGCTCTAGAAACAATTCCATATAAAGATAGACTAATGGTCTGTGGAGATTTTAACAGCCATTCCCAGAGCTGGGGCTATGACTACATAGACAAAAGAGGAGAGGAAATTGAGAGCTGGCAATATGATAATGGACTTCTCCTGATCAACCAGCCAGTGGATCCCCCAACATTTTACTCAAGGGCTTGGCATACAACCTCAACGCCAGATCTGGCATTCCACTCCCCAGACCTGAAGTGGAACATTACACGCAAAGTTGAAAAACAACTTGGAGGTAGCGACTATTGACTAGTCTTCCTGACAATAGAAAATGAACTCATTAACACCAGTAGCCTTCTCCCCAGATGGAACTATAAAAAAGCAAATTGGACAATGTACAGACATCGTACAGGTATCCTGGTGGGACAGCTGTCCATAGAAGGTAAGGATATTAACAGCATAGTGAAGGAATTCAATGCTTGTATCCTTCAGGCTGCCTGTAAAACCATTCCCAGAGGAGCTCGTAGGAATTATAAACCATACTGGTCTAGTGAGCTGGGAAAATTGCATAATGACGTGGAAACAGCTTGAAAGCAAGTAGACAATAGACCGTACCAAAAACACCACAATAATTTCCAGCATGCTAAGGCCAAATTTCAGAGAGCCAAGCTGCAAGCCAGACAGGAAAGTTGGAGAGAGAAAACAGAGTCCCTAAACTTTGACAAGGATGGAAGGATACTGTGGAAACTAATCAAACAGTTAAATGATGAGAGTACTGGAAGAAGTAAAAAAGATTACACTAATAGAGGATGGGAAAACTCTTACAGGTAAGCAGGTAGCAGATCACTTTGCTCGCATGTTTGCACAAGACTGCAACATTGGTATCAATCCAGAGAAAGAGCATGCAGTGCGCATTGACCCACAGAAAGACTAGGAACATGTCAGAAAAGTGGAGGTCATGGATGCACCAATCACACGCAGCGAGTTAGACATAGCAGTCAGTAAACTGAAACCAAGGAAATCACCAGGACCAGATGGAGTGTCCAATGAAATGATCAAGAACCTGGGAATGGTAGCAATGGGAAAGCTATTGGATATTTTCAATATGTGCTGGAGCACAGGTAAGTTACCTCAAATCTGGAAGGAAGCAAGCATAGTACCACTGCTAAAGCCAGGGAAAAATAGTGATACAGCCTCCAACTACAGGCCAATCAGTCTCACTAGCTGCATATGCAAAACGATGGAACGCGTCATTGACCTGAGGCTAAAACAGTACCTAGAAAGTGAAAACCTTCTCGTTCCACAACAAGCAGGATTTAGGCCGTACTACAGTACGGAAGATCAAGTGACCTATCTCTCTCAAGAGATTGAGGATGCATTCCAAGAGAGAAACCTTGTACTAGCAGCGTGGATAGACCTGAAGAAAGCCTTTGATAAAGGTATGGAAAAAAGGTTTGCTATGGAAACTAAGAAACTGCAATGTGAATGGAAGACTGTACAACTGGATAAAGTCCTATTTACACAATAGAAGAGCTAGAGTAGTAATGGATGGACACAAAAGCCAGAAAGTACTTCTGCGACACTGTGTACCACAAGGAGGAGTCCTTTCGCCTAAACTATTCCTGGTATTCATTAATGACCTGGTCAAGGAACTTCCCTATGGAATCAAAGCGGCACTGTATGCAGATGATCTGGTCATGTGGTGTACAGATGAATACGCGACAGTTGCTACACAGAGACTCCAAAGAGCAACAGACTTCTTGACATCATGGACAAACAAGTGGTGTGTAAGTATCAACACAGAGAAATCAAGTACCACTCTGTTCACTCTCTCATCTAAACAGAAAGCAGGTAAGATCTTTGTAAATGAAATATCCTTAAGGATGGACAACCAACCCACTTACTTAGGAGTGACTCTTGACTCAAAGCTGACCTGGAAGCAGCACATCAACAGTGCAGAAGCAAAAGCCAGAAGAAAACTAGCCATATTAAGAAAATTGAGTGAAACCACATGGGGAACTAGTGAAAGAATCCTCAAGAATGTATATCAGCAAAGTATTCTACCACATTTAGAATATAGCTCAACAGCTTGGTGCACAGCATCAAACACTATTCCGCATAATCTAGACAAGGTACAAAATCAGTCACTACGGATTATCACAGGTGCCATGAGGTCCACACCAGTAGTAGAAATGCAGAAAATAGTTAGTGTTCAAGGGCTAAAAGAACATAGGCACACAAAGGTCATGACCTTGGGAGAGAAATTCCTTAGCTCTGTAAGCCATCCCCTGAAGGAGAGATTCAATAATTTGGCACTAAGACGGCTTAAAAGAAGCAGCTTCATTCATCAGGCCAAGCATATGCGTAAGCTGATACCTGACCTTCCAACTGTAGTCGCTCCATTATCATCTGTACCAGAGCATACACCATGGAAAGAAGCAGATTATACACAAATAACTATTCAAACTGAAATGAAAGGTGTACAGAATGGTGAGATGCAGAGCAGTCTTGTAAGATCAACAGCCACACTTAGTGTTCTAGATGACAAATATCCATGTGACACCTGAATACGTGTGTATACAGATGGATCTGCACATAATGCCATAAAGAATGGAGGGGCAGGAGCACATATTGAATATCCAAACAACACCACTGACAAGATTTCCATACCCACTGGAAAATACTGCAACAACTATGATGCAGAAATTATGGCAATTATTGTTGCGGTTGAAAAAATATCAGACTCCAGAATTGATACTTGCCCCGTAGTAATTCTCACAGATGCAAGATCAGTATTGGAAGCTCTTCAGTGCAACAAACTACCAGATCTTAAGGATGCCTTGTCAAAAATTGGCTTACAACATGGAGTCACTTTGCATTGGATTCCCTCCCACTGTGGGATACTAGGCAATGAGAAAGAGAAGGCACTGAAATGGAGCAACCAGACATACCAATCACCTATAATCAGAAGAAAAGCATAATAAAAACCTACAGGAAGCCACAAACACCACCACATGATGACTATTATATGCTAAACAGAAAGGAACAAGTCACCATTTTCCGTCTCCGAACAGGACACAGGCGACTCTGAAGTCATATGTATACAAAGTTTAAGGTTGGTACTACTACTCTTTGTGCATGTGCCCAGGTGCCCCAAACTGTGGAACATATCCTCCAGAACTGCATCAACTACGAGACACTGAGAAATAATTACTGGCTCAGTGAAGTCACCACAGAAGATAAGCTCTTCGGTTCCATACATGAATTACAAAAAACAGTGAAATTTATCCAAGAGACAGGACTGCAGATATAGACAGACATTGCGAACGAAGAAGAAGAAGGCAGGGCTGTCAGTAAAAGAAGGAAAAATAGGGCGCTGAGTAAAACTGAATCCAATTAAAGTGGAGCTTCACGTGCAGCAAGTTCTGTTTAGAAGCGCCGACAAAAGACGGTGCTGTATAAGAGAGAAATAACTGTAGAGAAGCGCTGACAAAAGACGGTGCTGTATAAGAGAGAAATAACTGCAGAGAAGCGCTGACAAAAGACGGTGCTATATAAGAGAGAAATAACTGTAGAGAAGAGCCGACAAAAGACGGTGCTGTATAAGAGAGAAATAACTGTAGAGAAGAGCCGACAAAAGACGGTGCTGTATAAGAGAGAAATAACTGTAGAGAAGAGCCGACAAAAGACGGTGCTGTATAAGAGAGAAATAACTGTAGAGAAGCGCCGACAAAAGACGGTGCTGTATAAGAGAGAAATAACTGTAGAGAAGCGCCAACAAAAGACGGTGCTGTATAACAGAGAAATAACTGTGTTCTAGGTCAGCGAGAGAATGTTAAAAATATTGTAAGGTAATGAAACACTATATCTCTCTGTCTCTCTTTCTCTGTCTCTCTTTCTCTTCTCTCTCTCTTTTTTTTCTCTTTCTCTTTTCTTTCTCTCTTACTTTCTCTCTCTTTCTTTTTTCTCTCCCTCTTTTTTTCTTTTCATTCTCTCTCGCTTTCTCTCTCCTTCTCATTTCTCTCTCTTTCTCTGTCACTTTCTCTCTCTCTTTCTCACTTTCTGTCTCTCTTTCTCTTTCTTTCTCTCTCTCTCTCTCTCTTTCTGTTTTCTCTCTTTTTCTCTTTACTTTCTCTCTCACTCTCATCCTGTTTACTCTACAAACAACCATTCTGTTTTAATCCAGTATAGACTGCCCCCTCCCCTCCCCCACAAAAAAGTAAGAAAATCTTTTGTAGAGCTTCACCACATATCCCAATGTATACTCTGCTAGATCCATTGCTTGTAAAACTTCACCATGTATCTTCACATTTCTCTATTTCACTATAGTTTGTGCTGACATTTTGTCTATTTTTCAGTGTCTGTTATTACTTTTGCAGTGATGCTGTTCTGTTATTACTTTTGTAGTGATTCTGGTCTATTATTAGTGTTCTAGTGATGTTGGTTCTCTTATTGATGTTGCAGTACTTACTGCTGCTGTAAGTTTCGTTAACTACCTGTGTAGCGATTGCTGTTTGAACACACTACAGGACAGCAACACAGCTTAAATGACATTTTACACAGAAGGACAATTGCGAAAGAAAATAACTCGGCCTCAGTTCTTGACATTTACAAACAGAACTATGACCACAACAGCCCCCATTTCTCTTGTACCGCTTTCTGCATTGCTATGAAATGTGATATTTGGAGAAAATGACTGATGGCTAAGGCTAAATGAGCTACGATTAATACCATTGGCCGGTATTTGCTGACTCAGAAGAAACAAAATTACTGGTTTATTTGAACTTGTCACGGCTAATATAATTGGTTAGTGGTAAAACCTGTTTCGACCAATAGCTGTCAAAGGTTATTACTGAAGCTGTTTTTCCTGGTTGTGTTAAAAAAGGACTATATTTTTTTATCTTTATTTTTTTCTGGTTTTAATATAACTTGAGAGGCATTATTTTGTTTTCTATTGTCAGAATTTATCGTCTGTCATTTCAGAACTGTTGCCATGGCAACGCTGCTCTTGTGCTGATTTCGACTGTTCTTTTTTTTAATTGCAGAGTTTTCCTCTTCCATCTCCACCCTCGTGAATTCTCGCAGTCACGTGGTGACTTCGTGGGCAAAGCTGAAAATTATCACAGCCACTCTGTACAGTCTTCTGTTTCTTATAAATATTTATAGCACCATCTGATAAACAGTTTATTTAAGCTTAACAATAAATTGTATTTCAGACAGTCAACTGAGATTTATCTCTCTTGTCCTGTCTCTCATTTTTTTGCCTGGAATTTTCAGTTACTACTAAATTCTCTAACTTCTGTCCTCTCATAGCATGTCCAAGTTCTCTAACTTCTGTCCTCTCATAGCATGTCCAAGTTCTCTAACTTCTGTCCTCTCATAGCATGTTCAAGTTCTCTAACTTCTGTCCTCTCATAGCATGTCCAAGTTCTCTAACTTCTATCTTCTCAGGATATGTCCAAGTTCTCTAACTTCTATCTTCTCATGACATGTCCAAGTTCTCTAACTTCTATCTTCTCATGACATGTCCAAGTTCTCTAACTTCTGTCTTCTCATGACATGTCCAAGTTCTCTAACTTCTGTCTTCTCATGACATGTCCAAGTTCTCTAACTTCTATCTTCTCATGACATGTCCAAGTTCTCTAACTTCTGTCTTCTCATGACATGTCCAAGTTCTCTAACTTCTGTTTTCTCATGACATGTCCAAGTTCTCTAACCTCTGTCAAATATAAAATATGAAATATGAAGAATCAGGACAGAGAGTTGGTCAGAAAAGTTCCAGGTCACAGGTAATTATATGCATGGACAGGCTACCCGTGACGCACTAGGCGACGATGAAGATAAAGAAAACAATAATGAACTGAAAGAAGAATAACTTGCACGAATGCTCTAAATAAATAGACTCTTTGAAGCGAACTTAATGTATATTGATTCATTATCGGATCGCTGGACCGCCATGGCGGTCTTTGCAATAAAATTTGGTGAGCTTTGTTGTCGAAAGCTGTTAAAGGTTAGGATGGAAAAGGGGCAGGATCAATTCATGAAATCATCCCGAGAGACTTCATGCTTTAATCTATGATTATAATCCATCAGCCATTCAATTCGTACGCTCCAGGTCAGCAATAAATCAGAGATTAATCCGTCAGACTTACCTGACTACTGATAATCGATGTACAATAATCGATCACAAAAGGGGTCCGCCCAGAACAAATAATAATAATCTAAATAAACAAGGATAAGCTTGTTCAGACATAATATAAAAAAATAAGAGAAGCTTGTTCAGATATAATATATAAAATAGGAGAAGCTTGTTCAGATATAATATAAAAAATTAAGAGAAGCTTGTTCAGATATAATATAAAAAATAAGAGAAGCTTGTTCATATATAATATAAAAAAATAAGAGAAGTTTGTTCAGACATAATATAAAAAATGATAGAAGCTTGTTCAGACATAATATAAAAAATAAGCGAAGTTTGTTCATATATAATATAAAAAATAAGAGAAGCTTGCTCAGACATAATATAAAAAAATAAGAGAATCTTGTTCAGACATAATATAAAAAATGATAGAAGCTTGTTCAGACATAACATAAAAAATAAGAGAATCTTGTTCATATATAATATAAAAAATAAGAGAAGCTTGTTCATATATAATATAAAAAATAAGAGAATCTTGTTCACATATAATATATAAAATAGGAGCAGCTTTTTCAGATAGAATATAAAAAATAAGAGAATCTTGTTCAGACATAATATAAAAAATGATAGAAGCTTGTTCAGACATAACATAAAAAATAAGAGAATCTTGTTCATATATAATATAAAAAATAAGAGAAGCTTGTTCATATATAATATAAAAAATAAGAGAATCTTGTTCACATATAATATATAAAATAGGAGCAGCTTTTTCAGATAGAATATAAAAAATAAGAGAATCTTGTTCAGACATAATATAAGAAATAAGAAACGCTTGTCCAGATATAGCATAAGAAATAAGAAAAGCTTGTTCAGATATAGCATAAGAAATAAGAGAAACTTGTTCAGATACAGAATAAGAAATAAGAAAAGCTTGTTCAGATATAGCATAAGAAATAAGAAAAGCTTGTTCAGATATAGCATAAGAAATAAGAAAAGCTTGTTCAGATATAGCATAAGAAATAAGAAAAGCTTGTTCAGATATAGCATAAGAAATAAGAAAAGCTTGTTCAGATATAGCATAAGAAATAAGAAAAGCTTCATCAGACAGGTCTTGGTATTTAGCAGAGTTCATTCATTCATTCATTTGCATGTCCTCTGCCGAACTTTGCCTCACTAACAGCTCTCCAGAAGGCCTCTCGGTTGTGAGCAAGATGCCCTGCTGCTGATGCAACCATTTGCAGATCATTAACGATGTCTTACAGCCATCTTCGCCCTGGTCTTCCTCTCTTTCTTTTTCCCATTATGTACCCTTCCAAGACGGTCTTCTCTAGACTATTATGACTTTTAATATGTCCAAAATATTTAAGTTTTCTCTCTTTAGTCCTCTTTACTAGCCAGCCTTCTTCAATATTAAGTTCTTGTAGTATGGATATATTTGTTCTTTTTTTTGTGTCCAAGATATTTGAAGAAATCTTCTGTAGCATTTACATTCAAAGGCATTTATGTGTTTCTCAGCTGTTTTGTTAAGTGTCCATGTCTCACAGGTTTAGCAGCGTGCTATAGGCAAATAACTCCAGTGTACGATCCCTTCTATTACATTCAGCCAAAACATGAAGAACCAACTGAAGAATCGAAAGCAGACTGAGAGGCTTTGAAGGAAGATGCCCTAGGAAACTTCTAAGAACACACTGGAAGGACGAGCGATAAACGGGCACTGAGAACATTACTAAAAAGGTCAAAAGACGAATATAGAAAATGCTGGGCCACGTACTAGGAATGGAAACAACAAGACAGCCCTATGCGGCCCTGACTTCGAACACAGCCCTATACGGCCCTGACTTGGACACAGCCCTATACGGCCCTGACTTGGACACAGCCCTATACGGCCCTGACTTGGACACAGCCCTATACGGTCCTGACTTGGACACAGCCCTATAGGCCCTGACTTGAACACCTCAAGGGACAAGAAAGAGGAACACTGGGAACATGGAGCCGAACAGGAGGAAATAAAGAAAGCAGGGAAGACATGGTTTGAGGCAATGGTTCCCAACTGGTGGCCCATGGACCAGAGGGGTCTGTCGAACTTGCCGTGGGGGTCCGTGACAAAACTTCAGGTATTTAAAAAAATATTTTCTCTGTGAAATGCTTAACAACCAGAGGACCCTGTTTGGACGGAACAACTTTTTTTTACTTCAGTCTCGGGGAGAATCTATTCTGAGGGCGTACTACATCCTGGCAACTGTGAGGAGAACAAGGAGGATGCTAGAAAGAGGCTGATCTTTGATGTTACTGGAACCTGGATAAAGTTTCCGTGTTCGTGATCGTGAAAACTAGGCCACCCCAGCAGGAGGGTGACTTTCACCAGACCAGCATAAGCGGAGATGACTTTCACCAGACCAGCATAAGAGGAGATGACTTTCACCAGACCAGCATAAGAGGAGGATGACTTTCACCAGACCAGCATAAGCGGAGATGACTTTCACCAGACCAGCATAAGAGGAGATGACTTTCACCAGACCAGCATAAGAGGAGATGACTTTCACCAGACCAGCATAAGAGGAGGATGACTTTCACCAGACCAGCATAAGCGGAGATAAGTTTCACCAGACCAGCATAAGAGGAGATGACTTTCACCAGACCAGCATAAGAGGAGGATGACTTTCACCAGACCAGCATAAGAGGAGGTGACTTTCACCAGACCAGCATAAGAGGAGGTGACTTTCACCAGACCAGCAAAGAGGAGGTGACTTTCACCAGACCAGCATAAGAGGAGGTGACTTTCACCAGACCAGCATAAGAGGAGGTGACTTTCACCAGACCAGCATAAGAGGAGGTGACTTTCACCAGACCAGCATAAGAGGAGGTGACTTTCACCAGACCAGCATAAGAGGAGGATGACTTTCACCAGACCAGCATAAGAGGAGGATGACTTTCACCAGACCAGCATAAGAGGAGGATGACTTTCACCAGACCAGCATAAGAGGAGGATGACTTTCACCAGACCAGCATAAGAGGAGATGACTTTCACCAGACTAGCATAAGAGGAGATGACTTTCACCAGACCAGCATAAGAGGAGATGACTTTCACCAGACTAGCATAAGCGGAGATGACTTTCACCAGACTAGCATAAGAGGAGGATGACTTTCACCAGACCAGCATAAGAGGAGGATGACTTTCACCAGACCAGCATAAGAGGAGGATGACTTTCACCAGACCAGCATAAGCGGAGATGACTTTCACCAGACTAGCATAAGAGGAGGTGACTTTCACCAGACCAGCATAAGAGGAGGATGACTTTCACCAGACCAGCATAAGAGGAGGATGACTTTCACCAGACCAGCATAAGAGGAGGATGACTTTCACCAGACCAGCATAAGAGGAGGATGACTTTCACCAGACCAGCATAAGAGGAGATGACTTTCACCAGACTAGCATAAGAGGAGATGACTTTCACCAGACCAGCATAAGAGGAGATGACTTTCACCAGACTAGCATAAGCGGAGATGACTTTCACCAGACTAGCATAAGAGGAGGATGACTTTCACCAGACCAGCATAAGAGGAGGATGACTTTCACCAGACCAGCATAAGAGGAGGATAAGTTTCACCAGACCAGCATATGAGGAGATAAGTTTCACCAGACCAGCATAAGAGGAGATAAGTTTCACCAGACCAGCATATGAGGAGATAAGTTTCACCAGACCAGCATAAGAGGAGATACTTTCACCAGACCAGCATAAGAGGAGATACTTTCACCAGACCAGCATAAGAGGAGATGACTTTCACCAGACCAGCATAAGAGGAGATGACTTTCACCAGACCAGCATAAGAGGAGACTTTCACCAGACCAGCATAAGAGGATATGACTTTCACCAGACCAGCATAAGAGGACATGACTTTCACCAGACCAGCATAAGAGATGACTTTCACCAGACCAGCATAAGAGGAGATGACTTTCACCAGACCAGCATAAGAGGAGATGACTTTCACCAGACCAGCATAAGAGGAGATGACTTTCACCAGACCAGCATAAGAGGAGATGACTTTCAGCAGACCAGCATAAGAGGAGATGACTTTCACCAGACCAGCATAAGCGGAGATAAGTTTCACCAGACCAGCATAAGAGGAGATGACTTTCACCAGACCAGCATAAGGAGATAAGTTTCACCAGACCAGCATAAGAGATGACTTTCACCAGACCAGCATAAGAGGAGATAAGTTTCACCAGACCAGCATAAGAGGAGATGACTTTCACCAGACCAGCATAAGAGAGATGACTTTCACCAGACCAGCATATGAGGAGATAAGTTTCACCAGACCAGCATAAGAGGAGATAAGTTTCACCAGACCAGCATATGAGGAGATAAGTTTCACCAGACCAGCATAAGAGGAGATAAGTTTCACCAGACCAGCATATGAGGAGATAAGTTTCACCAGACCAGCATAAGAGGAGATGACTTTCACCAGACCAGCATAAGAGGAGATGACTTTCACCAGACCAGCATAAGAGGAGGTGACTTTCACCAGACCAGCATAAGAGGAGGTGACTTTCACCAGACCAGCATAAGAGGAGATAAGTTTCACCAGACCAGCATAAGAGGAGGTGACTTTCACCAGACCAGCATAAGAGGAGATAAGTTTCACCAGACCAGCATAAGAGGAGATAAGTTTCACCAGACCAGCATAAGAGGAGATAAGTTTCACCAGACCAGCATAAGAGGAGATAAGTTTCACCAGACCAGCATAAGAGGAGATAAGTTTCACCAGACCAGCATAAGCGGAGATGACTTTCACCAGACCAGCATAAGAGGAGATAAGTTTCACCAGACCAGCATAAGAGGAGATGACTTTCACCAGACCAGCATAAGAGGAGATGACTTTCACCAGACCAGCATATGAGGAGATAAGTTTCACCAGACCAGCATAAGAGGAGATAAGTTTCACCAGACCAGCATATGAGGAGATAAGTTTCACCAGACCAGCATAAGAGGAGATAAGTTTCACCAGACCAGCATATGAGGAGATAAGTTTCACCAGACCAGCATAAGAGGAGATGACTTTCACCAGACCAGCATAAGAGGAGATGACTTTCACCAGACCAGCATAAGAGGAGATGACTTTCACCAGACCAGCATAAGAGGAGATGACTTTCACCAGACCAGCATAAGAGGAGATGACTTTCACCAGACCAGCATAAGAGGATATGACTTTCACCAGACCAGCATAAGAGGACATGACTTTCACCAGACCAGCATAAGAGGAGATGACTTTCACCAGACCAGCATAAGAGGAGATGACTTTCACCAGACCAGCATAAGAGGAGATGACTTTCACCAGACCAGCATAAGAGGAGATGACTTTCACCAGACCAGCATAAGAGGAGATGACTTTCAGCAGACCAGCATAAGAGGAGATGACTTTCACCAGACCAGCATAAGCGGAGATAAGTTTCACCAGACCAGCATAAGAGGAGATGACTTTCACCAGACCAGCATAAGAGGAGATAAGTTTCACCAGACCAGCATAAGAGGAGATGACTTTCACCAGACCAGCATAAGCGGAGATAAGTTTCACCAGACCAGCATAAGAGGAGATGACTTTCACCAGACCAGCATAAGAGGAGATAAGTTTCACCAGACCAGCATAAGAGGAGATGACTTTCACTAGACCAGAATAGCGGGGGGGGGGGGGGGTGACTTTTGTCGCCATAGTTTCCCATTTTTTCTGAAAAAAAATGCCTTAGCCGTTATAGCACATAGCTACTATTCACATATGAAATTTTCCAAAGAATTTTGGGGGGGGGGGGGGGGGTCAATAGCCTGGATTTTTAAATAGTAAGGGGGTCCGAGGACCTTTGCTCATCGGGAACCACTGGTTTTAGGTAACCCGAGTTGCTCAAGACAGGTCAGGCTGGGGAACCATTGTTTAACATCTCATGCCCCATTGAAAGTACAGTAATGATGATGATGAAGATGATGATGGTGATGCTGATGGTAAGAAAATCCCCTAGTTCTGCTGATGCTGTTCTTTCAAACTCAGGTGTTGATTATTTTATTTTTGCGAATTCATTTACTGCTTACTCGAAACAGTCGACGGAACATTCAAATATTGTTACTCTGAACACATTCAAATGTTGTTACTGTAAAAACATTCGAATATTGTTAGTGTAAACACATTAAAATAATGTTACTGTAAACATATTCAAATAATGTTACTGTAAAAACATTCAAATATTGTTACTCTAAACAAAACGAGTCACGTTCCTACATCAAGTCTCGTCGGGTTTTATCATACGGGAAAATAAAATTGACAAGGAACAAGCACTAACAAGGTGTTAGAATATTATCACTTGTATATAAACAAACACTAACAAAGTGTTAGAATATTATCACTTGTATATAAACAAACACTAACAAAGTGTTAGACTATTATCACTTGTATATAAACAAACACTAACAAAGTGTTAGAATATTATCACTTGTATATAAAAAAACACTAACAAGGTGTTAGAATATTATCACTTGTATATAAAAAAACACTAACAAGGTGTTAGAATATTATCACTTGTATATAAACAAACACGGACAAATAAAATGTGTTCAATGCAAAAATCTGTGGTAGAAAAAGGAGTAAAAGAGATGCTGACGTGGTGGACAACTGATCAAAACCTGTTACTTGTAAGAAAAAAGAGAAACTTACTCGTTTAAGCATGAGCAAACTTTCTAATATTCACATTACAAGAGGTGCTGGACTGCGTTGGCGATTACGATTCTCTATCCTGTTTGATCTCTGAAGGTCACGATCATTTCATATGCGTTACTTTTCCCACGTCGATTGGCAAATCAGATTAGGTTTATCTCTCTTGTCCTGCCTCTCCTTTTTCTTTTTTGCCTTGAATTTTTCAGTTACTACCAAGTTCTCTAAATTCTGTCCTCTCATGACATGTCCAAATTCTCTGTCCTCTCATGACATGTGCAAGTTCTCTGGCTTCTGTCCTCTCATGACATGTCCAAGTTCTCTAACTTCTGTCCTCTCATGACGTGTCCAAGTTCTCTGTCCTCTCATGACATGTCCAAGTTCTTTAGCTTCTGTCTTCTCATGACATGTCCAAGCTCTGTCTTCTCAGGACACGGCCAAGAAATTTTAAGCGTCGTTTGTCTTATTGTTTGTATGAGTTTTCTTCGAGGACTTCTTGAGGTCATGAATTTATGGTTTTCATGTATTCATTCATTCATTCATTCATTCATTCATTCATTCATTCATTCATTCGTGTGACAAGTCCTTTCTGGGAACGTTGTCCCTCTCACGGCCTCTCTGAATGGAATATGGTCCTATGCAAGTTGACCATCGTCTCACAATGACACACACAGACTGTCCATGATGTCCTGAGTCCGCCTGCGGCGAGGTCGTCCCTTTTCTTTTCTGCCGGGCACTGTGCCTTCTACTACCAACCTCTCCAAACTCTTGTGTCTCTTTATGTGGCCACAGTATCAGCCTCTCTAAGCTATTGTGTCTCTTTATGTGGCCAAAATATCATCCTCTCTAAGCTATTGTGTCTCTTTATGTGGCCAAAATATCATCCTCTCTAAGCTATTGTGTCTCTTTATGAAGCCGAAGTATCATCCTCTCTAAGCTATTGTGTCTCTTTATGTGGCCAAAATATCATCCTCTCTAAGCTATTGTGTCTCTTTATGAAGCCGAAGTATCAGCCTCTCCAAGCTGTTGTGTCTCTTGATGTGGCCGAAGTATCAGCCTCTCCAAGCTGTTGTGTCTCCTGATGTGGCCGAAGTATTAACCTCTCCAAGCTGTTGTGTCTCCTGATGTGGCCGAAGTATTAACCTCTCCAAGCTGTTGTGTCTCCTGATGTGGCAGAAGTATTAACCTCTCCAAGCTATTGTGTCTCCTGATGTGGCCGAAGTATCAGCCTCTCCAAGCTATTGTGTCTCTTTATGTGGCCGAAGTATCAGCCTCTCTAAGCTGTTGTGTCTCCTGATGTGGCCGAAGTATCAGCCTCTCCAAGCTATTGTGTCTCTTTATGAGGCCGAAGTATCTCAGCTTTTTAATTTTGATGGTGCTAACGAGCCAGTTTTCTGCGACACCAAACTCCATCAATATCTCTTTATTTGATTTACGTTCTGTCCGTGCAACATGGTCAGTTCGGATAACAAAAACGTGCAATATCAAATTTGTTAAAATGTAATAAATAACTGAAACAGCAAAACTATAAAGGTTGTGTCAAGTTACAAGCTGCTGATGAATCTAGTTCATGGAAAACACAGAAGGTAGATTCTGGCACAAAAAAAAAGTTTTATGAAGACCAAACTACGGAAACATCAACATTTTCACACGGAATAAAGATCTATAGGCCAGGTGAATCTGGAAATAAAAAACCAATTAGAGATTAATCAAAATCTGAGGCAAATAAAACCAGTCAAATAATCATAGGGGAATTAGAGATTAATCAAATCTAGAAAAAGGAACTCACATCCTGAGCTGTGTCAGTGATTATGACCACACAGACCTTCTGTTTAATTAAGAGATAATTAAATCCGATCTAATCAATCATCCACATTCGGATAAATTTCTCAGTAATCTTGGGGGTGGGGGTGGGGCGCTCATGTGCAGGCGCGCGACTGGGAAGTGGCGCCAGAAATACCAGTCGTTCCTGGCTCACGTGACTTGTCAGGAGGACCAGGGCGTGTGACATATTGACAGGAAGAAAACCTGCCTGGCCTCGGTTAAGGAGATGTTGGAAAACAAAAACAAAAACCAAAACAAAATAAAACAAAAGCAGCCCACGGGGGGGGGGGGGGGGACGGGGGGGGACGTTCTCCTGAAGTTTTGTTTCTTCTCTGAGACACGCCATCTTTAATGCCAGAAAATGGCGCAACATTTGACAGCGCCGAGACTTGTCCGTGTTCGGTCACCGATTCCTTTACAATTTGATGAACCCATGGAGAGCATTTCCAGAACCTGCCTGAAACACCAGGCAGACTACCATCAAAGTAATTATATTATTCATTACAGTGATACGTTATTCGTTATAATGAGACCCTACTCAGCTACAATGGGAAATGGGCTAGAATGTAGCGGTTTTTAAATATTTTTTTTTACTTGAAAGTGGCATTTTTTACAAACTTCACTAACTACGCTTTAGTTGTAAAAATAGGTACTTCATACAGTTATAAAGACAGGCACTTCATACGGCTATAAAGACGGGTACTTCATCCGACTGTAAAGACAGGTAATTCATACAGCCAAATAGACAGACACCTCATGCAACTCAAAAGACAGGTAATTCATAACTACAATTAAGACAGACACCTCACGCAGCTATAAAGACAGGTACTTCATACAGCTATAAAGACAGACACTTCACACATCTACAAAGACAGACATTTCATGCATCTATACTCGTAAAAACAGGTACTTCATCCAACTGTAAAGACAAATATTTCATACAGCTGTAAGACAGGTACTTCATACAGTTACAAAGACAGATAGTTCATCCAGCTATATTCGTAAAAACAGTTTGCAGTGGCTATCCTCCCTCTGTGGCTACCCTCCAACTGTAGCTACCATCCCACTTTGCTACTCTCCCTCTGTGGCTACCCCCAACTGTGGCTACCTTCCCTCTGTAGCTACCATCCCACTGTGGCTACCATCCCACTGTGGCTACTACACCACTGTGACTATCATCCCACTGTGGCTACCCTCCCTCTGTGGCTACCCCCAACTGTGGCTACCCTCCCTCTGTGGCTACCATCCAACTGTGGCTACCATCCCTCTTTGGCTACCATCCCACTGTGGCTAATCTTCCACTGTGGCTACCCTCTCTCTGTGGCTACTCTCCCACAATGGCTACCCTCCCTCTATGGCTACGCTGGAAAAGAAAAAGCCGATGCCCTACCCAAACAGAGCAGCAGAATGGAGCAGAGCAACCATCAAGTCAGTTACAGAGAGACCAAGCCCATCATACCAAGCCGCTACGACGACCCGCTGTGGGTCAGCGAACCGAAGCTAACCCACCATTTACAAAGGAAGTAACAAACAGTCCTGCCCCGATTAAGAACTTTGAAGAGGAGAAATTTAGCGTGGCCAAGAACTTGAACTTTGAAGAGGAGGAATTTAGCGTGGCCAAGAACTTGAACTCTGAAGAGAAGGAATTTAGCATGGCCAAGAACTTGAACTCTAAAGAGAAGGAATTTAGCATGGCCAAGAACTTGAACTCTAAAGAGAAGGAATTTAGCATGGCCAAGAACTTGAACTCTGAAGAGAAGGAATTTAGCATGGCCAAGAACTTGAACTCTGAAGAGAAGGAATTACAAAAAAAGGTACTTCAAACAACTGTAAATACATGTACTTCATACAGCTGTAAACACAGGTACTTCATACACCTGTAAACACAGGTACTTCACACAGCTGTAAACACAAGTACTTCACACAGCTGTAAATACAGGTACTTCACACAGCTGTAAACACAGGTACTTCACACAGCTGTAAAGACAGATACTTCATACAGATGTAAAGACATGTACTTCATAAACCTCTAAAAACAGATACTTCATACAGCTGTAAAGACATGTACTTCATAAAGCTATAAAAAGTACTTTATACAGCTTTGAAGACATGTACTTTATAAAGCTCTAAAACCAGGTATTTCATACACTTGTAAAGACAGGGACTTCATAAAACTGTAAAGACAGGTACTTCATAAAACTGTAAAAACAGATACTTCATAAAACTATAAGAACAGGTACTTCACAAAGCTATTAAAAACAGATCTTTCATTAAAAAATCGATATCTCGCACAGCTATAAAAACACATACCTCACACTGGTATAATACAAGACTGAATCAAATGCAAACCTTTTTAATGAAGCAAAAATATCATAGAACTGCACCATTTCTCTCCATAGCACACATTACATTCCACGAAAGCACTCCATAACTTACAAAGTCCAGGAATTCTTGTATTAAAAAAAATCGTGGTCGAGTGGGCAGCGACTCATGCAACTGCTGTATAACTTCTTCCGACCTACGTCTTTCTATGCATCGCCTCTTTTGAGTGGTTTAAAGATGTGGTAATCGCTTGGTGCGAGGTCTGGAGAATATGGTGGATGAGGAAGACACTTTAAGTGCATCACCGCACCAAACCTTCGATGGGTTTCACACCCTCACTACTAAAAATACAAATGACTGACAGAAGCTCTGTTCCAATTTCGTGAACTGCCTCAGAAAGAGCGGCCATCTTTATATTTCTATGATAATGTCACGAAGGTCACTGGGACAGTGCTGTCACACGCAGGAAGTTCCCTGCGTCATTAGTAACTATGCTGTCAGCTTACATGACAGTGGGACAGTGCTGTCACACGCAAAAAGTTCCTTACGTCATTAGTAACTATGTTGTTAGCTTACATGACAGTGGGATAATGCACAGAACTTCTGTCACAGCTCTAAGACTTTCATCTGACTCATCACAAAAGCTATAAAACACATACATCATAGAGCTATAAAACATATACCTCATAGAGCTATAAAACGCATACCTGTTAGGGCTATACATACCTCATTGAGCTATAAACACATATCTCATAAAGCTATAAAACATATACCTCATAGAGTTATAAAACATATATCTCATAGAGCTATAAAACACACATATCATAGAGCTATAAAACATAAAGCTATAAAATACATACTTCATAAAGATATAAAACACATACCTCATAGATCTATAAAACACATATCTCATAAACTGTTAAACATATACATAAGAGATCAATAAAACACACACACATCATAGAGCTATAACATATACATCATAGAGCTATAAACACATACATTATAGAGCTGTTAAACATATACCTCACACAGCTATAAAACACATACCTCATAGAGCTATAAAACACATACCTCATAGAGCTATAGAACACACATCTCATAGAGCTGTTAAACATATACCTCACAAAACTAAAAAACACGTACCTCACACAGCTATAAAACATATACCTCACTCAGCTATAAAGCACATACCTCAAACAGCTATAAAACACATACTTCACAGATATAAAACATACCTAACAGAGCTATAAAACACATACTTCACAAAGGTATAAAACATACCTCACAGAGCTATAAAACATACCTCACACAGCTCTAAAACACATAACTCACATAGATGAAAACATACCTCACAGAGCTATAAAAATATGTTGAACAGGAATTTACCTCATGAGGCCTGGATATTGTGACCTTGGTATAACAATGTGGTACAATGAGATCTACGACAAATTGTCAGTTATCACATTTACATACAAGTACCCGGTATATTGTTTATCAAATTACATGCAAGTGCATTATCCAGTATATCAGTTATCACATTATATACAAGTGAATTACCCGGTACATCAGTGATCACATTACATACAAGTGAATTACCTGGTATATCAGTTATCACATTACATACATCACATAAACTGAAAACTGTTAAAGAGATACCAAATGAGATACCAAATGTTGATCTGTTATCACAATTCATAGATAGGACAAACTGTTGATTAAACTGTTTATGATACAAGTTCAGTTCTGGCCAGACAGTAAAAAGGCGAGCTCTGTCCTTTATCTACGGGGCGAGACTAGAAACAAAATGGCTGGTTCTAACAACGTCTTGCTCAACCTACGTTATCAAACGATGCAGAGTTTGTTGTTCAAAGCTCTAACAGCAAAATGTCAAGAAATTCATCTGACTTCACTTGAAGTACCGAGTGAACAGCTTCACAATCTGCAGCCTCACAAAGTTGTCCAGATTCGTTTCCTCACCGATGACCTACTTGCATAAACTCTCCCTGACAAGTGTTTTCGTTTCTTTCATCAACGATATGCTTTTCCCCACTCACTATCCGGACTTAAGTCTTCTCTGCGTGCTACACAGTTCTGTTCTAGTAAATGTGGTACATATATGCACATAACTGCTGCCACACCTTTCCTTTTTTCCTAACACACCTGAAGCATCATCGGATGTAAACATAAGCATTTTCTGCAGATCTGTAGTGTTTTCTGAGTAGAACTGTTTAATTGATTCAATTATGCTTGAACTGTCACATGATGATAGTTTTATAATTCCTTCAAACCTCGTATGGTATGATAACTCATCAAGTTTTCCTATATTCTTCACTTAATAATTCATCAAGTTTTCTATACTTGACATAAATAATGAACATTTTGTTGGCAGAAGTGTGTCGGTATGCCAATGAATGTGTGAAACACTGAATCCTTCCATTCATTCAGCATTTCATCTTGTACAGATTAATTTATGCTTTGAACAAATTTTAATGCATAATTCTTACTTCTCTGATCTGGCTTCGATCTGGAATCGAAAAATATTTGGAAACATGATCATGAATCTCCCGGACTGATAGCACAGTTCTGTTTAGTTCAACTGCCAATAGAACACTGTCTATTAACATTTTTATTTCGTCCGAATTTGCTCCATTTTTTAAAAAAGACATTTCAAGTTTATTTTCATTTGTTCCTGTCAACAGAGTTTTTAGTGTGTCTTGACCCTGGTTTCGTCACACGTAGACGGCAGAAACCTGGTTATTCTGAGAGCGATGCTGTTTCAAATAGTCTAATCTCCATTTATCTCAGATTTTTTTTCCTGTAGTCCATTCATTACCGGGTTTCGCTTGTTTGCAAATTGTAAAGTCTTCATTGTTGGACACGGAAATGTTTCTTAAAGCAACATACAGCTTTCCTGGAACAGATGACATTTCCCTCGCTGCCATTCTTCCCAAAGTCTGCAGCATTCTTTCTTTCCTGGAAGCCATTCTTCCCAAAGTCTGCAGCATTCTTTCTTTCTTGGAGGCCATTCTTCCCAAAGTCTGCAGCATTCTTTCTTTCTTGGTGGCCATTCTTCCCAAAGTCTGCAGAATTCTTTTTTTCTTGGTGGCCATTCTTCCCAAAGTCTGCAGCATTCTTTCTTTCTTGGAGGCCATTCTTCCCAAAGTCTGCAGAATTCTTTCTTTCTTGGTGGCCATTCTTCCCAAAGTCTGCAGCATTCTTTCTTTCTTGGAGGCCATTCTTCCCAAAGTCTGCAGAATTCTTTCTTTCTTGGAGGCCATTCTTCCCAAAGTCTGCAGCATACTTTCTTTCTTGGAGGCCATTCTTCCTGAAGTCTGCAGCATTCTTTCTTTCTTGGAGGCCATTCTTCCAAAAGTCTGCAGCATTCTTTCTTTCTTGGAGGCCATTCTTCCTGAAGTCTGCAGCATTCTTTCTTTCTTGGAGGCCATTCTTCCCAAAGTCTGCAGAATTCTTTCTTTCTTGGAGGCCATTCTTCCCAAAGTCTGCAGCATACTTTCTTTCTTGGAGGCCATTCTTCCTGAAGTCTGCAGCATTCTTTCTTTCTTGGAGGCCATTCTTCCAAACGTCTGCAGCATTCTTTCTTTCTTGGAGGCCATTCTTCCTGAAGTCTGCAGCATACTTTCTTTCTTGGAGGCCATTCTTCCTGAAGTCTGCAGCATTCTTTCTTTCTTGGAGGCCATTCTTCCAAAAGTCTGCAGCATTCTTTCTTTCTTGGAGGCCATTCTTCCTGAAGTCTGCAGCATACTTTCTTTCTTGGAGGCCATTCTTCCTGAAGTCTGCAGCATTCTTTCTTTCTTGGAGGCCATTCTTCCAAAAGTCTGCAGCATTCTTTCTTTCTTGGAGGCCATTCTTCCTGAAGTCTGCAGCATACTTTCTTTCTTGGAGGCCATTCTTCCTGAAGTCTGCAGCATACTTTCTTTCATGGGGGCCGATCTTTCCCTCTTTCTTTTAAACTACACATGGACACAAAGACAGAGCATAACACAGTACTGTAGCAGTTTGTAAGAATATAACAGTACGAATGGCTTACCTTGCAGTAATCACCTCCAGAAGTTAGAGCAACATAATGCGCACTTACACTCTAGATCTAAGATGTCTAATTTCAATGGCCTCAGGGGCCCCAAGTTTGTGCTAGAACAGAGCGGCCGGCAACATCTAAATCACCTAGTTTTTCCCAAATTACTTTAAAAAATGAGGTGGGGGAGGGAGAATTATATTTATGAAGAAAAGCTGAATGACTGAGTTTAATCAGCTTTTCAGATCTTTTAACATGTTTATATATTTTTGAGGAAAGAAAATGATGTAAGTTGAGTTTTAATGTTACAAATTGTGATCATGTTAATTTTAATTAAATAAATTACATTTTCATAAAACTTCGCGGGCCGCAACAACAGACATCGCGGGCCGCAACAACAGACCTCGCGGGCCGCAACAACAGACCTCGCGGGCCGCAACAACAAACCTCGCGGGAAGCAACAACAAACCTCGCGGAACGCAACAACAAACCTCGCGGGCAGCAACAACAAACCTCGCGGGCCGCAACAACAAACCTCGCGGGCCGCAAAAACAGACCTTGCGGGCCGCAACAACAAACCTCGCCGGCAGCTCTGGGTTCTACACCCACTCTGATGTTCTCCCCCCCACCCCTACCTCATATCTTCCCTCACAACTCTCTGCCTCACTTGTTCTCCTCCTCTCCTCCAATCACCCTAATCTTAAAAAAAACAAAAACAAAACATAATTACCCTTCTAGAACAAATAAGTTGTCAATGTCCAACTTGTCTGACGTCATGCCCGTCCTAGAGAGAATAATTAACTGGCATGTGTCACATGAAACAGTGGAAAGTCTCCAAAACCTGACGACAGAAGCTTAAGTTAGTGGGACAGCAGGACAGATCTAATCTGCCGTCAGAAATTTGCTGTGGAACGTCCCCCAGAAAGTCTGGCCGTCTAATCATCAGCTAGGACAGGGCTGGCCTCATTTTAAAAGGCGACATACTCACTAAAACCTCTAGGTACCAGGATTTGTCTTAAAGGTACAGGACACACAGGGCACACAGGACATCCAGGACATACAAGACATATAGGACACACAGGATATCCAGGACACACAGGACATCCAGGACATACATGACACATAGGACACACAGGACATCCAGGACACACAGACATCCAGGACACATAGTTCACACAGGACACCCAAGACACACAGGATATCCAGGACACACAGGACATCCAGGACATACATGACACATAGGACACACAGGACATCCAGGACACATAGGACATCTAGGACACATAGGACGCACAGGACATCCAGGACACACGAACATCCAGGACACATAGGACAAACAGGACATCCAGGACATACAGAATATCCAGGACACATGGGACATCCAGAACACACAGGACATCCAGGACATATAGGACACACAGGACATCCAGGACACACAGAATATCCAGGACACATAGGACATCTAAGACACATAGGACGCACAGAACATCCAGGACACACGGACATCCAGGACACATAGGACACACAGGACATCCAGGACACACAGAACATCCAGGACACACGGGACACCCAGAACACACAGGACATCCAGGACACATAGGACACACAGGACATCCAGGACACATAAGACACACAGGACATACAGGACATCCGGGACACACAGGACACACAGGACATACAGGACATCCGGGACACACAGGACACACAGGACATACAGGACACACAGGATGCTGGAGTTTTGGCTGATATTAGTTTGAGCACTAAAAAAACACATGCTTGAGTTCCCACACACATCTTCACGTTGTTGCCATAGCGATCCAGCACCCGGGGCGCTCCATGTTTTACGACCCTCTCAGTCTGTTATTACACCACAAAAGGAATATCAAGGTCAAGTACGACACCGCTGGAGCCAAACATTTCACCTTAAGTTCATATTTCACGCCCAGGTCTTCTGCTGCATGTTCTTGTCCCCACCATGGTACACATCCATCTTAAAAGTCCCTGGGCCAGAATTTGTAATTTCCATTAAGTTCAGTTCTGGAACCAGTTCGACTTTCCCACAATGAATGCTCCCTGAAGACTGCAGGTTTACTGCATAAAGCGTTTATATTCCTGGTTGTTACTTTATGCCGGTTAAATGATAAAGTGATTTTTTTCTCATCCTTGATCAGTTCTGACGAAAATTAAAATCTCTTTTCTAACTTATTTGTGTTCTTTTCTAGCAGTAAAAATATTTGTATGTAGATAGCGAAGCACCAACAAAAATAGAAATCTCTTGCTACCAGCAACTCCGTATATCGTGAGCACTGAAGGGGCAAGAGAGAGAGAGAGAGAGAGAGAGAGAGAGACAGGGAGAAAGAGAGAGGAGGGAGAGAGAGAATGAGAGAGAGAGTGAGAGAGAGTTGAGAGAGAGGAGAGAGACAATGAGAGAGAGTGGGAAGGAGAGAGAGTGGGAGGGAGAGAGAGTGGGAGGGAGAGAGGGAGGAAGATAGACAGGGAGAGAGAGGGAAAGAGAGGATGAGAGAGAGAAAGAGAGGGAGAGAGTGAGTGAGAGAGAGGGAGAGAGTTGAGAGAGAAAGGGAGAGAGAGGATGAGAGAGAGAAAGAGAGGGAAAGAGTGAGTGAGAGAGAGAGGGAGAGAGTGAGTGAGAGAGAGAAGGAGAGAGTGAGAGATAGGGGAGAGGGAGAGAGAAAGAGAGGGAGAGAGTGAGTGAGAGAGAGGGAGAGAGAAAGAGAGGGAGAGAGTGAGTGAGAGAGAGAGGGAGAGAGTGAGTGAGAGAGAGAGGGAGAGAGAGGTAGAGAGATAGAGGAGAGGGAGAGAAAGGGAGAGAGTGAGAGATAGGGGAGAGGGAGAGAGAAGGGAGAGGGATAAAAAGTGAGAGGGAGAGAGATACAGAGAGAGAGAGAGAGGGAGTGAGAGGTGGATAGAGAGTGAGAGAGAGAGAGAGTAACATTTTTATATAACAACCATCCTAATTTCCTCTTAAAACGACATAAAAATTCTCGCAGGATGCGGGGAAACATCCCAGCATATGTTGCTGTATGTCTCTCCGTCTAATGGAGTACTCTTCTCACCTGTCTTCTACTTAAACAACTTCACTTAACCCGCAATCAGCTACCTGGAACTCGGACAGTCCATAAACTCAGAAATGAAACACCAAAACTGAAACATCATAAAGCCGGCTCTAGCAATAAAATCAAGTCTTTCCTTTTCTCTGACATTTCTAGAAACTCAGAAAGTATTTCACTTCGTCGACGGACGGACGGAGGGACGGACAGACAGACAGACAGACAGACAGACAGATAGATAGATAGACAGACAGACAGACAGACAGACAGACAGACAGACAGACAGACAGACAGATAGATAGATAGATAGATAGATAGATAGATAGATAGATAGATAGATAGATAGATAGATAGACAGACAGACAGACAGATAGATAGATAGATAGATAGATAGATAGATAGATAGATAGATAGATAGATAGATAGATAGATAGATAGATAGATAGATAGATAGATAGATAGATAGAAAGGTGACTCACTGGACGCAGTAAACAAAATCTCAGCTTTCCGTCATTTTTTGTTTAGTTCGCACGTCTCTCTCTCTCTCTCTTTCTCTGTCTCTCTCTTTCTCTCTCTCTCTCCCTCAAGCACAGAGCGACGAGTTATGCGTACCTCCCACACAAGCAAGTTTCAGGTGGTGGATATTAGCCAGAAGAAATGACAAGCATGGCAGCAAGTATGCGATGTTTGACTAGAGGGAGAAAAAGTTTACCAGATTTCTGGTAGTTTATTCTTATTAACAGAATAAAGGGAAAAATGTTTGCAAAGAATAAAGGAGTGGTGCACAGAATAAAATGGAGAAATGTTTGCAAAGAATAAAGGAGTGGTGCACAGAATAAAGTGGAGAAATGTTTGCAAAGAATAAAGGAATGGTGCACAGAATAAAGTGGAGAAATATCTGCAGAGAATAAAGTAGTGGTGCACAGAATAAAGTAGAGAAATATCTGCAGAGAATAAAGGAGTGGTGCACAGAATAAAGTGTAGAAATGTCTGCAGAGAATAAAGTAGTGCTGCACAGAATAAAGTGGAGAAATGTCGGCAGAGAATAAATGAGTGGTGCACAGAATAAAGTAGAGAAATATCTGCAGAGAATAAAGGAGTGATGCACAGAATAAAGTAGAGAAATATCTGCAGAGAATAAAGGAGTGATGCACAGAATAAATGTGACGATAGTAAGGATAAAGTGTCGTAATGTAAAACATGCTTATTAAATTCTTCTTCTTCTTCTTTTCACTGAAACTTAAAACTTGATGTTCTCTGCTGTTGATGCGGTGAAGATGTTGAGATTCAGCATCGTGTCGGAATGGGAGCGGGTTATGGCGGCTATTTTTTCAGTACCTGAATGAAGATAAAAAGCGGGGGGGGGGGGTGCGATGCTTCTTAGGTGACTCCACCACCCTGCGGACTATGGCAGTACCGGCTCCTTCACTAATAGCCAGGCTTGGTCATGTTACTGCAGGTACCGACAGAGAGAGACGGGGAAGGGTCTTGGTCAGCTATAGTTCTCCAGCCTTAACGTTAACATGTCAACTATGATAAGTTTTTCCTTACCTTTACAACTGTCTCTGTGCTATGATAAGCCAGACTGGACAGTTTCTTAACCCCAGTTGTAAAGATAAGGAAAAACCTATCATATCACACAGACGGTTGTAAAAATAAGGAAAGACGTATCATAGCACAGAGACGGTTGTAAAGGTAAGTAAAAACGTATCGTAGCACATAGCAAGTTGTAAAGGTAATGAAAAGCCTATCATAGCACAGAGCTAGCTGTAAAGGTAAGGAAAGACTTATCACAGCACAGAGACAGCTGTGAAGGTAAGGAAAGACGTAACATAGCACAGAGACAGCTGTAAAGGTAAAGATAGACTTACCATAGCACAGAGACAGCTGTAAAGATAAAGAAAGACTTGTCATAGCACAGAGACAGTTGTAAAGATAAAGAAAGACTTGTCATAGCATAGAGACAGTTGTAAGGATACAGAAAGACTTGTCATAGCATAGAGACAGTTGTAAAGATAAAGAATGACTTGTCATAGCACAGAGACAGTTGTAAAAGGGAAGGAAAGACTTATCATAGCACAGAGACAGCTGTAAAAGGTAAGCAAAGACTTATCATAGCACAGAGACAGCTGTAAAAGGTAAGGAAAGACTTATCATAGCACAGAGACAGCTGTAAAAGGTAAGGAAAGACTTATCATAGCACAGAGACGCGTGGAAGACATAGTGCTAGTGCTAGCATTTCCCTGAACCTGTCTCTAGACTGGGGGTCATCGCCACGTCCAGAAGAAGATAGACACACACTCTTAAACCTGTCTGACTGGCTTATCTCCCAGCCAGACTAGAAGAAGATAGACACGCACTCTTAAACCTGTCTGACTGGCTTATCTCCCAGCCAGACTAGAAGAAGATAGACACGCACTCTTAAACCTGTCTGACTGGCTTATCTCCCAGCCAGACTAGAAGAAGATAGACACGCACTCTTAAACCTGTCTGACTGGCTTATCTCCCAGCCAGACCAGAAGAAGATAGACACGCACTCTTAAACCTGTCTGACTGGCTTATCTCCCAGCCAGACCAGAAGAAGATAGACACGCACTCTTAAACCTGTCTGACTGGCTTATCTCCCAGCCAGACCAGAAGAAGATAGACATGCACTCTTAAACCTGTCTGAGTGGCTTATCTCCCAGCCAGACTAGAAGAAGATAGACACGCACTCTTAAACCTGTCTGACTGGCTTATCTCCCAGCCAGACCAGAAGAAGATAGACACGCACTCTTAAACCTGTCTGACTGGCTTATCTCCCAGCCAGGCCAGAAGAGGCGAATACACTAGCCACTTTGCTACTTCAGCCCCCAGATTTTCACTTGAACATCTGTTTACAGAATAACCTTCTGAACAGGCAGCCACGTCTGTAGTGTGTACCGGTGCACCTCGCTGTGCCGCTTAACAGTCTAACGTTCGTTTTCACTACCACGCTGTGGTATATATACAGCTTAATCGACTTGTTCACGATGGCAGCGGGTCTTGGCCTAACTGCCTTTGCATGAGGAAGTAATACACCACTGACTTGGTTCCCCTATGCTGAAAAAAGTAAGATACGGAAACTAAGACAGAAACAAGACAGAGACAAATGAGAGGCATGACCTAGACTATAATAAATAATGTGCCATAATGAAAGGATACATTTCCACGGTTTTGAATGATTTCCATATTGAGCACACATATTATTTTTTGTTCTGTTTCTACGACATTGTTGATGATCTAATAATGATCCAGTGACAAGGTAGAACTTTGAACTCATTAGAAAATAATAGACATTTATCTGTCGATCAATCTGTGTATTATTCGCGCTGGTAAATAACTTTGGCAGTATAAAAGAGCACAGCTGTGACTTACAAACTGTTTTAAATCACTACACATCTCCATAAGCTACAGTCCTTACTCGCCTCACCTCAGCATTCCTTTCACTGCACTCTACAAACCACATACCTTACTCATACTTCACAATACTTTCACAGATCTATACAAGGTACACTCTTTACTACACTTCACAATACTTTCACAGGTCTATACAAGCTACACTCTTTACTACACTTCACAATACTTTCACAGATCTATACAAGCTACACTCGTTACTGCACTTAACAATACTTTCACAGATCTATACAAGCTACACTCGTTACTACACTTAACAATACTTTCACAGATCTATACAAGCTACATTCTTTACTACACTTCACAATACTTTCACGGGTCTATACAGGCTACACTCTTTACTACACTTCACAATACTTTCACGGGTCTATACAGACTACACTCTTTACTACACTTCACCCATACCTTCACATGTCTATACAAGGTAAGCAAGTTACTACACTTCACCATACCGTTCAAATGTACGCACAAAAACTACATACTACACTTCCCTATACTTTCATAGGTCTATACAAGCTAGGCAAGTTACTACACTTCATATTTTCACAGATCTAAACAAGCTACGCAAGTTACTACACTTCACCATACCATTCAAACGTACGTACAAAAACTACATACTAAACTTCCCTATACTTTCATAGGTCTAAACAAGCTACGCAAGTTACTACATTTCACCATGCCATTCAAACGTACGTACAAAAACTACATACTAAACTTCACTACAGGTTGTCCATGACCTTACAGGAACACACAATTATGTCATGAAAGAAAATAATGAAGCATTGAGAATGAAAACATGAAGGAAAAGCAAACCATAACTCGAACAATAAAACCATAAATGAGAGAATCCAAGAGAGAAAAAAAAAGGTAGAGAGAAGAAACAGAACAAGAAATTAAAACAAAATGTAAAAACAAGCGACTTTAATGTGAAATAATTTTGGCTTATTTTCTCGTTATAGGTTTTAGAATGTGCTAGCAAATGTGGAGACTATTTTCAAGTGACATAAACAAAACTATATATGTTAACTTTGAGATTATGTTTAGCTAAACATTATGCAGGGGTTGGGGAAACTTTTGTGACAGAAAAAGATGATTCAATAAATAATTGAGCATAAATAAATAAATCAAGAACGCAGTACGACACAGACAGACATAGTAGATATGTGTAGCATCATTTAGACAGACATAGTAGATATGTGTAGCATCACTTAGAAAGACATAGTAGATATGTGTAGCATCATTTAGACAGACATAGTAGATATGTGTAGCATCACTTAGAAAGACATAGTAGATATGTGTAGCATCATTTAGACAGACATAGTAGATATATGTAGCATCACTTAGAAAGACATAGTAGATATGTGTAGCATCAATTAGACAGACATAGTAAATATATGTAGCATCATTTAGACAGACATAGTAGATATATGTAGCATCACTTAGACAGACATAGTAGATATATGTAGTAGCATTTAGACAGACATAGTAGATATATGTAGTAGCATTTAGATAGACATAGTAGATATATGTAGTAGTATTTAGACAGACATAGTAGATATATGTAGTAGTATTTAGACAGACATAGTAGATATATGTAGTAGTATTTAGATAGACATAGTAGATATATGTAGTAGTATTTAGACAGACATAGTAGATATATGTAGTAGCATTTAGATAGACATAGTAGATATATGTAGTAGCATTTAGACAGACATAATAAATACAAGTAGCATCATTTAGACAAACATAGTAGATACATGTAGCATCATTTAGACAGACATAGTAGATACATGTAGCATCATTTAGACATACATGGAACACCCATGTACATAACTTAAACAAATATAAAAGACTTGTGTACATACAAGTATTTAGACAGACGAAAAAATTCAGATACAGAGATTATAGAAACATAGAAAAACAGATGTTAAAATGAAAAGCGGAAAACGAAAGTGTTAAATTAATGTTAAAATGAAACGCAGAAAATGAAAGTGTTAAATTAATCTAATAATTTAACATACAAGTTTACCTACTGATGGTATAACACAGTTTTAACTATTAACTTAGTTACACGTAGGGTTTAAATATATACTTAATAACACATGAAGGATTAAACACTGGATTAATGGCACCCTTAGGTTCACTTGCAGGATTCATGAAACAGAGCTATATAACCACAGGCTTAATGAGGCACAAAAATATAACCCAATTAATTTACAGAACATGCGGGCCGCAATGTCTGGATAAACAGAGAATATGGATTCATCATTAGGATTTTGTATTATGAGAAAACATCCATATATTTTAATGCGCGGAATAAATGAGAACATCAAACCTTAGAATAACAGACAGAAAATGAAGCGCAGTTAATATTTTGTTTTACTACCTGAAATACAAGTCTCCATTCCGCTCTTGTACGTCCCGGAATAACGTGAAATAATTCTGGCGTACGCGAAGACCAGAGTCGGGGCAGGCGAGCCTGGAATTTACAGGGAGTGCTGGACACACCGGCAGGGCGAGCTGCTGCAGTTTTATGGCCTGATGGTGCAGCTTTTTAACATTTTTATGATACATGACCTACAACTGGTCCAAGAACGGGGGGTGGGGAGGGGAAGGGGGTGCGCCTGATTGAAGTATAAAAACATGAAGCTGACTGTACTGCATGACTGGGGTCTTTTCGTTTACTTTTTCTGTGGAGGGGTGGGGGGTGGGGGGTGGGGGATGGTGCCGCGGACGTAGTTCTAAAAGGCGAATAAGGTAGTCAGTGATATAGTCAATAATGGACTGTCTTATCATGAGAAAGTTCTGCGTTTAATTACGCTTTTGGAGGTTTTTAATCGGGCCAGTCGCATAAATAGATACCTGACCCAAGTGTTAGGGAAAGCAGCATGTAAATGCAGAACATGTGCCCAGAGAGAGAGAGAGAGAGAGAGAGAGAGAGAGGAGGTTACTCTATACAAAAAGCTGTTGTGTACGGAAGGAAATTCTAACACAGTTATTTCATACCCTTTCCCCCCCCCCCCCCACCTCCCCTTTTACTTTCCAGTCATATTTGTACTTTCTCGTCGAGTGAACAGAAACAAACTGAAGTCAGTGAAGACTGGATAAAGAAGGTCAGAGAGTCCTACACTGAAGTCAGTGAAGACTGGATAAAGAAGGTCAGAGACTTCTACACTGACATGCCTTTCTCCAAACCACCAGAAGCTGAGATACTGGTCGGTCATGTCTCGTTTGGAATAATTGCAAGATTTAGGTTTGTGTTTTTGTTGTATAATTTTTTATCTGTTGATGGCCATGTGTCAGTTGTCACAACAACACATTTGATATTTCTATCTGTTTTTGTTGTATAATTTTTTATCTGTTGATGGCCATGTGTCAGTTGTCACAACAACACATTTGATATTTCTATCTGTTTTTGTTGTATAATTTTTTATCTGTTGATGGCCATATGTCAGTTGTCACAACAACACATTTGATATTTCTATCTGTTTTTGTTGTATAATTTTTTATCTGTTGATGGCCATGTGTCAGTTGTCACAACAACACATTTGATATTTCTATCTGTTTTTGTTGTATAATTTTTTATCTGTTGATGGCCATGTGTCAGTTGTCACAACAACACATTTGATATTTCTGTCTGTTTTTGTTGTATAATTTTTTATCTGTTGATGGCCATGTGTCAGTTGTCACAACAACACATTTGATATTTCTATCTGTTTTTGTTGTATAATTTTTTATCTGTTGATGGCCATGTGTCAGTTGTCACAACAACACATCTGATATTTCTATCTGTTTTTGTTGTGTAATTTTTTATCTGTTGATGGCCATGTGTCAGTTGTCACAACAACACATCTGATATTTCTATCTGTTTTTGTTGTGTAATTTTTTATCTGTTGATGGCCATGTGTCAGTTGTCACAACAACACATTTGATATTTCTATCTGATTTTGTATTATGAGAAAACATCCATATATTTTAATGCGCGGAATAAATGAGAACATCAAACCTTAGAATAACAGACAGAAAATGAAGCGCAGTTAATATTTTGTTTTACTACCTGAAATACAAGTCTCCATTCCGCTCTTGTACGTCCCGGAATAACGTGAAATAATTCTGGCGTACGCGAAGACCAGAGTCGGGGCAGGCGAGCCTGGAATTTACAGGGAGTGCTGGACACACCGGCAGGGCGAGCTGCTGCAGTTTTATGGCCTGATGGTGCAGCTTTTTAACATTTTTATGATACATGACCTACAACTGGTCCAAGAACGGGGGGTGGGGAGGGGAAGGGGGTGCGCCTGATTGAAGTATAAAAACATGAAGCTGACTGTACTGCATGACTGGGGTCTTTTCGTTTACTTTTCTGTGGAGGGGTGGGGGGTGGGGGGTGGGGGATGGTGCCGCGGACGTAGTTCTAAAAGGCGAATAAGGTAGTCAGTGATATAGTCAATAATGGACTGTCTTATCATGAGAAAGTTCTGCGTTTAATTACGCTTTTGGAGGTTTTTAATCGGGCCAGTCGCATAAATAGATACCTGACCCAAGTGTTAGGGAAAGCAGCATGTAAATGCAGAACATGTGCCCAGAGAGAGAGAGAGAGAGAGAGAGAGAGAGGAGGTTACTCTATACAAAAAGCTGTTGTGTACGGAAGGAAATTCTAACACAGTTATTTCATACCCTTTCCCCCCCCCCCCCCACCTCCCCTTTTACTTTCCAGTCATATTTGTACTTTCTCGTCGAGTGAACAGAAACAAACTGAAGTCAGTGAAGACTGGATAAAGAAGGTCAGAGAGTCCTACACTGAAGTCAGTGAAGACTGGATAAAGAAGGTCAGAGACTTCTACACTGACATGCCTTTCTCCAAACCACCAGAAGCTGAGATACTGGTCGGTCATGTCTCGTTTGGAATAATTGCAAGATTTAGGTTTGTGTTTTTGTTGTATAATTTTTTATCTGTTGATGGCCATGTGTCAGTTGTCACAACAACACATTTGATATTTCTATCTGTTTTTGTTGTATAATTTTTTATCTGTTGATGGCCATGTGTCAGTTGTCACAACAACACATTTGATATTTCTATCTGTTTTTGTTGTATAATTTTTTATCTGTTGATGGCCATATGTCAGTTGTCACAACAACACATTTGATATTTCTATCTGTTTTTGTTGTATAATTTTTTATCTGTTGATGGCCATGTGTCAGTTGTCACAACAACACATTTGATATTTCTATCTGTTTTTGTTGTATAATTTTTTATCTGTTGATGGCCATGTGTCAGTTGTCACAACAACACATTTGATATTTCTGTCTGTTTTTGTTGTATAATTTTTTATCTGTTGATGGCCATGTGTCAGTTGTCACAACAACACATTTGATATTTCTATCTGTTTTTGTTGTATAATTTTTTATCTGTTGATGGCCATGTGTCAGTTGTCACAACAACACATCTGATATTTCTATCTGTTTTTGTTGTGTAATTTTTTATCTGTTGATGGCCATGTGTCAGTTGTCACAACAACACATCTGATATTTCTATCTGTTTTTGTTGTGTAATTTTTTATCTGTTGATGGCCATGTGTCAGTTGTCACAACAACACATTTGATATTTCTATCTGTTTTTGTTGTATAATTTTTTATCTGTTGATGGCCATGTGTCAGTTGTCACAACAACACATTTGATATTTCTATCTGTTTTTGTTGTATAATTTTTTATCTGTTGATGGCCATGTGTCAGTTGTCACAACAACACATTTGATATTTCTGTCTGTTTTTGTTGTATAATTTTTTATCTGTTGATGGCCATGTGTCAGTTGTCACAACAACACATTTGATATTTCTATCTGTTTTTGTTGTATAATTTTTTATCTGTTGATGGCCATGTGTCAGTTGTCACAACAACACATTTGATATTTCTGTCTGTTTTTGTTGTGTAATTTTCACTTTTGTTTTTGTTATTCGTAAGCCTATCATATGGATAAGAGTGATCTGCTCTCCTACTTTCTCTTTTCTGCTCTCTTTCTTTCTCTTTTCTGCTCTCTTTCTTTCTCTTTTCTGCTCTCTTTCTTTCTCTTTTCTGCTCTCTTTCTTTCTCTTTTCTGTTCTCTTACTTTCTCTTTTCTGCTCTCCTACTTTCTCTTTTCTGCTCTCCTACTTTCTCTTTTCTGCTCTCCTACTTTCTCTTTTCTGCTCTCTTACTTTCTCTTTTCTGTTCTCTTTCTTTCTCTTTTCTGCTCTCTTTCTTTCTCTTTTCTGTTCTCTTACTTTCTCTTTTCTGCTCTCTTACTTTCTCTTTTCTGCTCTCCTACTTTCTCTTTTCTGCTCTCCTACTTTCTCTTTTCTGTTCTCTTTCTTTCTCTTTTCTGTTCTCTTTCTTTCTCTTTTCTGTTCTCTTTCTTTCTCTTTTCTGTTCTCTTACTTTCTCTTTTCTGCTCTCCTACTTTCTCTTTTCTGCTCTCTTTCTTTCTCTTTTCTGCTCTCTTTCTTTCTCTTTTCTGCTCTCTTACTTTCTCTTTTCTGCTCTCTTACTTTCTCTTTTCTGTTCTCTTACTTTCTCTTTTCAGCTCTCCTACTTTCTCTTTTCTGCTCTCCTACTTTCTCTTTTCTGCTCTCTTACTTTCTCTTTTCTGCTCTCCTACTTTCTCTTTTCTGCTCTCCTACTTTCTCTTTTCTGCTCTCTTACTTTCTCTTTTCTGCTCTCCTACTTTCTCTTTTCTGCTCTCTTACTTTCTCTTTTCTGCTCTCTTGCTTTCTCTTTTCTGCTCTCTTACTTTCTCTTTTCAGCTCTCCTACTTTCTCTTTTCTGCTCTCCTACTTTCTCTTTTCTGCTCTCCTACTTTCTCTTTTCTGCTCTCTTACTTTCTCTTTTCTGCTCTCAGTGTTACTTAATATTGAAGAAGGCTGGTTAGTAACGAAGATTAAAGAGAGAAAACTTAAATATTTTGGACATATTAAACATCATGACTATCTAGAGAAGATCGTCTTGGAAGGATATATAACGGGAAAAAGAAAGAGAGGAAGACCAAGGCGAAGATGGCTTCAAGACATCGTTGATAATCTGCAAATGGATGCATCAGCAGCAGGGCATCTTGCTCACAACCGAGAGGCCCACAAGAGAGATGTTAGGGAGGCAAAGTTCCGCAAGGGACATGCAAATGAATGATGATGATTTTCAATATTTATATTCATCTGTCATGCGTACTCTCTATCAGTCCATAGGACAAGTTTTCAACGTTTCTATACTTTTTTCTAGGCAAAAAATTTCACATCTTTCATTAAAAAAAACTTGAAAAATCAAGCTAAGAAAACAGATGAACTTGTTGAGCTGAAAATTGAAATGTCTTTCGGTTACTAAAAATATCTTGACTGAGTAAGACAGTCTTAGAAGACTAACACACTCGATGGCCCTCAGCCAACTCGAAGACCGCTCAACTCGTGGAAGGAAATCACAGGAAGCCAGAGAACTGGAGTACTCACTTAAAAAAGATTGGTTCTGGTAGATTTAGGTAATGGAGACTTCGAGAGGAAATGAGCTTAAAGCATGCAGAGCGAAAATTCAGCGGTTCTCAACCTACACGTCTTCTAGGGTGTCTTAAACATCGAAGTCTGCCTTAAAGACAGGAGAACACTTAATGTTTTTAGTTCCTGTTATAAATGAGGAACGATAACTCTAACGTGAGCTATATTTTGACTTTAATCCTAGCTGTTTAGTTAATAGTGGATACAAGTAAGTTGTTGTTTACAGATTAGTCATGATCGCATTTTGGATGGCAATAATTACTACAGATTTCTGCTTGATCTTATTTTTTTTTTGCAAAAGAGATTTCAGTGTAAACTGCTCCACGTAGATTCAACACCAGCCAACACCAGCCAACACCAGCCAAGCCAACACCAGCCAACACCAGTCAAGCCAATACCAGCCAATACCAGCCAACACCAGCCAAGCCAACACCAGCCCACACCAGCCAAGCCAACACCAGCCAACACCAGCCAACACCAGTCAAGCCAATACCAGCCAACACCAGCCAAGCCAACACCAGCCCACACCAGCCAAGCCAACACCAGCCAAGCCAATACCAGCCAAGCCAATACCAGCCAACACCAGCCAATACCAGTCAATACCAGCCAACATCAGCCAACACCAGCCAATACCAGCCAATACCAGTCAACACCAGCCAACACTAGCCAACACCAACCAACACCAGCCAAGCCAATACCAGCCAACACCAGCCAATACCAGTCAATACCAGCCAACACCAGCCAAGCCAACACCAGCCCACACCAGCCAAGCCAACACCAGCCAACACCAGCCAACACCAGCCAACACCAGCCAAGCCAATACCAGCCAACACCAGCCAATACCAGTCAATACCAGCCAACATCAGCCAACACCAGCCAATACCAGTCAACACCAGCCAACACTAGCCAACACCAGCCAATACCAGCCAACACCAGCCAATACCAGCCAACACCAGCCAACAAGTATTTTACTGTGGCAGGATCGACGAAATATAGAACCCAGAAAGAAGTGTTGAAAAAGTTGGAGCAGGAAATCGTCGCAAAAGTGGGTAGTCTAGAAGAAAGAAGAGGAGATCTCTGTGGAAATATTGGCACGCTTAGAGACACACACACACAAACACACACACACACACACATGGATGAAGGGATGACAATGTAGTGGCAAGAGGGTGATCGAGCCAGCCATTAGAGTTTAATCGAGCCATCAAATCTATTGGCAGTTGCCGTATATTATATGTCGGGACGGTAGAAATATTATAACAACAGGAAAAATAGAAGGAAGAAGATCAAGAGGAAGACCAAGAGAAATGATACTGGACAGTCTGACGGGATGGTGTGAGAGGAGATCACCAACTGAGCTGATGGCCTACATGAAGGATCGCGTACTCGCATAATAGCCAACGCCAGTCGGCAGGGCACATGATGATGATGATGATGGTAGAAATAGATACAACTATAACCTGACCTTACGGGGTCAGCAGATAACATGGCCCTACGGTATCAGCAGATAACCTGGCCCTACGGGCTCAGCAGATAACGTGGCTCTACGGTCTCAGTAGATAACCTGGCTCTACGGTCTCAGCAGATAACCTGGCTCTACGGCCTCAGCAGATAACGTGGCTCTACGGTCTCAGTAGATAACCTGGCTCTACGGTCTCAGCAGATAACCTGGCTCTACGGTCTCAGCAGATAACCTGGCTCTACGGTCTCAGCAGATAACCTGGCTCTACGGTCTCAGCAGATAACCTGGCTCTACGGTATCAGCAGATAACCTGGCCCTACGGGCTCAGCAGATAACCTGGCTCTACGGGCTCAGCAGATAACCTGGCTCTACGGCCTCAGCAGATAACCTGGCCCTGGGAGTTGTTTTTGATATCTTTATAGTTTCATGATCTCCTAGGACTTTGCCAAGGCATTCGGGTTGTAAGTGTAAGTCGTGCAGCAACTCAAGGTGTTCAGGTTGTAAGTGTAAGTCATGCAGCAACTCAAGGTGTTCAGGTTGTAAGTGTAAGTCATGCAGCAACTCAAGGTGTTCAGGTTGTAAGTGTAAGTCATGCAGCAACTCAAGGTGTTCAGGTTGTAAGTGTAAGTCGTGCACCAACTCAAGGTGTTCAGGTTGTAAGTGTAAGTCATGCAGCAACTCAAGGTGTTCAGGTTGTAAGTGTAAGTCATGCAGCAACTCAAGGTGTTCAGGTTGTAAGTGTAAGTCGTGCACCAACTCAAGGTGTTCGGGTTGTAAGTGTAAGTCATGCAGCAACTCAAGGCGTTCGGGTTGTAAGTGTAAGTCGTGCAGCAACTCAAGGCATTCGGGTTGTAAGTGTAAGTCGTGCAGCAACTCAAGGCATTCGGGTTGTAAGTGTAAGTCGTGCACCAACTCAAGGTGTTCAGGTTGTAAGTGTAAGTCATGCAGCAACTCAAGGTGTTCAGGTTGTAAGTGTAAGTCGTGCAGCAACTCAAGGCGTTCGGGTTGTAAGTGTAAGTCGTGCAGCAATTCAAGGCGTGAAGAAAGTAAGGGTAACAGCTGGAGATCACTAGCCGAGCTCGCATCGTTCACGAACTACAGAGGCTGTCGGCTGACATGATGATGATTACAAAGTTGGGACCTACAGGAAGATTGGGTTTTTATACGTTCCTTTTTTCATTTTTTATGTAACAGTACTTAGTTTAATTTTGTATTTAACAGTACTTATTTTAATGTTTTATGTAACAGTTCATTCACTCATTTGCATGTCCCTTGCGGAACTTTGCCTCCCTAACAGCTCTCCTGTAGGCCTCTCGGTTGTGAGCAAGATGCCCTGCTGCTGCTGCATCTATTTGCAGATCGTCAACGATGTCTTGCAGCCATCTTCGTTTTGGTCTTCCTCTCTTTCTTTTTCCAATTATGTATCCTTCCAATACAGTCTTCTCTAAATTATCATGACGTTTAAAGTTTTCTCTCTTTAATCCTCTTTACTAGCCAGCCTTCTTCAATATTAAGCTCTTGTTATGTAACAGTACTTAGTTTAATTTTGTATGTAACAGTACATAGTTTAATTTTGTATGTAACAGTACATAGTTTAATTTTGTATGTAACAGTACTTAGTTTAATTTTGTATGTAACAGTACTTAGTTTAATTTTGTATGTAACAGTACATAGTTTAATTTACTCTATTAATATCCATCACATGAACAATATTTACTCTATCAATATTCATCACATGAACAATATTTACTCTATTAATATTCATCACATGAACAATATTTACTCTATTAATATTCATCACATGAACAATATTTACTCTATCAATATTCATCACATGAACAATATTTACTCTATCAATATTCATCACATGAACAATATTTACTCTATCAATATTCATCACATGAACAATATTTACTCTATCAATATTCATCACATGAACAATATTTGCTCTATTAATATTCATCACATGAACAATATTTATCAATATTCATCACATGAACAATATTTACTCTATTAATATTCATCACATGAACAATATTTACTCTATTAATATCCATCACATGAACAATATTTACTCTATCAATATTCATCACATGAACAATATTTACTCTATTAATATCCATCACATGAACAATATTTACTCTATTAATATTCATCACATGAACAATATTTACTCTATTAATATCCATCACATGAACAATATTTACTCTATTAATATTCATCAGATGAACAATATTTACTCCATTATTTCTTCTTCTTCTTCTTCGTTCACTTCTACCACCAAAAACCGCACTGTGAACCTACTGAATTCACGCCTGTGGTCCTCGTTAGGTCCCGTGGTCCCCTGTGTGGTCCAAAATAGACCACACGAGATCCACGAGAGGACCACAAGGGTTCAGAGTATCACAGTGCTTTAGCCTGTATTCTTGGTGGGTCTCGGAAGCGGGATTGCGTGACACCGTGGTTTTCATTGCACCAGTTTAGTCTAGGGTTGGACTTTCTCACCGGAAGACCTCGACGTGTTTAGGATATCAGTGCATCCCCGCTGGGTGAGAGGCGGTAACCCACCCAGGCCAGAGTTGGACTTTCTCACCGGAAAACCTCGACGTGTTTTGAGATACCCGTGTATCACCGCCGGGTGAGAGGTGGTTGCCCATCCAGTCCAGGGTTGGACTTTCTCACCGGAAAACCTCAGCGTGATTAGGATACGCAAACATCCCCGCCGGGTGACAGGTGGTTGCCTATCTAGACTTCCCTGGTCCAGTGTCTCCGACTTCAGCATTTTGCGGTCGTGGCCGCTACCCTTCCTAGTTGTGACCAGGATGGAGCTTTTGTCCAGGAGGACGAATCCTCGCCACTAGTGACTTCTACCCCTGGGTTGAGCCGGTTTAGTCATTATCCCAGTATGGGCGTGTTTGGGACGGGACCGACCTCTAAGGCAGAGGTACTGTGACATGCATAGCCTGCAAGATTCACCCCTGGTATGAGCCGGTTTAGGCAAAATTCACCAGTATGGGTGTTTATCAGGCGTTACCGACCTCTAGAGCGGAGGTGGCATGACATGTCTAGCCATCAAGTTCCACCCCTGGTGTGTGCCGGTTTAGGCATGTTTCACCAGTGTAGGTGTATTTCGGACGTGGGCGGCCTCTAGAGCAGAGGTGCCGTGGTATAGCTCTCGTAGCGATACTACTGGACATACCGGTTAAATTTCACTTTCCACCACCTTTTCCCATCGGCTCCTCACAGCAACCTTTATTTCTTTTCCGCATTCACTTCCTTAACCGGGAGGAGCTTCACTCCACGCGCGGCATTTGAAGAGTCTCTCCAGCAGTGTCTTAACCTCTGGGACAAGCCGGTTCATGCATTTCACCCGATATGACTGCACTCAGGACGTGGCCGACCTCCAGACCAGAGGTGCCGTGATTTGACTGTTCGCTTCGCTTTATCCTTTCTACCACCTTTTCCGCAGTGATGCTGCGCGGCAACCTCATTTGCAAATTTCTTCATTGGCCGGGAGGAGCACCGCTCCACGCACGGCAGCTGAAGATCTCGCCAACAGCGGCAGATGAGCTACCAAACGTGCCACTCATCTACCCTAAGTAACTGGTTTTCAGGCACCAGATATTCGCCCTCGCCCCTTCTCCTGTCAGTTTAAACAGTTCTGCCACGAGAAGGCCAGGAGCTGGACTTGACTGCCAGAGGCTGTTTGTGGCGCGTTTGCAGTACTTAGAACCTCTCCATTATTATTCGTCACGTAAACAAGACAGTACTTTGCTCACTAACAAGTGACTGATAGAAGAGAAATACACAAAGCAGATGAATATGATACTAATTGCTGAACGTGATACTAATCATTGATCGTGATATTTATTTTTGAACGTGATACTAATTTTGAACGTGATACTAACTACTGAATGTGATACTAAATGTGATACAGACGATGGAGTGTGATACTAATGATTAAATCACCAAAATCCTCCACCCAATGACCCTTTGAAATCCTGGTTCCTCCTTCTTGCATAATCTTTGAAATTCCCATAATCCTGAGAAATTTCACCGGAAATAGTTGCCTGGTCTTATCAGACTTCCCATCTCGTCGTGAGTGTCCAGTGTTTGCTGAAACATCGCAACCAGAGCTTCTTAAACTGTTCACGGTTACAGACCCCATATGGATTGGAATACTGTGTTCCATTACCACCGCCACCACCACCGGCAGCACCACTCCCAGCGGCACCACCACCACCACAATCACCACCACCACCATCACCACAACCACCACCACCACCACTACCACAACCACCACCACCATTACCACCACCACCATTAAATTCGACAGAAATTCAGATCTGAGATATATAGAATCTCATACCCTCCCCCCCCTACATTTATACTCATACTGCCACCTTCACCTCCCACATTTGTAGTCATATTCCGTTCCCACCCCCCCCCCCCCACCCCCACACAAATTTGTACTCATACCCTACCCCACATTTGTGTTCAAACATCCCCGCCGGGTGACAGGTGGTTGCCTATCTAGACTTCCCTGGTCCAGTGTCTCCGACTTCAGCATTTTGCGGTCGTGGCCGCTACCCTTCCTAGTTGTGACCAGGATGGAGCTTTTGTCCAGGAGGACGAATCCTCGCCACTAGTGACTTCTACCCCTGGGTTGAGCCGGTTTAGTCATTATCCCAGTATGGGCGTGTTTGGGACGGGACCGACCTCTAAGGCAGAGGTACTGTGACATGCATAGCCTGCAAGATTCACCCCTGGTATGAGCCGGTTTAGGCAAAATTCACCAGTATGGGTGTTTATCAGGCGTTACCGACCTCTAGAGCGGAGGTGGCATGACATGTCTAGCCATCAAGTTCCACCCCTGGTGTGTGCCGGTTTAGGCATGTTTCACCAGTGTAGGTGTATTTCGGACGTGGGCGGCCTCTAGAGCAGAGGTGCCGTGGTATAGCTCTCGTAGCGATACTACTGGACATACCGGTTAAATTTCACTTTCCACCACCTTTTCCCATCGGCTCCTCACAGCAACCTTTATTTCTTTTCCGCATTCACTTCCTTAACCGGGAGGAGCTTCACTCCACGCGCGGCATTTGAAGAGTCTCTCCAGCAGTGTCTTAACCTCTGGGACAAGCCGGTTCATGCATTTCACCCGATATGACTGCACTCAGGACGTGGCCGACCTCCAGACCAGAGGTGCCGTGATTTGACTGTTCGCTTCGCTTTATCCTTTCTACCACCTTTTCCGCAGTGATGCTGCGCGGCAACCTCATTTGCAAATTTCTTCATTGGCCGGGAGGAGCACCGCTCCACGCACGGCAGCTGAAGATCTCGCCAACAGCGGCAGATGAGCTACCAAACGTGCCACTCATCTACCCTAAGTAACTGGTTTTCAGGCACCAGATATTCGCCCTCGCCCCTTCTCCTGTCAGTTTAAACAGTTCTGCCACGAGAAGGCCAGGAGCTGGACTTGACTGCCAGAGGCTGTTTGTGGCGCGTTTGCAGTACTTAGAACCTCTCCATTATTATTCGTCACGTAAACAAGACAGTACTTTGCTCACTAACAAGTGACTGATAGAAGAGAAATACACAAAGCAGATGAATATGATACTAATTGCTGAACGTGATACTAATCATTGATCGTGATATTTATTTTTGAACGTGATACTAATTTTGAACGTGATACTAACTACTGAATGTGATACTAAATGTGATACAGACGATGGAGTGTGATACTAATGATTAAATCACCAAAATCCTCCACCCAATGACCCTTTGAAATCCTGGTTCCTCCTTCTTGCATAATCTTTGAAATTCCCATAATCCTGAGAAATTTCACCGGAAATAGTTGCCTGGTCTTATCAGACTTCCCATCTCGTCGTGAGTGTCCAGTGTTTGCTGAAACATCGCAACCAGAGCTTCTTAAACTGTTCACGGTTACAGACCCCATATGGATTGGAATACTGTGTTCCATTACCACCGCCACCACCACCGGCAGCACCACTCCCAGCGGCACCACCACCACCACAATCACCACCACCACCATCACCACAACCACCACCACCACCACTACCACAACCACCACCACCATTACCACCACCACCATTAAATTCAGACAGAAATTCAGATCTGAGATATATAGAATCTCATACCCTCCCCCCCCTACATTTATACTCATACTGCCACCTTCACCTCCCACATTTGTAGTCATATTCCGTTCCCACCCCCCCCCCCCCACACCCCACACAAATTTGTACTCATACCCTACCCCACATTTGTGTTCAAATCTCCCACTCCACATTTGTACTCATTAACACCCCCCCCCTCCCAACAGAGCACAGAGACACCTGGTGAACACCCAAGACCTAGAGGATTAATTCTTGCATTCAGTTTATTTTTCAGACCTGACCGTCAGTGCTGGTTTATTTTACATGTCGTCCCGACCCGTGCTTTACATGTCCTGTATCTCAGATAACAGCTTCCGGTCTGGTTCACGCAACTCCATCTAGCCCTGCGGTACAGCCATCATCCCAGAACATTAAACAATAACGAGTTTCAGAGCCTACATGCAGGCTTTAGTGGATGTAAGGCCGCAAGGGGGAGATAACCTTTCTCCACTGACAACGACTGAAGCTATAAACAAAATGGTGGTCACCACACCGGAACAGGAAATTCAATTAGTCTGAAACAAGATGGCGGAAGTGTATGTGTTTTCCTTTTTTTTTTTTAAAGTACTTCAAGTATTATTTTAAGTCTTTCAGTCTTCGCAATTAAAATCGGCTGGATAATTTGAGGCAGTGGAACTGTTGGAAAATACAACTAGCTGTAACAAATCTTCTTCTTATTGGAACTGCAAGCTTGATATCTCTGCTGTTGGTGAGGTGATGACGTTGAGGCATTGCTTTGTGTCGGATTGGAAGCGGGTTATGGCATTTTGTGTTTCACCTCCTGAGTGGAACTGGCAAGCAAGGAGTGCATCTTCGGCAGACTCCACCACCATTGGAGTTATGGTGGTCCCTGCTCCGTTATCCACATTAGTCCTAATACTGGGGGCAATAAGGAGAGGTGGGAAAGGGTCAGCTATGATCCGGCAACCCTGACGCTAGTATGTCAGTTATAGGTAAACCCTGACATTAGCATGTCAGTTATAGGTCAACCATGACGTTTGGATGTCAGTTATAGGTAAACCCTGATTCTATTATGTTAGTTATAGGTAAACCCTGACTCTAGGATTTCAGTTATAGTTCAACTCTGACACCAGGATGTCAGTTATAGGTCAACCCTGACGCTAGGATGTCAGTTATAAGTCAACCCTGACGCTAGGATGTCAGTTATAGTTCAACTTTGACACCAGGATGTCAGTTATAGGTCAACCCTGACGCTAGAATGTCAGTTATAGGTCAACCCTGACACCAGGATGTCAGTTATTATAAGTTACTAGCTGCCAAATCGGACAGCGTCATTCCACCTCCAGTAGCCCTAGCCCCCAATTCCCCCACCTAACAAATCTGCAAATTTGTTAAGGAAATGTAGACAGTCTTAAGGCCAAAGAGAAGGTTGTCATGACAACGAAAACATAGAAAAACTCTTTGACATAGAAGCATAAGGATCTGGAGATAATCTGGAGAAGTTTAGATGAAATCTCAGGTCGTGGTAGTTTAAAAAAACACAACTTCACATATATTTCACTCAGTTCATAATCTTCACATATACTTCACTCAGTTCATAATCTTCACATATACTCCACTCAGTTCATAATCTTCACATATACTTCACTCAGTTCATAATCTTCACATATACTCCACTCAGTTCGTAATCTTCACACATACTTCAACTCAGTTCATAATCTTCACATATACTCCACTCAATTGGTAATCTTCACATATCTTTATTCCTATGTATGTCTTCATTTTTCTTTATCTTATCACATCACCACAAAACATTCGCATTACGATAAATAAATATGATAACTTGTAGAATATTATCCTACGTGCTGTGAAACTTTCAAGCGGATTATTTTCCCGACAAAATTAGGAAGATGAGCCTATACGATAAAAAAAAATTCGGTGAACTGTGGAAGATAAACTAGTGTTATACACCGCCAACATAGAAAGTAAGCAACAAGGAAGCCAATAAAGTGATTGAGAAAGAAAGAAAGAAAGAAAGAAAGAAAGAAAGAAAGGAAGAAAGAAAGAAAGAAAGAAAGAACGAAAGAAAGAAAGAAAGAACGAAAGAACGAAAGAAAGAAAGAAAGAAAGAACGAAAGAAAGAAAGAAAGAAAGAAAGAAAGAAAGAAAGAAAGAATTAAAGAAAGAAATAAAGAAAGAAAGAAAGAAAGAAAGAAATAAATAAAGAAAGAAAGAAAGAAAGAAAGAAAGAAAGGAAGAAAGGAAGAAAGAAGAAGAAAGAAAGAAAGAAAGAAAGAAAGAACGAAAGAACGAAAGAAAGAACGAAAGAAAGAAGAAAACGAAAGAAAGAAAGAAAGAAAGAAAGAAAGAAAGAAAGAAAGAATCTCACTGTACTGTGCATGTCCAGTATGCCTGGATTACAAAATGTCCTATTCCCGCTTATAGACAACATTTCCTACTTTATTTGAGTGTTTTTCTGTTGATAAGATTCAAACTTCGTCTCTTCAGTTGACATGTTTGTTTCTTGTACCGGAAGGATCTTTCTATTTCTACACTAGACATGTGTAGGCAACTTTTCGCCATCTTTGTTGTCTCCAAGCTATAAGACTATGTTTGTGGCCAAAGTCAGAAAACAAGGATACGAAGGTGGACGGAAGAAGAAGGTCTAAGAACATTGTCCGGGTAAGTTCTAGAGCTGAACTAACGCAGGTTGCCTAGGCAGGAAATTGTGTTCTAACGAAATCGCTCCAGTGAATATACGCGGTACTCGAAACTTGAGTACCATATTGATTCTACGATACCGGAAGCTTTTGAGGTAAGCGTACTATTCTCAAGGACGGCGTTTTTAACATTTTTTTTTTCTTTTAACTAAGCCTCTAATTTTCTGATCTTTTCTTCTTCCTCCTCGGCCTATAACTTTCGGAACTTTTCTTCTTCCTCGTCAGCCTCTAACTTTCTGAACTTTTCTTCTTCCTCTTTATCATTTTTTTCTGAACTTTTCTTCTTCCTCCTCAGTCTCTAACTTTCTGAACTTTTCTTCTTCCTCCTCAGTCTCTAACTTTCTGAACTTTTCTTCTTCCTCCTCAGTCTCTAACTTTCTGAACTTTTCTTCTTCCTCCTTATCATTTTTTTCTGAACTTTTCTTCTTCCTCCTCAGTCTCTAACTTTCTGAACTTTTCTTCTTCCTCCTCAGTCTCTAACTTTCTGAACTTTTCTTCTTCCTCCTCAGCCTGTAACTTTTAAAATGTTTCTACCAGTTAAACAGAAATAAGAGAAGGAAAATGTAAGCAACGTCTGTGGAATAAATGATCTCCCCTGCATTTTATGTCCTGGTATTTTAACATCTGATTTGGTTAAAGTTAACTTTCGTTTTCTCTCCCATTAATTTCAGCTGGAAAGCAAATTATTCCATGTCAATGGATACTGCCAGTTTGTCCTCCATACCAGGGTTTCTCACGTTTTGTAGGTTTGTGCCTTTTCTTTGGTGTATAACACTGTTCTCAGTGATTCTCGGTGGCACAACATTGCCACAGAAAAGAATTACAGTCGAAACCGTTTAATGTCACAACGTCTGGACCGTTTTAAAAAAAAATGTGATGACAATAAGCGGAGGTGATATAAACAGGAGCCCGTTTAACACGATTTAACTGGGCCAGTGTGTGTGCGTGTGTGTGTCCGTCCGTCCGTCCGTCCTACATTTGCTACATTAAACACATAACAAAAAGCCAAAGCTATCATCATCGGACACAATAAGTACTAATTACAAAATATATTAGTCGCAAAATATATTAATCACAAAATACAGTAAGTATTTACAATATAGAAAACACTATAATTAAACAGCATCTGACTTGTCAACAGTAGTACTAAAAAATGCTTGATTTTGCGTTGTGTAGTGATAACTTATTTATTAATAAAAATGTCATTTAAACACGATAGAGGACTAAACACGTCCTGCGTCACGTCAGGCATTCTGTAAATGAACGAGCGCACAGTCTCGAACGCGCTTACAGGCTGAGTGTAAGAAATAGTTTTGGTGCGCGTCTGGTCCGTGGACTCACTGACGTCATCAGCACTATCCTCGGCGTCGCTGTCTACCTTGCTTTTACTGCAGCTAGCGAAGATCTCTTCGACTGAACACATTTCCGTTGATAGCAAGCTTCCATCAGCTGAAACGAACTGATCAAACATGACACTTCCACCAGAAATTGCTGTGTACTCTTCATCTGTAATCAAGTGCCAGGAGGACGTCACAAATATCGCCGGCAATTGTACTGATCATTGGCTCGGAAAAGAAAGTAAACTGCGATTTACGATTTACGAAAGCAGTTCACAATCGTTGACTGACTGATGCTATTCCATGTCGCACGCATAAAATTAATCGCTATCTTTATGTCGATCTCGGCTACATGCTTTTATTCCACAGCATACAGCACACGATGCAGTATTTACTTTCTATACTGTTGCTTGAAGGCGTAAATGATACCTTGGTTGCAAGGCTGCAGCAGGTTGGTTCTGTTAAGTGGCAGGAAAACAAGCTTTGTAGTCATCAGATTGGTGACGTCAGTGTGTGCCAGACAGTTGTTAAAGAATAACAAAACTTTTCTGTTAATTCGATTCATTTTGTTGTGGAAAGAAATGGCCCAGTCCTCGAACAGTTCACATGTCATCCAAGCACGCTGGTTGGCCTTCTGAGTGACGGGCAGGCTCTTTACGTTCTTGAAGCACCGCGGATTTCGTGACTTTCCAATAACAAGGGGCGGAGTCTCCTCAGTGCCAGACATGTTACAGCACATGATAACAAGGGGCGGAGTCTCCTCAGTGCCAGACATGTTACAGCACATGATAACAAGGGGCGGAGTCTCCTCAGTGCTAGACATGTTACAGCAAATGATAACAAGGGGCGGAGTCTCCTCAGTGCCAGACATGTTACAGCACATGATAACAAGGGGCGGAGTCTCCTCAGTGCTAGACATGTTACAGCAAATGATAACAAGGGGCGGAGTCTCCTCAGTGCTAGACATGTTACAGCACATGATAACAAGGGGCGGAGTCTCCTCAGTGCCAGACATGTTACAGCACATGATAACAAGGGGCGGAGTCTCCTCAGTGCTAGACATGTTACAGCAAATGATAACAAGGGGCGGAGTCTCCTCAGTGTCAGACATGTTACAGCACATGATAACAAGGGGCGGAGTCTCCTCAGTGTCAGACATGTTACAGCACATGATAACAAGGAGCGGAGTCTCCTCAGTGTCAGACATGTTACAGCACATGATAACAAGGGGCGGAGTCTCCTCAGTGTCAGACATGTTACAGCACAAGATAACAAGGAGCGGAGTCTCCTCAGTGTCAGACATGTTACAGCACAAGATAACAAGGAGCGGAGTCTCCTCAGTGTCAGACATGTTACAGCACAAGATAACAAGGAGCGGAGTCTCCTCAGTGTCAGACATGTTACAGCACAAGATAACAAGGAGCGGAGTCTCCTCAGTGTCAGACATGTTACAGCACATGATAACAAGGGGCAGAGTCTCCTCAGTGCTAGACATGTTACAGCACGTGACAGCTGTTAAGAGATCTTTAGAAAGTTTACCATCGTGGCACTTCTCATCACGAAAGCACAAATTCCCGTTCCATAGCAGTTTATAAAACACGCCTGCTTCATCCATGTTAAAAAAGTCATCTGGGCTGTAAGCACCCAGAAATTTTGGCAAACGAGAAATTCAATCATTAAAGACATCAGTGTTAACTTGACCAGCTTCACCTGATGCGACCTTAAATGTTATTTTGTGGCGTTTCTTAAAGCGCTCAAGAAAGCCGTTCGAACACTTCCAGTCAAGCATATCCATATTCGCAAAACGTTCTGCGATTCCTGCCAGCATAAGACCGCACACAGGCAACTGTGCAGAATGTGTCTTCTTGAACCATTTCAGCAGAGCACACTCAGTATCCATGTAGGAACTCGCACGCCTTCGCTTACACTTTGACCTAACTCGGTTTTTAACAAGTTTCACTATAGTTGAAACGTCAATTTCAAATTTATCCGCTATGTCCTTTCTTGTAACTTTTTAGTCAATTTGCTTCAGAATATCCATTTTGCTGTTCAAATCCAGATCAACAGATTTCCGTTTATTAGCCATTATCTATCACAACGAGAACCAGAGAATCCGGCTATACGATTCAGAATACACTATTCGAGTCTGACTAACTATCACCTCACGTTGCCGTGTTAACACAGCCCACGTCTTGATAAAGAAGCCAATGATCGAAAAAAGCCAGATTTTAATCACGAAAGGGCTGCCGTGGTAAGCCTTTCATTCACACCACGTGAGCTTCGATGCCCAAGTGTTCAAAAGGTTGATGCGGCAGGTACTCGGTGATCAAACGGCCGGCCCCTTCTTTGATGAATAACGAAATTGATAACGCTTTGTGAGATGTTTGTAGCTTGTACTCGCCCAGTCTGTGATACAAAGCGGGGTCTTTAGCTCCCCCGGGTGCAAAAATAGCGTGACATTAACCGATTTGTGGCAATAAGCGGGATGATATTAACAGGAATAAAGCCCATTAGTTGGTCCGGGATATAAATTTATGTGACAATATCCAGGTGGTGACATAAAGCGATGTAATATTAAGTGGGTTCGGCTGTATTCATAACCCTTTATTTTGGCCTCCATTAAAACTCAGCCGGATCTCTTGTGGCCGAACCACCTTTGTTGACTTTGAACCACTATGTGGCCCTTCTCTAGGCACCAAACAAAAGTAGTATGTGCCTCTTCTCTAGGCACCAAACTAAAGAAGTATGTGCCTCTCCTCTAGGCACCAAACTAAAGTAGTATGTGCCTCTTCTCTAGGCACCAAACTAATGTAGTACGTGGCCATTCTCTAGACACCAAACTAAAGTAGTATGTGCCTCTTTTCTAGGCACCAAACTAAAGTAGTATGTGCCTCTTCTCTAGGCACAAAACTAAAGTAGTATGTGCCTCTTCTCTAGGCACCAAACTAAAGTAGTATGTGCCCCTTCTCTAGGCACCAAACTAAAGTAGTATGTGCCCCTTCTCTAGGCACCAAACTAAAGTAGTATGTGCCCCTTCTCTAGGCACCAAACTAAAGTAGTACGTGGCCCTTCTCTAGACACCAAACTAAAGTAGTATGTGCCTGTTCTCTAGGCATCAAACTAAAGTAGTATGTGGCCCTTCTCTAGACACCAAACTAAAGCAGTATGTGGCCCTTCTCTAGGCACCAAACTAAAGTAGTATGTGCCTCTTTTCTATACATCAAACTAAAGTAGTATGTGCCTCTTCTCTAGACACCAAACTAAAGTAGTATGTGCCTCTTCTCTAGACATCAAACTAAAGTAGTATGTGCCTCTTCTCTAGACACCAAACTAAAGTAGTATGTGCCTGTTCTCTAGACATCAAACTAAAGTAGTATGTGCCTCTTCTCTAGACACCAAACTAAAGTAGTATGTGCCTCTTCTCTAGACATCAAACTAAAGTAGTATGTGGCCCTTCTCTAGACATCAAACTAAAGTAGTATGTTCCTCTTCTCTAGACACCAAACTAAAGTAGTATGTGCCTCTTCTCTAGACACCAAACTTAAGTAGTATGTGCCTCTTCTCTAGACATCAAACTAAAGTAGTATGTGCCTCTTCTCTAGACATCAAACTAAAGTAGTATGTGCCTCTTCTCTGTGCACCAAGCTGAAGTGGTATCGTGTTCCTATTAACTGCATCCAAAACTAGTCTCAAACTTGTCCAGCGCATTCTGAACACCTTCTTTCATGTGAAAGTTATCCTGAAGTAGATAAACATCTTCCTCAGTTCTCAGACACACACAACAACAACAACAATGAGCTGGCACAACACACCTTGCAACAACTCAGCAACTTTGAGTAAACGTTTCAGCAAGACGTTTAATGGATGGACTGGATAAAAATGGAAATTAATGAGTCACATAAAAAAGATGATATGCCGGCAGGTTTCCCTGTCATATGGCAATCCAACATGCAACCAAAAACATACCAACTATAAAAAAAGAAAAACTTCTGCAGAAAATACCAACCTGAATGCATGTTGACCACAACGGCTACACACAACCAGACTACATGTTGACCACAACGGCCACACACAACCAGACTACATGTTGACCACAACGGCCACACACAACCAGACTAAATGTTGACCACAACGGCTACGCACAACCAGACTAAATGTTGACAACAACGGCCACGCACAACCAGAGTAAATGTTGACCACAACGGCCACAAACAACCAGACTACATGTTGACCACAACGGCTACACACAACCAGACTACATGTTGACCACAACGGCCACAAACAACCAGACTACATGTTGACCACAACGGCTACACACAACCAGACTAAATGTTGACCACAAAGGCTACACACAACCAGACTACATGTTGACTACAACGGCTACACAGAACCAGACTAAATGTTGACCACAACGGCCACACACAACCAGACTACGTGTTGACCACAACGGCTACACACAAACAGACTACATGTTGACTACAATGGCCACACACAAACAGACTATATGTTGACTACAACGGCCACACACAAACAGACTACATGTTGACTACAACGGCCACACACAAACAGACTACATGTTGACTACAACGGCCACACACAACCACACTAAATGTTGACCAAAAAGGCCACACACAACCAGACTACATGTTGACCACAACGGCTACACACAACCAGACCGGAGCACAGTTAGACGAATATTAACTCACTCAGTCCAAAATTCATGCCGTCACGAGACCCCAAATCGCGTGGCCTTTCTCGAAACTTCTGGAGACTTGCACCCCCCCCCCGGCCCCCCCCCCCAAAAAAAAACAACCGAAGTACAAAGATGCCTGTAAACCAAGGGCGCTATATACCGCCAAACAATAATATCAATATTGTCTCTCATACTTCTATAACTTTGCGCTAGAATTTGTTCGCACATTCTTGAAATTGTAAATATTAATTCTTGAATTTGTGTGTATCGATTCTGCGAGAATCAATGCATATCGATTCTGTGTCAAATACTGATCACCGATTCTCTGTGAAATAGATAAGGTAGAACATGAGATCTATCCAGGTCTCTCACCTGGCGCTGGACTCCCTGCGACGCTAATGATATAAGCAGACATAGCAGAAGAATAAGAATAAGAAGAAGAAGAAGAAGAAGAGCAACAACAACAAGGGTATAAAATATAAAGAATGTCAGTTGTAGGTGATAAAGAGAATAATCTTATATATCATCTCTGTCATCAGTAATATCAGCTGCATAACAAAGAGTGACATAAGAGAGACTACACTAACAACAAACAAGGGAGACGACACTAAAAACAAACAAGGGAGACTACACTAACTGTTGATACCAGACGTTGCGGACGCCGTAGATGTAACACTTGTCCGTTTGTTGTCGAGGCTAGCCAGATCTCCTTCCCTAAGTCCTCAGTATCAGTTCAGGAGGGTTTCATCTGTACTTCATGCAATGTTATTTATGCTATTATGTGCAAACGTTGTGGTATGAAGTACATAGGGGAGACTGGTTTACGCTTAGGAGATTGTTTTCGCCAACCTCTTAATGATATTTCTAAGAGAGTCTCGACACCTGTGGCTAAACATTTTTGCCTTAGCAACCACAAGGGAAAACAGGACATTTCTGTTAGTGCGATCCGCTCTTGTTCTGCTGATGTACGATCTCAGAGGATCCTAGAACAGCGCCTTATTTTCCAGGCTGGCTGTCTCCACCCAGCTGGAGTTAACAATGTCTTCATATTTCTGTAACTTCTTTAGTTTTCCACACCCCCCTTTTTTTTACTCCACTTTCTTTCTCCTAGCTACCCCTCCCTACCGCCACCCTCTTTTTTCTCTGGCAACATATTTGTGTTATAGGGTCTTGTCCTATTCACCAGTTTCACACTTTCTCCCTGCAGATGTTTATATTCTTCATTCATTATCTCTCCACTTCCCCTCCCCCAACACCTTCTCCTCTAGCGGGCATAATGTTTCTATTACCCCCCCCCCCCACACCTTCAACCACCTGGTTTCCTCTTCTCTCTCCAGTTATTCTTTACAATTGGCGCTATCGGCTTATCCTTTGTGTGGCCCCATGTTGTCTCTATGCCTTTTCTAGTGGAAACATATTTCTCTGTTTCCTACTTCTGGAGGAGGCCATATTAAGATACGTTCTTCGTTTAGTTATTTGGTTTTTTTTTGCCTCGTTTGTGTATGTAATCCTCTAAAAGGCTCAGGCCGAAATATCGGATGTTGTATGTTTTTCATTTATTCATTCTCATACTTTCTATTCTTTTTTTCTCACTTTACTCACTCCCTCTGCCACTTTGTAAAACTACACCATGTACATTTATATTTAATCCAGTCTTACTGCAGTCGCCATCCGTTTTATCTGCTACGCTAACAACAAACAAGGTAGACTACACTAGCAGCAAACAAGGGAGACTATATTAAAAACAAACAAATGAGACTACACTAAAAACAAACAAAGGAGACTAAACTAAAAATAAACAAGGGAGACTACACTAAAAACGAACAAGGGAGATTACACTAAAACAAAAAAGGGAGACTACACTAAAACGAACAAGGGAGACTACACTAACAACAAACAAGGGAGATTACACTAACAACAAACAAGGGAGACTATACTAATGACAAACAAGGACATCTCCTGATGGACAGAACTGACATAGAAAAAGAAGGAAGATTTATATAACTGAACTTTTTAATGACGTAAGACTCATTGTCAGGAAAACATTGTTCATTTAGTTAGCTTTGTTTTATATGTATGTTTATTTTATTTTCTGCATGTGTGTTTTACCTGATCTACCATTGTTAGGCTGAGAGCCTACACAAGTTACGCAAGGCTTAAATTCAATATGTTTTTTATTTAAAATGACCACTCCGGTGCACCGTACTTCTTATCTTGAACTCCCTGGACATTGAGAGACCCTTCAGTTCTACCGTGAAGTTGTTTCAGCGTTTTATGTTTCACGGAAATAACCGATATTCCGTGCCTTTGTTCTGTAAACTATTTTGTATTTCATTTTGTGAATTGCTCTTCTTCAGTCTGGATAGAACTGAGAGCTGGTGTTATTTGCAGTCAATGCTGTCAAGATATTGAGACAGCCATAGCATCCTGTTGGATTTGATGTTGATTATGGCAGTTATTTTTCCAGCCTCTAAATACGAAACAAATCGTCGAGCCTTACCAAGTCGCAAGTTTGTCCCATCAACACTGAGAGTTATATGAGGTAGGAGACAAGTGTCCCCTCAACACCGAGAGTTATATGAGGTAAGAGACAAGTGTCCCCTCAACACCGAGAGTCATATGAGGTAGGAGACACGTGTCCCCTCAACACCGAGAGTTATATGAGGTAGGAGACACGTGTCCCCTCAACACCGAGAGTTATATGAGGTAGGAGACACGTGTCCTCTCAACACCGAGAGTTATATGAGGTAGGAGACAAGTGTCCCCTCAACACCGAGAGTTATATGAGGTAGGAGACACGTGTCCCCTCAACACCGAGAGTTATATGAGGTAGGAGACACGTGTCCCCTCAACACCGAGAGTTATATGAGGTAGGAGACACGTGTCCTCTCAACACCGAGAGTTATATGAGGTAGGAGACAAGTGTCCCCTCAACACCGAGAGTTATATGAGGTAGGAGACAAGTGTCCCCTCAACACCGAGAGTTATATGAGGTAGGAGACAAGACAAGACCAGAGAGGAGTTAAAAAGCACTGGATTGTGCGGTACTTCTTTAGCAGGCTCCAACCCCGTGAGAAATACGGCGTCCCTGCCCCGTTACTCAGGCTGGGTCTGTTACTGGGGGGGGGGGGGGTACCAGTGGAGTGGTGTGATAGGGTCTTGATCAGCTATGGTTCGACAACCCAGAAATTAACATGTCAGTTATGGGTCGCTGACTGACAAATCTGACAGTCTTCTCTCCCGCCCTTCCTCTCCCCTCTCCCTCCCCATCGTGTATACAACTAAGATCACTATGTTGGAGCTGAGGATTTGTTTCGTTAAAAAAATTAATGCTTTTTGTTTAATTTTAGTTAATTAAAATGATTATCATATTTGCCGCACATTTACTATACTTTGTAGAAAAAATAAAAATACTAGAGAAATAAATAAGAGTTTAGCCAAATCAAGGGAGAGAGTCTTTAAACGTAAGTGGAGGAGACGTGAAATAGATGACACTGATACAAATGGTGAACCATACATGAACAAATGAATGGAACTTTGGAAAGCCATGAGAACAGGAGCCATAACAAACTGAAGATCTCTTGCAGCCAACATCCCCAGTGAAGATGGCACACGATGATGATTGTAAGAAAAGAAAAGAAATTTGCATACTATCATTCATTCATTTGCATGTCCCTTGCGGAACTTTGCCTCCCTAACAGCTCTCCTGTAGGCGTCTCGGTTGTAAGCAAGATGCCCTGCTGCTGATATATCCATCTGCATATTATGCATACATAATTTATTTTTCAAAACAGACAGTCCTGTTAAAAATATTACAAATGAAGTCGTCTCAGATCTGTCTCCAGTGGACACATATGTCAAAGTTTAAATTTAGCATTCGGTTCGCTTCAAACATTCCGGTAGTACTTTTGTTTTCGTTTCGAATTTCAAACTGGAGCAGGTTTTTAATTTGTTCAATCATGAGCGTTGACGTTACAGCTCACAAACATGGCGGCCAGACTTGGGGAAATGTAAACTCCCGCCATGGCTGATTTCTTTTAATTAAGGGCAGTGAAATAGCACTGAGTAAACTTCCTCCCTTGTTTCTTTACCGCCGGAAAAAAAAAATCTCCCATTATCCGGACATTTTGACAAGTAAAGGTATAACGAGAGGAACTTTCAAGAGGCACGATAGAATGGGCTCTCTGCCCAGCCTCTCTCGGTCTCATTAACTGTTGCTCACGCCGGAAGATTTGCTCATTTTTTTTTAATCATGTAGATTTTGCCATGTTGAAAAAAGTCAGAAAAAAAGTAGATCAAATCAGATCAGTGCCATGCCGTCAGGCGTAAGTGGTCATCTCTCTCCATCTCGCTCGATCTTCCGTGTCTCGAAGCAGTTGTTGTTTTCATCCCAAGCAAGGAAGCAAGGCTATCTAAGTATTTCTGTCTTCTCCGCCTTCTCTGTCTTTTTTTTTTGTTTGCCATTTATCTTTCCAGTGATGATCAATCTTTCAAGACCTTCACGTCTGCTGATGTTTCCGAGAAACTTTGATTGTCTTTTCCTTGTGTATGGCACCAGTTTGAGATGTTCCTGTAATACTTCTTCATTTGTATTTCTGGCTGACTATGTTATGGACAAACATACGTCTTAAGAACCACATTTCAGTAGCCGTTATTCTTTGTTCTAATTGTTTATTCATGGTGAATGTTCCACTTGCATAAAGTAGAAAAAGGTCTATGTAGCTTCTTAGAACTCTCTTTCTTCTTTCCAACGGCAGTTTTTGATTTGTTAATATGTTAAAAAAATGTAGAGAAAGATGAAATATGGAGGATAAAAACTATAAGTGAAAATGTGGATAAAAATAAGAAATAAAGAGAGAAAATCAAGATGCTGAAGATGTTAGTTAAGTTATGAAAATATGGACGTGTCAGTCTAATTTTAAAACTTTGAAGCTTATTGTGTTCGCATTTGTTCATACTTTTGTGCAAGTATTCGTATTCGGTCGTAAATAACTATTCGGCATTATAATCATGATTAGTTTAAAAGATTTAAAGTAAACAAAAGACAAACTTTGGCTAGATGTCTGGAGACTGCTACAGCTGACCTTGAAATGAAGCCAGTCATGAACATCACCTAGGCCACGTCTTTCTCCAGGTTATAAAAGATGGTAGAAATATTATACAGATGTCTTCACGTGCTAGGCAGACACAACAGATACACAGATAGATAGACTGAATGACTATGTATCTGTAGAGAGATGTGCAAACCAACAGGCAGGCTAGCAGATGATTCATTGTATAATATTTAGATCCACAAGCAGACAGGTTAGGTTGAAAGAAAGACTGAGAGGTAGGCAGGCAAAAATACAAACTGGCAGGTGAAAGATAGGCAAAGATAAATAAAGACACAGACAAATAAACAGGTAGATAAATGGACAGGTAGATGATCGAGGAGCTTCTCGCTAAGATAGAAGTAGCTGTAGTATGATACCTGAGATACATCTAGCCGACAATTATGTAGTGGGAAGCAAACATACAAGTAAGTATTTAGATAGGTACTACTAAGTAAGTAGGTAGGTAGGTAGATAGGTAAGTAGGCATGTAGGTGGGTATGTAGGTAGGTTAGGCCGGTAAGTGGGAAGTAGGTAGGTAACTATATAAGTAAGTAGGTGGGTAAGTAGGTAGGTAGGTAAACAGGTAGTTAGGTAGGTAAAAAGGTGGGTGAGTAGCTATATAAGCAGGTAGTTAGGTAGGCAGGTACTAGATAATTAGGTAGATGGATAAGTAGATAGACAGCTTGGAAGGTAATTTGGTAAGTAAGTAGGCAAATAAGTAGATAAGTAGTGAGCAGTCTAGTAGGTAGGTAATTTAGTAAGTGGGTAGGTAGGTAGTAGTTAGGCAGTTTCTTAGGTAAATAAATATGTAAGCAGATAGGTAAATAAATATGTAAGCAGATAGGTAAATAAATATGTAAGCAGATAGGTAAATAAACAGGTAGATTGGTGTGACAGAAAGACAAAATAAATCTCTGTACTCGCTGATTGTTTCCTCATGTTGGTTTAAACTCTGAGATCATTCATCTGTTATCACAAATGTAAACAACAACGTTTAAACGTACCACAAATTCTCTTTCTGTGAAGATTTAAGTGCAAACTCATTAAAAAGTACACCAAAACGATCTTTCATTTTCTGGGAAGAGTTTCTCTTCTCTTGCGGCGGCTGCAGAAACAAACACTCAGACACACTTAAGATCACAAATCTTTGAATGCCAGTCACATGCCAGGTTCGAGCCCAGCAATTTTCCCCCTCGCCCGTCCCTCGGTCATGATTGAACCTGTCAGAGACGGCCGCTGTAAGACTGAAATATTTCATCGGTGGAAAACAATCGAGGCCGAAGCTTCTGTGCCTGGACAAGTAGTTTTGATGTGCACAGCAGAGCTGGTTATGCTGTGCTTCTGCGATAAGGGCATTCTGGGAAGAGAAGACGGCCAAACTTCCTCCCTTTGTTGATGTCCAAACAGGGACGTAGGAGATTTATCTAAGAATTTTTAAAGCTTCTAATCCTATTATTATATTTTTGTTGGTTTAAAATGTCAGAGCTTGTCATTTCAATTCCGTTATATACTTTTTTAGACAGAAAAGATCAGAGAGTTCAGTTCTGATATATACACACATCTATACCTTAGAAAAACAAGATCTGTCATTTCAGCCTTGTTTCAAAAGTTTATCTGTTGGCTCCCTGGAGATAGATATTTTGTTTGAGCTGTAGGATAATCACATACAGAGGGAAGTCATTACTGTGAGTAGACCACACAGAAGTGAGTCATTACTGTGGGTAGACCACACATAGAAGTGAGTCATTACTGTGGGTAGACCACATACAGAAGTGAGTCATTACTGTGAGTAGACCACACATAGAAGTGAGTCATTACTGTGAGTAGACCACACAGAAGTGAGTCATTACTGTGAGTAGACCACACATAGAAGTGAGTCATTACTGCAGGTAGATCACACACAGGGTTGAGTCATTACTGTGAGTAGACCACACACAGACTGGAGCCATTAATGTGGGTAGACCACACACAGAGGGGAGTCACTACTGTGGGTAGACCACATACAGACGGGAGCCATTATTGTGGGTAGACCACATACAGACGGGAGTCATTATTGTGGGTAGACCACATACAGACGGGAGCCATTATTGTGGGTAGACCTCACACAGAGGGAAGCTATATCTGGGAGTAGGCCTCACACGGAAAGAAATTATACCTGTGCGTAGGCTATACGTGAAAGGAAGTCATACCTTGGTGTAGACTACACACGGAAGGAAGTTATACCTGGGAGTAGGCCACGCAGAGGTAAGTTGTACCTGGGAGTAGGCTACACGTGGAGGGAAGATATACCTATGAGTAGGCCACGCAGAAGTAAGTTGTACCTGGGAGTAGGCTACACGTGGAGGGAAGATATACCTGTGAGTAGACTACACAGAGGTAAGTTATACCTGGAACTAGGCTACACACAGAAGGAAGTCACACCTGTGAGTATGGTACGCACAAAAGGAAGGTGTATCGGGGAGTAGGCTACACACAGAGAGACGTTATTCCTGGAAGTAGACTACACACAGAGAGACGTTATTCCTGGAAGTAGACTACACACAGAGAGACGTTATACCTGAGAGTAGACTACACACAGAGAGACGTTATACCTGAGAGTAGACTACACACAGAGAGACGTTATACCTGAGAGTAGACTATACACAGAGAGACGTTATACCTGAGAGTAGACTACACACAGAGAGACGTTATACCTGAGAGTAGACTACACACAGAGAGACGTTATACCTGAGAGTAGACTACACAGAGAGACGTTATACCTGGGAGTAGGCTACACACAGAGAGACGTTATACCTGGAAGTAGACTACACACAGAGAGACGTTATACCTAGGAGTAGACTACACACACAGAGAGACGTTATACCTGGGAGTAGACTACACACAGAGAGACGTTATACCTGAGAGTAGACTACACACAGAGAAAAGTTTTACCTGGGAGTAGGCTACACAAACAGGAGTGAAACAGGGATGTGTACTATCACCAACATTATTTATCTTGGCAGTAGACTGGTTAATGAAGGAGGCAACATCAGACAAACGCAGAGGATTACAATGGACCCTTAACACAGTGCTGGAGGACCTTGACTTTGCGGACGACATTTGTCTATTATCAACAAAGATATGCAAGATAAAATAAAAAAGCTAACCCAGAATGCAAACAACATAGGACTAAAGATCAACGTAGGAAAGACAAAGTTAATGAAGCAAAATGTGAACAACAGAAATGTACTCAGAGTAGATAACAAGTTAGTGGAGGAGGTCAACGAATTTGTATACCTTGGCAGCAGAGTAGTAGAAAATGGAGACAGCACAGAGGACATCAACAGCAGACTTACTAGAGCAAACCAGGCTTTTGCAATGCTACAGAATATATGGAAATCAAATAAACTAAGCATAAATATGAAAATCAGGATATTTAAGAGTAATGTTCTAAGTGTACTACTCTATGGAAGTGAATGCTGGAAAATCACCAAAACCATAGAAAACAAGTTGAATTCTTTCCAGACTAAATGTTTACGTAGAATTAAAAAAATATTTTGGCCAAACACCATAAGAAATAACATCTTATTGGCAGAAATGCAGATGAAACCACTGACAACAATTATTGAGGAAAGACGCTGGCGATGGTTGGGACATGTGCTCCGAATGACTGACAACTCACTACCAAAAATAGCACTAAGATGGACACCACAGGGGAGCAGAAGTAAGGGTAGACCAAAAGAGACATAGAGAAGAACAACAGAAAGGATGTTGAGCAATAGAGGGCTCACCTGGGCAAGAGCAGAAAAAAAAAGGCGAAAGACAGGCATTTGTGGAAAACCCTCGCGGAAGCCCCATGTGCCCTGGGCACTTAAGGTTCAGAGAGAGAGAGAGAGGCTACACACAGAGAGAAGTCATAGGTACGAGTAGGCTACACAGTGAGAAGTTATATATGGAAGTAGGCTACAAAGGGGGAAGTTATATATGGAAGTAGGCTACAAAGGGGGAAGTTATATATGGAAGTAGCCTACAAAGGGGGAAGTTATATGTGGGATTAGGCTACACAGAGAGAAGTTATCCGTGAGATTAGGCTACACAGATAGAAGTTATATGTGGGATTAGGCTACAAAGAGAGATGTTTTACATGGGAGTAGGCTACACATAGAGAGAAGTTATACCTCGTAGTAGCCTACACGCAGAGAGAAGTTATACATTGGAGTAACCTACACACAGAGAGAAGTTATACCTCATAGTAGCCTACACACAGAAAGAAGTTATACCTCATAGTAGCCTACACACAGAGAGAAGTTATACCTCATAGTAGCCTACACACAGAAAGAAGTTATACCTTGGAGTAGGCTACACACAGAAAGAAGTTATACCTCATAGTAGCCTACACACAGAGAGAAGTTATACCTCATAGTAGCCTACACACAGAAAGAAGTTATACCTCATAGTAGCCTACACACAGAGAGAAGTTATACCTCATAGTAGCCTACACACAGAAAGAAGTTATACCTCATAGTAGCCTACACACAGAGAGAAGTTATACCTCATAGTAGCCTACACACAGAAAGAAGTTATACCTCATAGTAGCCTACACACAGAGAGAAGTTATACATTGGAGTAGGCTACACACAGAGAGAAGTTATACCTCATAGTAGCCTACACACAGAGAGAAGTTATACCTTGGAGTAGGCTACACACAGAAAGAAGTTATACATTGGAGTAACCTACACACAGAGAGAAGTTATACCTCATAGTAGCCTACACACAGAAAGAAGTTATACCTTGGAGTAGGCTACACACCGAGAGAAGTTATACCTCATAGTAGCCTACACACAGAAAGAAGTTATACCTTGGAGTAGGCTACACACAGAGAGAAGTTATACCTCATAGTAGCCTACACACAGAAAGAAGTTATACCTTGGAGTAGGCTACACACAGAGAGAAGTTATACCTCATAGTAGCCTACACACAGAAAGAAGTTATACCTTGGAGTAGGCTACACACAGAAAGAAGTTATACATGTGAGCATGTTTGATAAAGAAACGGACACTTCGCTCAGCTGACAAATGTATGACATCCCAGAAAGGGCCACAAAGTCAGTCAATGAAGGCAACCAAAAAACATGAAACTAGCCTGACATTAGTTTTCTGATATGTGTTGTAAATGATGCACCGTGGCCGTGCGTGGTGACATGTCAAAGAATCAAACTTTTCTTCTTCTTCTTTTTATAGTTTTCATTTTCTGTGTCGCTGTAATCACAATGGATTCTTCAGCTCAGCTTTCCGTACCTGTCTTCTTCTTCTTCTATTAATTCTTCTTCTATTTCTTCTTTTTCTTCTTCTTCTTCTTCTTCTTCTTCTTTGTCGTGGAAGGTTGGTTTCATGGATATAACTGTTGCTCTAGCTGTTGCTTTAATGTTTTCTTCTCCAAGATTATTCATATAATTTCCTTTATGCTCTGCATCAGTTTGTATTGCTGCTGTCCTCATGTTTTTCATCAATTTTTATCCTTGTTGTCCTCATTTTGTCCATCAATTTTTATCGTTGTTGTCTTCATGTTGTCCATCACTCACTGTCATTGTCCTCATGTTGTCCATCAATTTTTATAGTTGTTGTTCTCATGTTGACAATCACTCACTATCGTTGTTGTCCTCATGTTGTCCATCACTCGCTATCGTTGCTGCCATCATGTTGTCCATCAATTATTTTCGTTGTCTTCCTCATGTTGTCCATCAATTTTTATCGCTGTTGTCCTCATGTTATCCATCGCTCACTATCGCTGTTGTCCTCTTGTTATCCATCGCTCACTATCGCTGTTGTCCTCATGTTATCCATTGCTCACTATCGCTGTTGTCCTCATGTTATCCATCGCTCACTATCGCTGTTGTCCTCTTGTTATCCATTGCTTACTATCGCTGTTGTCCTCATGTTATCCATCGCTTACTATCGCTGTTGTCCTCATCTTCTCTTCTTGCCCCCTCATCTTTATCGTTGTTGTCACTCTTATCTTTCATCTTCATCTTGTCTCTGAAGTATGGTTTATGGTTTATAAATCATGTCTGCCGACTGCAAAAAAGTTTAATTTTGAGCCATCTTTTTACTGTTTCTCGTTGTCAAGTTTTTCTCTATTTTTGTCACTTCTACACCGAACAAATGACATCAAAATAAAAAAAAATGTAGAATCGCATAAAGCGTTAATAAAAGACAATAAACGGAAGAAATTGTTTAAGAAAAAGTTGTAAGATGATGGGGTTTTTTCCGTTAAAAATGCCGCTAATTCTCTGAAATGATTACTCCCTTCTTGCCGGCATAAATAACGGCCCATGGCAGAATCGATTTCCCAGAATCTGTGGCTGTGAGAGTATCGGAGAAATAGGTCACACAAAACCAAAGTTTAAAAAGAGCTGAGAGTATCGATCTCTAAGCAAATATCTGTGTAGAAAGGTTACTACCATAAACAAATAATCGTGTTAGCGAATCACGTGACGTGTACTCATGGAGGGGCCACACAAACTACAATGATAGATTCTCCAGATTAAAAAAAAAATCCTTCCTTATTTCTCTCTCTATCTCTCTCTCTCTTCTCTTTGTCCCTCTCTCCATCACTATCTCATCACCACTCTCCATCTCTCTCTTTCTCCCTTCCGCTCTCTTTCTCCCTCCCGCTCTCTTTCTCCCTCCCGCTCTCTTTCTCCCTCTTGCTATCTTTCTCCCTCCCGCTCTCTTTCTCCCTCTTGCTATCTTTCTCCCTCACGCTCTCTTTCTCCCTCTTGCTATCTTTCTCCCTCCCGCTCTCTTTCTCCCTCTTGCTATCTTTCTCGCTTCTGCTCCCTTTCTCCCTTTTTCTCTTTCTCATTCCTGCTCCCTTTCTCCCTTTTTCTCTTTCTCATTCCTCCTCCCTTTCTCCCTCGTGCTCTCTTTCTCTCTTCTTCCTTCCAGCTCTCTTTCTCTCTCCTCCTCTCTTTCTCTCTTTTTCCTTCACGCTCTCTTTCTCCCTCCCTCTCTCTTTCTCTTTCCCCTCTCTTTCTCCTTCCCGCTCTCTTTCTCCATCCCGCTCTCTTTCTCCTTCCTCTCTCTTTCTCCCTCCGGCTCTATTTCTCACTTTCTCCTTCCTTCTCTCTTTCTCTCTTTCTCCCTCCGGCTCTATTTCTCACTTTCTCCTTCCTTCTCTCTTTCTCCTTCCCGCTCTCTTTCTCTCTTTCTCCCTCGCGCTCTCTTTCTCTCTTTCTCTGTCACGCTTAATTTCTCTCTTTCCTCCTTCCCGTTTTATTTCTCTCTTTCTCCTCCCCGCTCTCTTTCTCTCTTTCTCCTTTCCGCTCTCTTTCTCTCTTTCTCCCTCTCGCTCTATTTCTCTTTTCTCCGTCCCGTTTTATTTCTCTCTTTCTCCTTCCCACTCTCTTTCTCTCTTTCTCCCTCGCGCTCTCTTTCTCTTTCTCCCTCTCTTTCTCCCTCCCGCTCTCTTTCCCCTTCCAGCTCTCTTTCCCCTTCTCGCTCTCTTTCACCTTCTCCCTGTCTTTCTTCTTCTCCTCTCTTTCTCCTTCCAGCTCTCTTTCTCCTTCTCCCTCTCTTTCTCCTTCCAGCTCTCTTTCTTCTTCTCCCTCTCTTTCTCCTTCTCTCTCTCTTTCTCCTTCCAGCTCTCTTTCTCCTTCTCCTTCTCTTTCTCTTTCCAGCTCTCTTTCTCCTTCCAGCTCTCTTTCTCCTTCCATCTCTCTTTCTCCTTTCAGCTCTCTTTCTCCTTCTCCCTCTCTTTCTCTTTCCAGCTCTCTTTTTCTCCTTCCAGCTCTCTTTCTCCTTCTCCCTCTCTTTCTCCTTCCAGCTCTCTTTCTCCTTCCAGCTCTCTTTCTCCTTCCAGCTCTCTTTCTCCTTCCAGCTCTCTTTCTCCTTCTCCGTCTTTCTCCTTCTCCCTCTCTTTCTCCTTCCAGCTCTCTTTCTCCTTCTCCTTCTCTTTCTCCTTCTCCCTCTCTTTCTCCTTCCAGCTCTCTTTCTCCTTCTCCCTCTCTCCTTCCAGCTCTCTTTCTACTTCTCCTTCTCTTTCCAGCTCTCTTTCTCCTTCTCCCTATCTTTCTCCGTCCAGCTCTCTTTCTCCTTCTCCCTCTCTTTTTCCTTCCAGTTCTCTTTCTCCTTCTCTCTCTCTTTCTCCGTCTCCGTCTCTTTCTCCTTCCCGCTCTCTTTCTCCTCTCCCTCTCTTTCATCTTCTCCCTATCTTTCTCCTTCCAGCTCTCTTTCTCCTTCTCCCTCTCTTTCTCCTTCCAGCTCTCTTTCTCCTTCCAGCTCTCTTTCTCCTTCTCCCTCTCTTTCTCCTTCCAGCTCTCTTTTTCCTTCTCCCTCTCTTTCTCCTTCCAGCTCTCTTTCTCCTTCTCCCTCTCTTTCTCCTTCCAGCTCTCTTTCTCCTTCCAGCTCTCTTTCTCCTTCCAGCTCTCTTTCTCCTTCTGCCTCTCTTTCTCCTTCCAGCTCTCTTTCTCCTTCTCCCTCTCTTTCTCCTTCCAGCTCTCTTTCTCCTCTCCCTCTCTTTCTCCTTCCAGCTCTCTTTCTCCCTTCCCGCTCTCTTTCTCCCTTCCCGCTCTCTTTCTCCTTCCCCCTCTCTTTCTCCCTTCCCGCTCTCTTTCTCCTTCTCCTTCTCTTTCTCATTTTCCCTCTCTTTCTCCTTCTCCCTCTCTTTCTCCTTCCAGCTCTCTTTCTCCCTTCCCGCTCTCTTTCCCCTTCTCTCGCTTACTTACATCCTGTTATTCTCTGCCTCTTTCCACCATTCCCTTTCTATCTCTTTTTCTTTCCTTCGAAGTATCGTCTTCTTTCTCTTTCTCTTATCCTCATTCTCTCTCTCTCTTTCCCTCACAGTATCGTCTTCTCTCTCTCTTTTTCCCTCGCAGTATCGTCTTCTCTCTCTCTTTCCCTCGCAGTATCGTCTTCTCTCTCTCTCTTTCCCTTGCAGTATTTCTTCTCTCTTTCTCTCTCTCTCTTTCCCTCGCAAATACCGTCTTCTCTCTCTCTCTCTTTCCTTCGCAAGTATCGTCCTCTCTCTCTTTCCCTCGCAGTATCGTCTTCTCTCTCTCTTTCCCTCGCAGTATCGTCTTCTCTCTCTTTCTCTTTCCCTCATTCTCTCTCTATTTCTCTTTCCCTTATTCTACCTCTCTTTCCTTCACAGTATCGTCTTCTCTCTCTCTCTCTTTCCCTCTCAGTATCATTTTCTCTCTCTCTTTCCCTCGCTGTATCGTCTTCTCTCTCTCTCTTTCCCTCGCAAGTATCGTCTTCTCTCTCTCTCTTTCCCTCGCAGTATCTTCTTCTTTCTCTCTTTCCCTCGCAAGTATCGTCTTCTCTCTCCTTCTCTTTCCCCCATTTTCTCTCCATTTCTCTTTCCCTTATTCTCCCTCTCTTTCCTTCGCAGTATCGTCTTCTCTCTCTCTCTTTCCCTCGCTGTATCGTTTTCTCTCTCTCTCTCTTTCCTTCGCTGTATCGTCTTCTCTCTCTTTCCCTCGCAGTATCGTCTTCTCTCTCTCTTTCTCTTTCCCACGCAGTATCGTCTTCTCTCTCTTTCTTATGCAGTATCGTCTTCTCTCTCTCTCTTTCCCTCGCTGTATCGTCTTTTCTCTCTCTCACTTTCCCTCGTAGTATCGTCTTCTCTCTCTCTCTTTCCCTCGCTGTATCGTCTTTTCTCTCTCTCTCTTTCCATCGCAGTATCGTCTTCTCTCTCTCTTTCCCTTGCTGTATCGTCTTCTCTCTCTCTCTTTCCCTCGCAGTATCGTTCTCTCTCTCTCTCTTTCCCTCGCTGTATCGTCTTCTCTCTCTCTCTTTCCCTCGCAGTATCGTCTTCTCTCTCTCTCTTTCCCTTGCAGTATCGTTCTCTCTCTCTTTCCCTCGCAGTATCGTCTTCTCTCTCTCTCTCTTTCCCTCGCTGTATCGTTCTCTCTCTCTCTCTTTCCCTCGCAGTGTCTTTCTCTCTCTCTCTCTTTCCCTCGCAGTATCGTCTTCTCTCTCTTTCTCTTTCCCTCACAGTATCGTCTTCTCTCTCTTTCCCTTTCCCTTGCAGTATCGTTCTCTCTCTCTTTCCCTCGCAGTATCGACTTCTCTCTCTCTCTCTTTCCCTCTCAGTATCGTTCTCTCTCTCTCTTTCCCTCCCAGTGTCTTTCTCTCTCTCTCTCTCTTTCCCTCGCAGTATCGTCTTCTCTCTCTTTCTTACGCAGTATCGTCTTCTCTCTCTTTCTCTTTATCTCGCAGTATCGTTCTCTCTCTCTTTCTCTTTATCTCGCAGTATCGTTCTCCCTCTCTCTCTCTCTCTTTCCCTCTCAGTATCGTCTTCTCTCTCTTTCTCTTTCCCTCGCAGTATCGTCTTCTCTCTCTTTCTCTTTCCCTCGCAAGCATCGTCTTCTCTCTCTCTCTCTTTCCATCGCAGTATCGTCTTCTCTCTCTCTTTCCCTCACAGTATCGTCTTCTCTCTCTCTCTTTCCCTCGCAGTATCGTTTTCCCTCTCTCTCTCTCTTTCCCTCGCAGTATCGTCTTCTCTCTCTCTCTTTCCCTCACAGTATCGTCTTCTCTCTCTTTCTCTTTCTCTCATTCTCTCTCTCTCTCATTTTCTTTTCCTCATTCTCTTTCTCTTTTCCACATTCTCTCTCATTTTCTTTTCCTCATTCTCTCTCTATTTCTCTTTTCCTCATTCTCCTTCTCTTTTCCACATTCTCTCTGTTTCTTTTCCTCATTCTCTCTCTCTATTTCTCTTTTCCACATTCTCTCTCTTTCTCTTTCCCTCATTCTCTCTCTCTCTCATTTTCTTTTCCTCATTCTCTCTCTCTCTCATTTTCTTTTCCTCATTCTCTCTCTCTTTCTCTTTTGCTCGCAGTATGGCAGAAATGCAGACGAAGTCACTGACACCAATTATTGAGGAAAGACGCTGGCGATGGTTGGGACATGTGCTCCGAATGACTGACAACTCACTACCAAAAATAGCACTAAGATGGACACCACAGGGGAGCAGAAGTAAGGGTAGACCAAAAGAGACACGGAGAAGAACAACAGAGAGGATGTTGAGCAATAGAGGGCTCACCTGGGCAAGAGCAGAAAAAAAGGCGAAGGTCAGGCATTTGTGGAAAACCCTTGCGGAAGCGGCATGTGCCCTGGGCACTTAAGGTTCAGAGAGAGAGAGAGAGATACCCTCCCTCTCTCCATCTCACCCTGTCTCAAATTTCTTCTCCTTCTGTCACCGCATCTCTCTCTCTGCTCTCTCTCTCTCTCTCTCTGTCTCTCTCTCTCTCATCCAACTTTTGTTTCTGCTATTCCTCTATCATCTCATGTTCCTCTTACTCCTCATCACCTACTACTACATATACTTCTTTCAAGAAGAATCATAACAAGATTATAACATTATAGAATTATAACAAGGAGCTCATCATCATCATCATCATCATGTACCATGCCGACTGGCGTAGGTTACTATGCTTCTCCAGAGTACCCGATCCTTCATGCAGGCCATCAGCTCAGTTGGTGATCTCCTCTCACACCATCCCGTCAGACTGTCCAGTATCATTTCTCTTGGTCTTCCTCTTCATCTTCTTCCTTCTATTTTTCCTGTTATAATATTTTCAATGCCCCCTCTTCTCATTGCATGTCCTATGAAAGTACATTGTCTCTCTCTTATCCTTCTGACAAGGTCTTTTTGTCTCTCCAGCTCTTCTCATACATTCTTGATTAGTTATTTTTGCTGTCCATGGGATTCGCAACATTCTTCTAATAAACCACATTTCTGCTGCTTCCAATGATTTTTGTGCAGACTTGCCTATTGTCCATGATTCACTTCCATATAACAAGATAGGTTCAATATAGCATTTTAGGACTCGTTTCTAATTCATTGATAAGGATGTGTTGGATAATATGTTTCTCATTCTCTGAAATGCAGTCTTTGCTTGGCCTATTCTGTTCCTAATTTCTGTTCTGCATTTCCCATCTGAAGTTATTACTGCTCCAAGATATTTGAATTTCTGCACCTGCTTTAGAATAGTTCCATTTAATTTTATACTGCATGCTGGTGGATTCTGTTTCTTAGATATAACCATAGTCTCTGTCTTTTTGATGTTCAAAGTAAGGCCTTTCTGTTCACTTTCTTTGGCCACTTTATCCAAGAGATTTTGCAGGTCTTGTTGGTTCTCAGCTATCAGTACTGTGTCGTCAGCATACCGAAGGTTGTTAATATTGTATCCTCCAACTTTTATGCCTGGTTCTGTGACAGTCGTTCTTAGAATATTCTCGCTGTACAGAGAAAAAAGGTCTGGAGATAGTACACATCCTTCTCGCACCCCTTGTTTTATAGGTTGATATTTTCCAGTTCTATTTTCAACTCGAACTGCTGCTTCTTGCTGCCAGTATAGAAGTTTTACAATCCTCAGGTCTTTGCCGTCTATATTGATGTCTTCAAGCGTTTAAATAATTTTATTATGTTTCACCTTGTCAAATGCCTTGGTGTAATCAATGAAGCATAAGTAGAGATCTTTCTGTACTTCTAAAGCTCTTTCTGTTAGTGTTCATAAAGAAAAAATGGCATATTGTGTTGCCTTTCCATCAACAAACCCAAACTGTTCATCTGCTATTTCCATTTTTATCTTTTTCCTTGTTTTTCTCATAATTATTCTCAGAAGTAGCTTCGTTATATGACATGAGAGGCTGATAGTCCGGTGGTCATCACATTCCTTTGCACCTGGTTTCTTTGGTAGTGCTATAAACGTGGATTTAAGCAAGTCACTGGGAATATAACCACTGTTGTAAATGTATTTTAGTAACTTGGTTATTATTTATATTCCTGTCTCCTCTAGTGCCTTTATTTCTTCTATTGTTATATTATCAGGTCCAGTCGCTTTTCCTTTCCTCATATGTTTGATGGCATCTATGATTTCATCTTCAAGTATTGGTGGTCCTTCACAGTTTTCAGTATTTGGTGTTAATTCTGGTCTTTCTCCTCCATATAGCTCACTGATGTACTCTGTCCACCTGTCCACAATGTCTTCTTTTCCCATTAACATTTTACCTTCTTTTGATTTCAGGCATCCTGTGGTATATTTTGTTTTCCTGCCTGTGAGCTCACTAATTCGTTTGTGCATGTTTTTGCTGTCTTTATTATGGGAATCCTCTATTTGTCTGCACTATTCATTTAACCATATTTCTTTTGCTTCTCTGCATTGCGACTTCTTTCTTTGTTTATCTTACTGTATTTTTCCTCGTTATTTTTACTCCTCCTCTTCTTGTCCATTAGTCCTAAGATGTCGTCTGTCATCCATTTATTTTTAGAGGCTTCTTTTTTCGGTGGTATTATTTCCTTAACAGTTTGGTGGATAGAATCTCTTAACATTGCCCGTTGTTCATCTATACTATTTATCTTTGCTATTGCATTGTATCTATTTGTTATAATAACTCTGTATTGTTCTCGCAGTTCTTGGTCATTTTTAAGAAGTTCTGTATTCAGTTTGATGTTTCTCATTACTCTGCAGGCTTTCTTTAGCTTTATTATAATTTTTCCACAGAGTGGGTCATGGTCACTATTGCAATCGGGTCCTGGTATGGTTTTTGTTGTCAGTAATGCATTGCGGAATCGTTTGTTGATTAATATATAGTCTATCTGGTTAAAAGTCTTTTTGTCTGGGCTGCACCACGTTACCAGTCTTCGAGGATGTTGTTTAAACCAGGTGTTTCCTACAACCATGCTATGTATTCTTGCCCATTCAATTAATTTACTACCTCTGTCATTCCTCTCCCCCAGTCCATAGTCACCAACGATGTCTGAAGTTCTTCCTTTACCAACTTTGGCATTAAAATCTCCCATGACTATAATAACTTCATGTGACTTTGTGTGTTTCAGAACTGTCTCTATGTCATTATAAAATAGCTGTACATCTTCTTCAGAACTTTCCGATGTTGGAGTGTACACTTGTATAATATTTATGTTTATCGGTTGTCCTTTCAGTTGAGCTAGCAGGACTCGGTCCGAGATGTTCAAATATCCTACAATTGTCCTTGCGTTTGTTCATCAAATATAATTCCTACTCCTCGTTCATGTTTCTCACTTCCTGAATATATTATTGTATATTTATCTGAGTTTATCTTCCCTGCACCTGTCCATCTAACTTCACTCATTCCTAATATGTTGATCTTCATCCTTTCCATTTCCATCTTTACATTTTCTAATTTTCCAGCCTGGAATAAAGTTCTAACTTTCCATGTTGCTATTTTGAACTTGTTAGTTTTGCCACCAGTAGCTTGATGACGATCTGGGCTCACCTGTGGCTCGTGAGCTGCCCTACCGGACGAGGCTGATCCAGATGAACATCCATTAACGTCGTTCATGACAAATCTATGACTCTGAATAAGCATAATTGTTCTTGGGAGCTATAACAGTGGTTTCCCGTTGCCTTCTGTCGGTTTGTGTACGGACTCTCCGCTAGCCTTTGGACTCCCTGTCCTACCCGCAAGGCAGCTGGAGCGAGAGGTTTTAAGCCGCCTCTTACCCGCCTGGTATTCCCTTCACTGAGCACATGAGGCACTTTATAGGAGTAGTAGAGCCACCTACTACCCCACCCCACTCTCTGAGTCTACTGCCAGTTGGTCCACGCCTGCTTATTTGGGTAAACCTTTATTCACAGGGATCCTCCATATCTGGAGGACTTTCACCATCCGCCATCTGTGACGCGCTGGGTTGGGGATGGTCGTCCTAGCTTTACCCCAGAACAAGACGTTACTATCAACAAAAGGACAAAACCTGATGACAAAGTAACAATGTCATTTGATTTATTTATAGTAACAAGAGGCTACTATAAATAAATAAAATTCCATTGTTTTGAACTGTGATTCTGACATCCACAATGTTATTTATAATGTTGTACATAGGACTTGCCTCATTTACTTATTATCATCTGACATCTCTTTTTTACTTATTATCATCTGACATCTCTTTTTTACTCATATCATCTCTCCTCTCTTCTTCTTCTGCTTCTTCTTCATGTTTGCTATTATCGTTTCTGTTCCACTAACTTCTTCTCTGATCCTTCAGATTTCATTTCTCAATCTTACGGTTGTCATAGCAACTATCTATTAGCCCAAATATCTGCCTCCTTGTCTGAGTCCTCCTGGTATATTTGCGTCCATCTTTCTCTCACTGAGCCTCTTTCTGTCTGTCTATCCTTCTGTATCTCAGACAAGTAGGACGGACTCTCCATATCTATATCATTTCCAATCAACATAGGAGAGCAGAACAAACTTGCGTATAAATATTTTAAAAGGCGGGAGAGGGGAGAGAACTCCAAGTGTGCTGTTGCTAAGTTCCTGAACGCGATCACACTTTGACCTCTCTCTCGATCGTCCAGGGTTGTACGCGACAAAACGTGATGAGGTTTTCAAGTGTACATGAGCACTCGATACATTCAGTGCTGTACCCCGATACCCAGCCCAAGGTAACACGAGGATCTAACCAGATCTGTTCACTTAACGTCGATTACTGATGTGGTGGTGGTGCATGAAATAGAGCGGCCAGAGGTCCACAGCTGGCTACTACCACCAGGGTTAGCGAACCATAGCCGATCAAGACTCTCATTCACTTCTCCGAAGGTACCCTCAGTAACAAGCTATGAGTGGCTAACATTGCTGGGTTCTCTTTGTTCCCGTGCTAGTGGAGTCTCATTAAGAAACATGACAAAGGGAAATGGATAAAAGAAACAAATAACAAATCTTATTTGGAAAGTTAATGTAACTGCAGAGATAAAAATAGTCGAACAATATTTCTTTTTCTTTATTTCTTTCTTTTATAAGGATAGAAATTAATTCCTTCATTTGCATGTCCCTTGCAGAACTTTGCCTCCCTAACAGCACTCCTGTAGGCTTCTCAGTTGTGAGCAAGATGGCCTGCTGCTGATGCATCCATTTGAAGATCATCAACGATGTCTTGTAGCCATCTTCGCCTTGGTCTTCCTCTCTTTCCTTTTCCCATTATGTACGGTCTTCTCTAAATTATCATGACGTTTAATGTGTCCAAAATATTTAAGTTTTCTCTGTTTAATCCTCTTTAGCCAGCTTTCTTCAATATTAGGTTCTTGTAGTATGGATATATTTGTTCTTTTTCGTGTCCATGATATTTGAAGAACTTTTTTGTAGCACTTACATTCAAAGGCATTTATGTGTTTCTCAACTGTTTTGTTAAGTGTCCAGGTCTCACATGCATATGTTGCGATGGGAATGATGCATGCCCTTAAAAATCTTATTTTTATGGTTCTGTCTGTTCCTCTCCACAGATTCTTTAGTCGTTTTACTTTCTGAAGAGTGATAGATGTACTCCTTTTGATTTCCCTCATTGTATCTCCTTTATTAATTAGTAGTCATCCAATATATTCAAACCTCTCCACTTCTTCCAATTTTTCCTCATTGATATATATTTCAGCTGCCTTGTTTGTTTTGTCAGTTGTCATCAGTTTAGTTTTCTTCGCATTAAGATAGAAGTTTGCTATTCGCTGATCTTATGGACTGACATAATTAATTTTCCATTTCTTTTTGTTGTGGACAGTAATACTGTGTCATCAGCATTTCTAATCTCTGGTATTTCATAACCTCCAATTGTTATAGCATCGTAATATTCTTTGTCTACATCTTTTCTAACATTCCTCATTATATTTTCAGTATACAAGTTAAATAAGTAAGGCGATAATATGCACCCCTGACAGACCCCTTGTTTTATGTAAAACCAACTTGTTGTTTCACCATTTATTCTTACTGCTGCTTGTTGGTCTAGATACAGCAGTGATGTTAATTGTATGAAATGTGTTGAAATCCCATTTTTTCCATTATTTCCCAAAGTTTCTGGTGTTGTACACAATCAAATGCCTTTGCGTGTCTATAAAAGATAAATATAGATTCACATTAAACTCTCTGCATTTTTCTATTATTAATCTTATATTGAATATATGATCTCTTAATCCTCTTCCTTGCCTGAAACCAGCTTGGACCATACTGACTTCTTCTTCTATTTTCTTACGAAGTCTTCACATTATTATTTTTAACAGAAATTTACTGGCATGACTAAAAAGGGCAACAGTTCTGTAGTTTGTGCATAATTTCAGGTTACCCTTTTTTTTGGCAGTGGTAATATTTACAGTTATTTTCTATTCTTTTGGCCAAATACTCGAATGCCATATCTTTTTACATGGTGCATAATAGATTGTTGCACATTCATTTCCTCCAACTTTAATAAGTTCAGCTGTTATCTCATCACATCCTGGTGATTTACCATTTTCAGATTTTTTTTATTGCCCATAAAACTTCTTCTATTGTCGGTTCGGGTTCTTTCTCCTCCAGTAATAATTCACACTGTTGATTTCTGCTTTCTCAGTCAGTTGTTTCATACATTTCTCTGCAATATTCCTTCCATCTTTCTAGAATTTCCTCTGTCTCTGTCAAGGTATTCCCCATCTCATCACACATTACATTTAGCTTAGGTGTGACATTTCTCGTCAATGTCTTCATTTCTTTAAACATTTCACTATCTCTTCCACACTTCTGATGTTCCTCTATTCTTTCACAATAATCTTGTATGTATTATTTTTGGTCTTTTCTTATGTTTCTTTGTACTTCTTTTGTTAAAGATTTATATTCCTTTTTGTTGTTGTTTGTCACTTTCCATTGTGTCTTCATTTCTCTACGTTATTTTATTAGTTCTAGTGTGCCTGTTGTAATCCATCCATTCTTTTGGTTTTCTTTACTGGAGCGACATCTTTTGCTGTTGTTATTTAGATATCTCTGGCCTGTGTAGCCAATTCATCTAGTGTCATCCCCTCCTGTACAGCCATCAGGATTTCGAAACGGTTCTTCACTTCTATACAGTATTGTTCTGGTATTTTTGTAAGATCAAAGCAGAGTGGTCTTGATCCCCCAACTGTCTTTTTTATCTTAATGTCTGCTATTAATAACTCATGGTCCATGTCACAATCAGCACCTGGTAAAGTTTTTGCTGATGTTATACTTGACCTCCACCTTCTTTGCACTAAAATGTAATCTATTTGATTCTTGGTTTTCCCATCAGGCGACGTCCATGTGTTAAGTCTTCTTGGATGTTGTTTAAAAAGTGTGTTAGCGATCATGAGCTCATTTTCCATGCAAAACACCATTAGATTGTCACCTGCCTCATTTCTATGTCCTATGCTATTTTCCCACAACATATCCTTCGTCTTCTGCTCTTTTACTGTACCAATCTTTGCATTAAAATCACCCATTATTAATACAATATCATTTTTTCATACCTGGTCTATCGTCGTTTGCAGTGTGTTATTAAAGTCTTCTACTTCCTCTTCTGCTGCTGATGTAGGTGCATATATCTGGATGATTGTTTCATTTCTAGGAGTGCCCTTAAGTCTGATTGTGAGGATTCTATCACTTACTGGATTGTAGCCTAGTAATGCTTTTGATGTTGATTTGTCCAAGTAAAAAGCCACTCCATTCTTTCCTCCTACTTCTCCACCAGAGTATATAAAGATATTATCATTCTTGCTCTTGAAGTGTCCTGATCCTTTCCATCGATGTTCACAGATTCCCAAAATGTGTATCCCCATTCTTTTCATCTCGTCACTTATTACTTGATATTTTCCCTCGTACATACTTCTTACATTCCATGTTCCTACTCTTATTTTTCTTTTTAGTTTGATGCAGGGGTTTTCCTTGGTAACACCGTCAGGATTTTGTCCGTCATCACAATTACTAGTACCGACCTCTGCCTCACACTCTTCCCCAGTGTTAAAATTAGATCTATCTGACCTGGGGGACCCACCACCAGATCTTTTTCTTATTTGACTTTCCATGTTGCTGTTTGGGTTTCTTGGTATGTTTCCAGAAGGTAGTTTACCATTGCTTTTCTTCCGGGCAGTGACTGTACTAGTCAGTGGTCGTAGCCATTGTTCCTATATTGAGATCTGCCTACCATCATAGAATGGTGACCATAACCAACATTATCTGTCAGCTGCTCTCCCATTCCATCCACCACCTGCTCCCATGGCTTCACGTCACCCTGATCGGGGGGCTATACGGGTACACCACCTTGCCCAAGGGTGTCCCGTACACTGACGGAGGATCTTACTTCTCCTTTGATAGGGAATACCTCTACCCTGGTGACCCAAGGATAGAAATATTCAGGCTAAAAGACAGTGGCAAGGACGAACGCACGGGTAGAAATAGAACAGACAGACATATGAAAAGGACAAACAAACAGACAGACAGACAGACAGACCGACAAACAGGCAGAAAGAGAGCAATGCGAGCGGAATAAAACATTGAAACAGACTATGTTAAACCATTATGTTAGTTTACTTTTCTCTACAACTTATGTTTGTGTTGTCTTCTGTTTGTTGTGCTTGCCTGACATAGCTATACTCAACTTGCTCACACGAAGACTGTAAAACAGCTTTCCTAAATTAGCCCACACGAAGATTGTGTAGACAAGTAAATGAACTGAAACGCGAAGTTTAACGGATAAAAAAAAAAGAAAGAAAAAAGGCTCTGAGGAATATTTAACAAGATAAGGATTTGACATTTCGACTTGCACCTTCATCAGATACACAATCAATCATACAGATCTGCTTCGGGGTTACGGTAGACAGCGAAATAACTACACAGTTCTATAAATCATCAGAAGAAATACTTGCGCCTCCCCCCCCCCCCCCCCCCCCGGACTCCATCTTCCCAGAGGAGGATTTCTCCTCTTTTTTTCTGACACTCAAAGAGGAGGTTAAAAACTATCTGTGTTGGGGATGGGAGGGAGTTGTTTATTTGGAGGGGGAGTCCCTTGTCTGTGAATGTACTAGCAGAATACACGGTGAACAGCATTCATCCTCTCTGTGTTGAGTAGATTGTACCTGCCACAGCATTCATCATCTCCGTGTTGGGTAGACTGTACTTGTGACAGCACTCATCATCTCCTTGTTGGGTAGACTGTACTTGTGACAGCATTCATCATCTCCGTGTTGGGTAGACTGTACTTGTGACAATATTCATTCTCTCCCTGTTGGGTAGCTTGTACTTGAGACAGTATTCATCCTCTGTGTTGAGTAGATTGTACTTGTGACAGTATTCATCCTCTGTGTTGAGTAGATTGTACTTGTGACAATATTCATCCTCTGTGTTGAGTAGATTGTACTTGTGACAGTATTCATCCTCTGTGTTGAGTAGATTGTACTCGTGGCAGTATTCATCCTCTGTGTTGAGTAGATTGTACAAGTGACAGTATTCATCCTCTGTGTTGAGTAGATTGTACTCGTGACAGTATTCATCCTCTGTGTTGAGTAGATTGTACTTGTGACAGTATTCATCCTCTGTGTTGAGTAGATTGTACTCGTGACAGTATTCATCCTCTGTGTTGAGTAGATTGTACTTGTGACAATATTCATCCTCTGTGTTGAGTAGATTGTGCTCGTGACAGTATTCATCCTCTGTGTTGAGTAGATTGTACTCGTGACAGTATTCATCCTCTGTGTTGAGTAGATTGTACTCGTGACAGAATTCATCCTCTGTGTTGAGTAGATTGTACTCGTGACAGTATTCATCCTCTGTGTTGAGTAGATTGTACTCGTGACAGTATTCATCTTCTTTCTGTTGAGCAGATAGTACTCGTGACCACCAAATAATGGAACTTAGCCTCACCTATTTATCTGCCACTCCCCCATACCTTCCTTCAAATACTTCATAATAAAACATAAAACAAATTACATCGATAAGAAATATGGCCGGCTCGACTAAACAGCAACATAAGAATGGTTTCAGTTTGTCGTATTTAATTGCCTGTAGTTTCTTCTCTTGTCCTTGATAAAGGCACTTTTACCGAAATATTAAGTCGTTGTTATAGTTTTTTTTTCTTTTTCATAATTATCTCAGTCTTCTCATTTCTTACTGCTCACTTTTCTCATTTCTTACTGCTCACTTTTCTCATTTCTTACTGCTCACTTTTCTCATTTCTTACTGCTCACTCTTCTCATTTCTTACTGCTCACTTTTCTCATTTCTTACTGCTCACTCTTCTCATTTCTTACTGCTCACTTTTCTCATTTCTTACTGCTCACTTTTCTCATTTCTTACTGCTCACTCTTCTCATTTCTTACTGCTCACTTTTCTCATTTTCCTCCCAGCTCCCGCCCTCTCTCCCTTTCTCTTCCTCTCTCTCTCCTTCCCTCTCTCTCCCTCTCTCACTCTATCTCCCTCTTTCTCTCCCTCTCCCCCTCTATCTCCATCTCTCTCTCACTCTCCCTCTCTCTCTCCCTCCCTCTCTCTCTCTCTGTCTTTATAAAACTCCACTGTACACTTACGCCTAACTCTGCTCTGTTACTTCCTGTTTTACGGTAGCCATGATCTCAGTAACTTCTCTATCTCAGTAATTTCTCTATCTCAGTAGCTTCTCTATCTCAGTAACTTCTCTATCTCAGTAACTTCTCTATCTCAGTAATTTCTCTATCTCAGTAACTTCTCTATCTCAGTAACTAACTCCTATATCTCAGTAACGTCTCTATCTCAGTAACTTCTCTATCTCAGTAACTCCTCTATCTCAGTAACTCCTCTATCTCAGTAACTCCTCTATCTCAGTAATCGCCAATTTTCCCCAGCTGAAACACGTTCAGATTTCTTATTTAGAAGAAAAGTATAAACCCAGTTAAAAGATGTGTGTGTGCGTGTGTTTGAGAACAGCAATGTAAGAGAACTGTCTTATGATAAGAGAACTGTCTTATGATAAAGGAGCTGTCTTATGACAAGAGAAATGTCTTATGATAAGAGAACTGTCTTATGATAAAGGAGCTGTCTTATGACAAGAGAAATGTCTTATGATAAAATCGCAAAGAGATCAACTGGAGCTAGCGTTCCATGTTCGTGATACTATACCCAGTGTAACCAGATACTGAGCATGACCACAAAGTTCTGAGGAATCAAGAAAGAAAGAAAGAAACAAAGAAACAAAGAAACAAAGAAAGAAAGAAACAAAGAAAGAAAGAAAGAAACAAAGAAAGAAACAAACAAACAAACAAACAAACAAACAAACAAACTAAGAAAGAAAGAAAGAAAGAAAGAAAGAAAGAAACAAAGAAATAAACAAACAAAGAAACAAACAAAGAAACAAAGAAAAAAGAAAGAAAGAAAGAAACAAAGAAAGAAACAAAGAAACAAAGAAACAAAGAAAGAAACAAAGAAAGAAAGAAAGAAACAAAGAAAGAAAGAACGTTAGTCAAATAATAGAGAATAATTAAAGCCACACTTTCATTTGTAAGGCACAGAGAATACACTGCGCTTCTACAGAACACGGAAAACAGCAGAACCTGAAATGTGCATTTTAAAAGTTATTGAAGATTTTAGCTAAGTAATTATACCAACATAAGTTTAACTTTGTCGAACAGCGACACATTTGATCGAGATGAGAGACAGAATATTTTAACTGTGCATTTAAACAGAAAAGAAAGAAAGAAAGAAAGAAAGAAAGAAAGAAAGAAAGACGTGAAAAAGCGAACGTGCTTTAAAAATGACACTAAAATTAACTGCAAAAAAAAATGTTACAAAATTCGGCCAAAGAATCCAGAGATGTAAGAAAAAAAAAAAAAGAATACACTTTACGGGCTTTCAGCAAATAACTCCAAATTTTAACGTAACACGAGGCGGACACGAACAAAAGTTCTAGTCCATCTCAATAATTTTACGTGGAAACATTGTACCAGGTTTCTCGTGCCATTAACCGCTTTTATACGGCTGCTGCTAATGGCGGAACACAAATCTTTAAATAGTTTTCAACAAATTATCTAAAAGCAAATACCCGTTTCCGGGTATTATCAGCTTCTGTCAAGATACTGGCAACTGGTTGCTTTTATTTTGGCACGTGGCCAACTTCTGTCAAGATACTGGCAACTGGTTGCTTTTATTTTGGCACGTGGTCAAAAGTTGTGAAACATGTCAAATGTCCACCGTAAGTTGTGAAACATGTCAAATGTCCACCGTAAGTTGTGAAACATGTAAAATGTCCACTGTAAGTTGTTAAAGATGTTAACAGTCCGCCGGAAGTTGTGAAAGATGTAAAATGTCCGACGTAAGTTGTGAAAGATGTAAAAAGTCAACCGCATATATTCATGCACTACAGAATCTAATCTAGAAAACAGAAGCAGTAAACTCATTTTTATAGACAGCGAAACAACTAAACAGCTCTCCAGATCATCAGAGGAAGCATTAAAAACTGTTGGGATCTGTCGGGAAGTGGGGGAGGACAACAGAGAGAAGGTGTTTATAATTTGGAAGTGTTTCTGACACTGTTAGGGACTCGTCAACTCTGGTCACGCTGAGGAAGGCGACTGAGGGAAAAGTTGTTCTTCGCTCCCCAACAACTCACCTCTCCCAGTGTCCTCTCTCATAAAGGAGCGCCAAACACTGCTACACTCCGGCAAGATAGAAACAGACAAGCACTGCTACACTCAGCCAAGATAGGAACAGACAAACACTGCTACACTCAGGCAAGACAGGAACAGACAAACACTGCTACACTCAGCCAAGATAGGAACAGACAAACACTGCTACACTCAGCCAAGATAGGAACAGACAAACACTGCTACACTCAGGCAAGACAGGAACAGACAAACACTGCTACACTCAGCCAAGAGAAGAAAAGACTACCACTGTTACACTCAGGCAAGAGAAGAAAAGACGAGTACTGCTACACTCAGCCAAGAGAGGAACAGTCAAACACTGCTAAACTCAGCCAAGAGAGGAACAGATAAGCATTGCTACACTCAGCCAAGAGAGGAACAGACAAACACTGTTACACTCAGACAAGAGAAGAAAACACTAGTACTGCTACACTCAGGCAAAATAGGAACAAACAAGCACTGCTACACTCAGGCAAGAGAAAAAAGACAAGCACTGCTGAACTAAGGTTATAGAACAAAAGAGAAACACTGCTACACTCAGACAAGAGAAGAAAAAACAAACACTTCTACAATCAGGTAAGAGAAGAAAAGACACACACACACACAGCTACACTCAGACAAGAGAAGAAAAGACTAGCACTACTACTCTAAGACAAAAGAAGACAAGACAAGCACTGCTACAGTCAGACAGGAGATGAAAAGACTAGCACTGCTGCACTCAGGTAAGACAAGAAAAGACTAGTACTGCTACACTCAGACAAGATAAGAAATAACAAACACTGCTAAACTCAGGTAAGACAAGAAAAGACACGCATTGCTACACTCAGAGAAGATACGAAAAGACAAGCACTGCTAAACTAAGGTAAGACAAGAAAAGACTAGCACTGTTACACTCAGGTAAGAGAAGAAAAAACAAGCACTGCTACACTCAGACAAGAGAAGAAAAGGCAAGCAATCCTACACTCATGTACGAGAAGCGAAGACAAGCACTGCTACACTCAAGTAAGAGATGCAAACACTAGCACTGCTACAGTTAGACACGAGAAGACAAGAGAAGAAAAGACACGCAGTGCTACACTCGGGTAAGGGAAGAAAAGATAAGCACTGCTAAACGCAAACAAGGGAAGAAAAGGCAAGCACTGCTACACTCATATAAGAGAAGAAAAGACTAGTACTGCTACACTCAGGTAAAAGAAGAAAAAACAAGCACTGCTACACTCAGGTAAGAGAAAAAAGACTAGCACTGCTACTCTCAGGTAAAAGAGGAAAAAGCAAGCACTGCTACACTCAATCAAGAGAACAAAAAACAAGCACTACTGCACTCATGTAAAAGAAGCGAAGTTTAGCACTCCTACACTCAGATAAGAGAAGTAAACACTAGCACTGCTACAGTTAGACAAGAGAAGAAAAGACAAGCACTGCTACACTCAGGCAAGAGACAAAAGACAGGCACTGCTATACTCAGGCAAGAGAAGAAAAGACAAACACTGCTACACTCAGGTAAGAGAAGAAAAGTCAAGCACTGCTACATTCAAGTAAAAAAAAAGAAAAGGCATATTTTGCTATTCTTAAGAGAAGAAAAGACGCGCACTGCTACACTCAGACAAGAGAATGAATGAGTGAATGAATAATCTTTATTTTTCAAGGGTAAAGAATTGGGCACGCAGGCCCGTCTTACATTCTGCCCTTCATCACTCCATCATTCATTCTTCCCACACACTTGATTTAGTACAAAAATACAAATTAAATTAGGAAAAAACATATCAAAAGAGTCTAAGATTTAACTGCTACATTCAAAGTAAAAGAGAAGAAGTAATTAACCTAATAAAATAGCACTCACGCACACATACACACGCAGACATATACATAAACAAAAATACATTGTAAATACAGATCTTCTAACATGTTTTTTAACAGACATTAAAATAATTTCCAACAATATCTAACAAGTTGCTTTTCTAACTATGTCATTTTAGTACTTGATGGTTGGCGAGTCACGTGTTGAGAGAGTGCTGGTTATTTTATGGAGGCATATAATTACAAGCAAGTAAATAATGAAACAGGTTTGAGTTAAAGGATGAAGTATTACAATGGATTTTAAATGGTAGGGGAGGGTGTTCCAGAGCTGTACTGCAGAGTATGCAAGGCTTTTCTTGTACAGATCAATCCTGGGTTTAGGAAGAAGACAGTTTTTTAAACGCTGGCTATGTTTAGTATTATACGTAAACAGTGACCACAAGTAAGGCGGAGCATTGTGCGACAGAATTCTCTGAACAAACTTAACTTTGTTAAAAATGATTCTATTTTTGAGGGGTAGAATTTTGAGTTGTTTGTGTTGATCTACAGTCTGTACTGGGTGTTTGTCACAAATCAGATTTAATGCTCGCTTGTGAAGTGAGTGGAGCCTTTTTTTGTTTGAGACTGAGCATCCATCCCAGATTGTGGAACAGTAATCTAAGTGTGTTTGTATGTGTGATATGTAGTATATCTTTCTTGTGTCTTTGTCGATAAAGTGTTTAATGTTGGCTAATTGGTAAACTTTCTGTGCAATCAAGTTTGTTAGGTTATGTATGTGAGAGTTCCAAGTTAAATGCTGATCAATGATGAGTCCTAGGGTTTTATGTTCATGAACATTTTCTATTGCCTTAGTCCCAGCACAAAGCTGTAGAGACGTTTTTGTTGCATTCTGCAGTTTCTGTCTTGTAGTGATGAGCATGGATTTTGTTTTGTTGGTGTTTATCAACATACCATTTTTATTATTCCATTTAATCAAACTGTTTATATCATTTTGGAGCGTTGTCTGTAGTTTATTGATGTCATAGTCACTATTGTAAACAGTACAGTCATCAGCGAAAAGATCACATGAAGAGTGCTTTAAATGTAGTGGTAGGTCGTTAATATAGGTAGCAAAGAGAAGAGGACCAAGAATGGAGCCTTGAGGAATACCAGTATCAACCACAGACGAGCCAGATATTTTGTTTCTAAAGCAAACTACTTGTTTTCTTCCTGAGAGAAAAGATGTAATACATTTTGTTAGGTCAGGGTGTAATCTATAGCCTTCCAGCTTTTTTGCAAGAATTTCATGATCAATCATATCGAAGGCTTTCTTGAAATCAACAAAGACAGCACCACAAAATTTGTCATCATTTATATTAGACAGGCAGCTTTCTGTCATTTTAGTTAATGCTGTGTGGCAGGAGTAATTTGGTCTAAAACCTGACTGACTGTCTATTAGTAGATTGTTTTATTGCATGTGGAGCAGAGTTAACTTTTGTATATGCTTTTCAAGAGGTTTAGATAGTGATGACAGAATGGATATGGGTCTATAGTTTGAGAGGTCACTAGTCTGTCCAGATTTAAAAAGAGGAAAAACTTTGGCGAGTTTAAAAGCGTCAGGGAAATATTGTTTGTCAATGCACAAATTGTATAAGTATGTTAGTGTGTCTGTGATAACTGGTGCAGCGTAGCGTAGTATCTTGTTACTAATGTCATCACATCATGCTGAGTTAGTGTTCTTTAAGGACCGGATGTAGTTATAAACCTCACCGACTGTGAGGAAAGGAATATTAATTTGTTTTAGCTTTACACATTTACTGTCGCTGAAAGTTTTCACCACGCTCAGGTCGCAATTTGGGGTAGGTAATGAAGATTTTAGAATACTAATTTCTTCCCTAAAATGTTCACTGAAGTTTGTGCAAGTATGTTCACCGTTAAGTGTTTGTGGGTCAGTTTGCTTCCTTTTATTTACAAGAGTATTAATCGCTTTCCAGATTGATTTACTATCAGTTTTGTCTTTCACTAAATTTCTGAACTAATTTTTCTTTTCCTGCCTAATTAAATACTGCACCTTATTCCTAAGTGAACGATAGCTACTGAAATTTCTGCTTTTGTGAGCTTCATCCCGGTTCCTCATGAGTTGCAATATATCGGGAGTTATCCACGGGGATTTTGTTACGTGTTTTACTCTCATTTCTTTGATAGGGACATGCTTGTCAAAAATGTTTCGAAATATCTTGATCCAGTATTCGATAGCCTCATCTGGAATTGTTAACTGGAAAACGTACGTAAGAGGCGAAGCTTTTAGATCAGTTAAAAATAATTCCAAGTTAAAGTTTTTAAAGTTTCTATATTTGATGCCGGTATGTTTGTGTTTAGGCATTTTATACCCATTATGTGACCACGTACAGCAGACCGGGTAGTGATCACTCAGCGACACATGAGGGACAGTACATTCAGTAATGTTTCCTGGATCAGCTACATAAATATGATCTATTAGTGTTGATGATGATTCAGTTACCCTAGTAGGTTTGTTAACAATTTGGGAGAAGTTGTAAGATGTTAAAATGTTCTTCCATGTAGGATTTGGCTGATTAAGACCTATATTGAAGTCGCCTAGAACGATTATGTCCTTGAATTTATGAGTTACAGCATCATCCATCATGGTCGCAAAGTGATCATACCACTCGGCTGAATCATTTGGATGTCGGTATATAAAACTAATTAGAATTGTACTAAGATTTGATATTTTGATTTCTAGCATAATACATTCAACCTCTGATGTTTCCAGGTCTTCTCTTCTACAAAATTTAATTGTGTTAGAAATGTAAACGACTAAACCTGTCTCTAGCTTCCTAGTTGGGTCGCGCCTGATCAAATTAAAACCATCTATTCGTATATCATTGTCTGTAATGTTTTTATGTAATCTGCTTTCAGAGAAACCAAAAATATGAAAATGTTGTTGAAGTATATGTGTAAACTCAGGGAGTTTTCCTAACAAATGATAAACATTTAAGTGGCCAACACGTAGGCCATCGTGTCGCAGCCACTCCTCCATTTTCTGAGTCACTATAACAATGTTAGAAATATTATATTTCAGTAAAAATAAAATAACTGGTCAGACAGACTTATTCATGCAACAGTCAGACTTCAGTCATACAATTATAGGTATACGTTTAAGCTAATAGAGATAATGAATCTAACTAAGTTTATAATATACTGACAAATAATGGAAAAAAGTACAAAAATCAACAATGCAATGAACGTTATGTAAGTGTAAATTGTAAAAGACTTGATGACAATATTAGCTGTAAGCTAGCACTAAGAAATGTCTGTTCTGCTGTAAGAACTTTGTGGTTTTTTTTTCAGTTAAATTTATCTACAGAAGTTAAAAAGTGCTGGAAGTTTCAAGCTATCTAGTATCTGTATGTGGGTGTTGAGTTTTGACTGTGTAGTAGGGACATCATATACGCGTGGCTCAGAGCTGCAGGACTAAACTGCATTAGATATTGTAGCCGAAAGTTCCACGGATAATGATTCGAGGTTCTTGTGTTTGTGTCCTGTACAGTTGTTGTGGTATTCCTAAGTGGTGATTGTGCAGGAGTCTCCATGTTGTTCGCTGTACTAAGTGTTGGTATAAATTGTTGAGCTTGCCGTGTAGGCAGGGGCGGGAACATGGAATCGTATAGTGGGTCAGTGGATGGAGCGGGCAATGGTAGAGAGGCAAATAGTGATGTTTCTGAGGGTCCTTGGAGTCTTGTAGTTGGTGGAGAGTGTGTGTTTCTGGAGCTACGAGATGTGGGTGGCTGTCTAAACTGTTTCTGGCTATTTGAGTGTTTTGTTATGTTCTGCTCAGTTCTTGCTGGATATTTGATATTTTTGGCAAGGATGCTGCTGCCAGTCTTGTTATTGTGGATGTGGTCCCTGTAAAGGCGTTTTTTGGGAGCACCTGTGGCTGAAGTAAAAAATGGCGTGTTGTTTATAAAAACTACTGTGTTCTGTAGACAGAATGTTTGTAGTATTTTGTTGTTTATATCCACCATGTGACGGCCAGGACCAGAACAAGGTGGAATGATGGATGAAATGTTGATGGAAGTGTTGGGGTATTTTTTCTTGATGGCGGATATCAAGTCCTGTATATCAGAGGACCGAAGACTCTGGTCGTTCATGCTGTCATTAATGCCAACATGTACGGTCGTTCTCATCACTCTCTGATCGACGTCAAGTCGTCTCAGTGTCTGCATTAGTTTTATAATACCAGCTCCAGGTACTGGCATGACTGAGACAGTGTCTTCCTTAGTTTTATAATACTAGCTCCAGGTACTAGCATGACTGAGACAATGTCTGCGTTAGTTTTATAATACTAGCTCCAGGTACTGGCATGACTGAGACAGTGTCTGCGTTAGTTTTATAATACTAGCTCCAGGTACTGGCATGACTGAGACAATGTCTGCGTTAGTTTTATAATACTAGCTCCAGGTACTGGCATGACTGAGACAATGTCTGCGTTAGTTTTATAATACTAGCTCCAGGTACTAGCATGACTGAGACAATGTCTGCGTTAGTTTTATAATACTAGCTCCAGGTACTGGCATGACTGAGACAATGTCTGCGTTAGTTTTATAATACTAGCTCCAGGTACTAGCATGACTGAGACAGTGTCTGCGTTAGTTTTATAATACCAGCTCCAGGTACTAGCATGACTGAGACAGTCTCTGCCTTAGTTTTATAATACCAGCTCCAGGTACTAGCATGACTGAGACAATGTCTGCCTTAGTTTTATAATACTAGCTCCAGGTACTGGCATGACTGAGACAGTGTCTGCGTTAGTTTTATAATACCAGCTCCAGGTACTGGCATGACTGAGACAGTGTCTTCCTTAGTTTTATAATACCAGCTCCAGGTACTAGCATGACTGAGACAATGTCTGCCTTAGTTTTATAATACCAGCTCCAGGTACTGGCATGACTGAGACAGTGTCTTCCTTAGTTTTATAATACCAGCTCCAGGTACTAGCATGACTGAGACAGTGTCTTCCTTAGTTTTATAATACCAGCTCTAGGTACTGGCATGACTGAGACAGTGTCTGCCTTAGTTTTATAATACCAGCTCCAGGTACTAGCATGACTGAGACAATGTCTGCGTTAGTTTTATAATACTAGCTCCAGGTACTGGCATGACTGAGACAGTGTCTGCCTTAGTTTTATAATACCAGCTCCAGGTACTGTCATGACTGAGACAATGACTGCCTTAGTTTTATAATACCAGCTCCAGGTACTGGCATGACTGAGACAGTGTCTGCCTTAGTTTTATAATACCAGCTCCAGGTACTAGCATGACTGAGACAATGTCTGCCTTAGTTTTATAATACCAGCTCCAGGTACTAGCATGACTGAGACAATGTCTGCCTTAGTTTTATAATACCAGCTCCAGGTACTGGCATGACTGAGACAGTGTCTTCCTTAGTTTTATAATACCAGCTCTAGGTACTAGCATGACTGAGACAGTGTCTGCGTTAGTTTTATAATACCAGCTCCAGGTACTAGCATGACTGAGACAGTGTCTGCGTTAGTTTTATAATACCAGCTCTAGGTACTGGCATGACTGAGACAGTGTCTGTGTTAGTTTTATAATACCAGCTCCAGGTACTGGCATGACTGAGACAGTGTCTTCAGAGGTAAGTGACATCCGCTCACCATAGATTCCTTTAAGTGAGGAATCTCCGATTATCAAGTGTGTCGTATATTCTTTGATGTTGTTACTGTGTTGTTGTGTATCTTGTTCTTGTTGATGTTTATGAGACCGTGACTGAGGAGTGGATGTCTTGTTTGAGATTTCTGTTTGGGTTCTTGGTGCTTTATGGTTATGTACATTAGGGCTATCTTGTAAAGCTTGAAACCTATTACTTATCTGCACATCAATAGGGTAAGCTAAATTTTCAGGTGCTACCTTTATAGGTGTTGTGGTGCTGGTGTGTTTCTCTTGTGCAGTTCTTTGCTGTGGCGTGTGTTCTGTGTTGATATCTGGTGAACTTGTGCATGAATTTACAGCCATATTGTCTGTGTCAGCAGTCACTTCTTGAATACTTGTCAAAAGCATTGCTACACTCAGACAAGAGAAGAAAAGACTAAGACTGCTACACTCAGACAAGAGAAGAAAAGACTAGCACTGCTACACTCAGACAAGAGAAGAAAAGACTAGCACTGCTACACTCAGACAAGAGAAGAAAAGACTAGCACTGCTACACTCAGACAAGAGAAGAAAAGACTAGCACTGCTACACTCAGACAAGAGAAGAAAAGACTAGCACTGCTACACTCAGACAAGAGAAGAAAAGACTAGCACTGCTACACTCAGACAAGAGAAGAAAAGACTAGCACTGCTACACTCAGACAAGAGAAGAAAAGACTAGCACTGCTACACTCAGACAAGAGAAGAAAAGACTAGCACTGCTACACTCAGACAAGAGAAGAAAAGACTAGCACTGCTACACTCAGACAAGAGAAGAAAAGACTAGCACTGCTACACTCAGACAAGAGAAGAAAAGACCAGCACTGCTACACTCAGACAAGAGAAGAAAAGACTAGCACTGCTACACTCAGACAAGAGAAGAAAAGACTAAGACTGCTACACTCAGACAAGAAAGAAAAGACTAGCACTGCTACACTCAGACAAGAGAAGAAAAGACTAAGACTGCTACACTCAGACAAGAGAAAAAAGACTAGCACTGCTACACTCAGACAAGAGAAGAAAAGACTAAGACTGCTACACTCAGACAAGAGAAGAAAAGACTAGCACTGCTACACTCAGACAAGAGAAGAAAAGACTAGCACTGCTACACTCAGACAAGAGAAAAAGACTAGCACTGCTACACTCAGACAAGAGAAGAAAAGACTAGCACTGCTACACTCAGACAAGAGAAGAAAAGACTAGCACTGCTACACTCAGACAAGAGAAGAAAAGACTAGCACTGCTACACTCAGACAAGAGAAGAAAAGACTAGCACTGCTACACTCAGACAAGAGAAGAAAAGACCAGCACTGCTACACTCAGACAAGAGAAGAAAAGACTAGCACTGCTACACTCAGACAAGAGAAGAAAAGACTAAGACTGCTACACTCAGACAAGAGAAGAAAAGACTAGCACTGCTACACTCAGACAAGAGAAGAAAAGACTAAGACTGCTACACTCAGACAAGAGAAGAAAAGACTAGCACTGCTACACTCAGACAAGAGAAGAAAAGACTAAGACTGCTACACTCAGACAAGAGAAGAAAAGACTAGCACTGCTACACTCAGACAAGAGAAGAAAAGACTAGCACTGCTAATCTCAGGTAAGAGAAGAAAAGACTAGCACTGCTACACTCAGGTAAGAGAAGAAAAGGCTAGCACTGCTAAATTCAGGTAAGAGAAGAAAAGACTAGCACTGCTAATCTCAGGTAAGAGAAGAAAAGACTAGCACTGCTAATCTCAGGTAAGAGAAGAAAAGACTAGCACTGCTAATCTCAGGTAAGAGAAGAAAAGACTAGCACTGCTAATCTCAGGTAAGAGAAGAAAAGACTAGCACTGCTACACTCAGGTAAGAGAAGAAAAGGCTAGCACTGCTAAATTCAGGTAAGAGAAGAAAAGACTAGCACTGCTAATCTCAGGTAAGAGAAGAAAAGACTAGCACTGCTAAATTCAGGTAAGAGAAGAAAAGACTAGCACTGCTAAATTCAGGTAAGAGAAGAAAAGACTAGCACTGCTACACTTAGACAAGAGAAGACAAGAGAAGAAAAGACCAACACTGCTAGACTCGGATAAAAGAAGAAAAGACTAGCACTGCTACACTTAGACAAGAGAAGACAAGAGAAGAAAAGACCAACACTGCTAGACTCGGATAAAAGAAGAAAAGACTAACACTGCTACACCGAGACTAGAGAAGAAAAGACTAACACTGCTACACTGAGACTAGAGAAGAAAAGACTAACACTGCTACACTGAGACTAGAGAAGAAAAGACTAACACTGCTACACTGAGACTAGAGAAGAAAAGACTAACACTGCTACACTGAGACTAGAGAAGAAAAGACTAACACTGCTACACTGAGACTAGAGAAGAAAAGACTAACACTGCTACACCGAGACTAGAGAAGAAAAGACTAACACTGCTACACTGAGACTAGAGAAGAAAAGACTAACACTGCTACACCGAGACTAGAGAAGAAAAGACTAACACTGCTACACTGAGACTAGAGAAGAAAAGACTAACACTGCTACACTGAGACTAGAGAAGAAAAGACTAGCACTGCTACACCGAGACTAGAGAAGAAAAGACTAACACTGCTACACTGAGACTAGAGAAGAAAAGACTAACACTGCTACACTGAGACTAGAGAAGAAAAGACTAACACTGCTACACTGAGACTAGAGAAGAAAAGACTAGCACTGCTACACTGAGACTAGAGAAGAAAAGACTAACACTGCTACACTGAGACTAGAGAAGAAAAGACTAACACTGCTACACTGAGACTAGAGAAGAAAAGACTAACACTGCTACACTGAGACTAGAGAAGAAAAGACTAGTACTGCTACACTGAGACTAGAGAAGAAAAGACTAGTACTGCTACACTGAGACTAGAGAAGAAAAGACTAGTACTGCTACACTGAGACTAGAGAAGAAAAGACTAGTACTGCTACACTGAGACTAGAGAAGAAAAGACTAACACTGCTACACTGAGACTAGAGAAGAAAAGACTAACACTGCTACACTGAGACTAGAGAAGAAAAGACTAACACTGCTACACTGAGACTAGAGAAGAAAAGACTAGTACTGCTACACTGAGACTAGAGAAGAAAAGACTAACACTGCTACACTGAGACTAGAGAAGAAAAGACTAGCACTGCTACACCGAGACTAGAGAAGAAAAGACTAACACTGCTACACTCAGACAAGGGAAGAAAAGACTAAAATCATAATTAATCAGTCTAACCCAAAACCTAACATGGCAGGACACAAACTTTGCGTGATGGTTGGCACAGTAAAGTCAGTGTTCATAGCAACATCAGCCTAGCTGGCCGAGAAAAGCTAAACGAGGGTGGTGGACTCAGCCGAGAAGCTTGGCTTCTGGGTCAACTCCATGTCTTCAAGCTAGTCAGTGTAAGCTACTACATATTTCAGCACCTCCTCTTTTTTGGCCCCTAAAATAATCCTGCTTGGTACTGCACCATCGCATACAGTTGTTCTCCTGGTGACTCGGTCTTTCGCAAGTTCTGCCCTGATCTTACTGTACTTACTGGATTTATACCACAGTCTCCTTCTATGTGGAGACAATCTACCGTACTCACTGGACTTAATACTGCAGTCTCCCTCTATGTTGAGATCTACTGTACTCACTGGACTTAATACTGCAGTCTCCTTCTATGTGGAGACAATCTACCGTACTCACTGGACTTAATACTGCAGTCTCCTTCTATGTGGAGACAATCTACCGTACTCACTGGACTTAATACCACAGTCTCCTTCTATGTGGAGACAATCTACCGTACTCACTGGACTTAATACTGCAGTCTCCTTCTATGTGGAGACAATCTACTGTACTCACTGGACTTAATACCACAGTCTCCTTCTATGTGGAGACAATCTACTGTACTCACTGGACTTAATACTGCAGTCTCTTTCTATGTGGAGACAATCTACTCACTGGACTTAATACTGCAGTCTCCTTCTATGTGGAGACAATCTACTGTACTCACTGGACTTAATACTGCAGTCTCCTTCTATGTGGAGACAATCTACCGTACTCACTGGACTTAATACTGCAGTCTCCTTCTATGTGGAGACAATCTACCGTACTCACTGGACTTAATACCACAGTCTCCTTCTATGTGGAGACAATCTACCGTACTCACTGGACTTAATACTGCAGTCTCCTTCTATGTGGAGACAATCTACTGTACTCACTGGACTTAATACCACAGTCTCCTTCTATGTGGAGACAATCTACTGTACTCACTGGACTTAATACTGCAGTCTCTTTCTATGTGGAGACAATCTACTCACTGGACTTAATACTGCAGTCTCCTTCTATGTGGAGACAATCTACCGTACTCACTGGACTTAATACTGCAGTCTCTTTCTATGTGGAGACAATCTACCGTACTCACTGGACTTAATACTGCAGTCTCCTTCTATGTGGAGACAATCTACTGTACTCTCTGGACTTAATACCACAATCTCCTTCTATATGGGAGACAATCTACCGTACTCACTGGACTTAATACCGCAGTCACCTGCAAGCGCTTTAACAATCTAGTTGCCTGGATGTTTTAAAGTATGAAATTAACCAGTTTCAAAATCAACACCTTTTATCATGAGTTCCCCTAGAAACTGATTCCCATTACAATAAATGTACTTCCCACACAACTGGGATGCTTTTAACCGACAGTTGTTATTAAGTGGTAGTAAAAAAAAAATACAACACAGAAACATTCAATTTAAGACTCTAATTTTTACTCCACTAAACAATCACGTTGTCCTAGTGTCACAGGTGATTAAATTTAAACTTCGTGTGGATTCGTCAGGGTTATCAGAGCTCTCCATTACTGGAAAACCTTTTATCCACAACTGATGAACACCCGCCCAAGTTTATGTAGAATCAATGCCGGAATCGCAGTGGTTCTCAATCTGTTTGTCTAAAACTCCAGTGGTTCTCAACTGGTAAGTCCTAAATAGCAGAGGCGGTTCTCAGACTATACTGTCCGAAACGGCAAGGGTTCTCAACATCTCTGTCTAAAAATGCAGGGGGTTACAGCTGTCAGAATACACAAAAAAAAAATGTTGGAACGGAATGCGCAGGCCACATGTGAATGTCCAGAGTGCGGAGACGCCAAATGTCCAGAGTGCGGGGACGCCAAATGTCCAGAGTGCGAGGATGCCAAATGTCCAGAGTGCGGGGACGTCAAATGTCCAGAGTGCGGTGATGCCAGTCTCTGATTACAGTTACAGGTATAGGATCAAAAAATCACAGCGGGTCTCAATTTGCAGGGTTTTAAATTAGTTTAATTGATGTAGCTAATTTAATGAGGTCAATAATTTTGATTTTCACTGAACAAGCATAACATAGAAAAATAAAAACCACAAAAATGCTAGAACAACGGTAAAGACAGCAACACACACACACCCCCACAGGTGATAGTTTAAGAACCCCTAAGTGGCAATGAAAAAAAAACAGTGCGTAAACATAAGAAACGCATAAATAAACATAACATGGACAAAAACAACGAATGTAATGGTTGGTACAGAATCTGAATTATCACAAATAAACAGAAATTTTAAAAAATGTAAACAGCAGACATATGCAAATATCGCATATAAACAGGAGCGAATACATGCAAACAACACTTAAAAACAGCACCATATAAACATATGACTCAGTCATCGGCAGAATTAAGAAATTATAAATAGAAGACGGACATAAAGTAACTAACAGCATTCTTCTGTTGGTCCACATAAAAGTACGCGTACACAACAGAGATAAATGGCAGCAAAGATTCATATTTACGACGATAAACTTGATTACTTAATCTGAAGGCAGAGACGTGACAGGTCTTCAACTAGTAGTCTAGACCAGGCAGACAAGCTTATCAGAGCTGACCACGCTAACTGTCTCACTTACACAGCATATTTGTTTGTTCCACCAAGCTTATCAGACCTGACAAAGCTAACTGTCTCACTTACACAGCATATTTGTTTGTTCCAGCAAGCTTATCAGACCTGACCAGGCTAACTGTCTCACTTATATAGCATATTTGTTCCACCAAGCTTATCAGACCTGACAAAGCTAACTGTCTCACTTACACAGCATATTTGTTTGTTCCAGCCACTTCCGTCAGGCAGGTAAGGGTCAAGCTGTTTACGGCGACTGTGATGTTGCTGGTGGTGATAGTTAAGTTGTTCTAGCTGACTTGGATGTTGTTAGTAAAAACGATTGAAGTGTTGTAGTTGGTTGTGATGTTGCCTGTGGCGATAATTAAATTGTTGTAGTTGGCTGTGATGTTGCCTGTGGCGATAATTAAATTGTTGTAGTTGGCTGTGATGTTGCCTGTGGCGATAATTAAATTGTTGTAGTTGGCTGCGATGTTGCTGGTGATGATAATTAAATTGCTGCATTTGGCTGTGATGTTGCTGTTGATGATAATTAAATTGCTGCAGTTGGCTGTAATGTTCCTGGTGGTGATAGTTAAATTGTTCTAGTTAGCTGTAATATTGTTGGTAGGAATAGCTAAATCGTTGTAGTTGTCTATGATTTCAAATCACATAAGGCCATTAAAATATAAGAATCAAATAAAATGCTGAAAAAAAAAAGATTAGAACATTCTACACCCAGAAAAATACCAAAGCTGATAAAATATCTAGTCTACTGCAATCTTTAAACTTTCCGAAAGAAAAACTTCCATTAAAACACTTAACCTCATTAAATCTTCAAGATCCCTGAAATATGCAATGTCCGTTTCTTTTAAACTACTTTCATCGTTAACTTTGTTAACTTCTTTGTCACGGATAAAGCAAAACTTTAGCAGATGTGATCCCACGCATGTTCCATACAAACTGAAAAATGGCGGATCTATATCAGTCACAGAAAACAGTGACGTCATCACCAAACAAGTTAAAGTCATAGAATATTGGATCTTTCAACATATTTTTTGACTGTAGGGCCCCATCCCAGTCTCACGACAGCTTCGGATCCCCCCTCCCCCGGATAAAGCAGCAAACAGAACCTACATGATGCTAGGATTTTTAAAAAAATCCAGTCAATCCAGTTCCTCTTCCACGGACACCTGACTAAGAGCTTCTGTCACAAAATGCTGAACGTTTTAGACATAAAGAAGATATGGAAAATACTGCTACACCAAATGATGATGATGATGATGACGTTTGAAATTTCTTGAATAATGGTTCACATTAATGCATGAATTACGAGGTGTGATTGATAAGTTCTCGGCATAAGGTACAAATACTTGATTGTAGCTGATATTAGGTGCATTTGTAGATCAGGTTAATGTAAGATTAAACACTAAGTTTCAAGAAATTAACTGTAACCAATATATTTTCTACAGGCTATTGTAGTGGTAAGGGGTGGCAGAAACTGAGAAAATGAATAAACTTTCTCATCGAGCAGTCATTCGCTACCTCTGCATCAAGAGCTTATCATCTAAGAAGATTTATGAGGATATGGTAGAGACTCTAGGGCAGAGTGCCCCTTCTTACAGCACAGTGAAGAAATGGGCAGTTCAATTCAAACATGGAAGGGAGAGTCTGGAAGATGATCCTGTCCAGGAAGACCAAGAACGGTAACCACCAATGAAACTACCGGCAGAATCCATGACATGATAATGGAGGATCAACGACTAACTGAGCGGTACATTGCTACTGAGTTGGGCATCTCCCAAGGATGCGTTCATGCCATTATTCTCAATGATATTCAAATGACAGAGGTCTCTGCTCGATAGGTCCCGAAACTTCTTGAAGCTGATCACAAACGACAGTGTCTCAACATGTCAAGAGACAATCTTAACCATTTTTCTGCAGGTTCTGCAGATGCTGAAAAGTTTCTTCAGCAATTTGTGACTATGGATGAGACTTGGGTTCATCATTTTCAACCACAAACCAAAAAACTGTCAAAGCAGTGGAAACATCATGGATCCCCACCTCCAAAGAAAGTAAGGGTGGTTCTGTCTGCAGGCAAAGTGATAGCTTCCATCTTTTGGGATTCAGAAGGTGTGCTATTGGTAGACTATCTTCAAAAGGGCAGAACAGTCACCGGGGCCTATTACACTAATCTTGTGAAGCAACTGCTGGTCAAACTGAAGGAAAAGCATCGAGGGAAATTGACGAGAGGAGCCATCTTTCATCAAGACAATGCTCCAGTTCACAAGTCGGCGGTGGCAATGGCTGCCATTCATGGATGTGGCTTCCAGCTTCTTGAACATCTTCCTTATTCCCCAGATTTGGCCCCTTCGGACTATTACCTGCTTATCAAACTCAAAAAGGAGCTCAGTGGTCGCAAATTTGTTTCAGATGATGACGTCACTCATGCTATAGACCACTTTCTACTGGCACAAGATGCTGACTTTTACAAAGAAGGGATCCGTATGCTCCAGGATCGCTGGACTAAGTGCATAAACGTGCAAGGGAAATGTTGAGAAATAATCCAAAAAAGTTGTCCACAAATAATCCGTTGTACCTTATGCCGATAACTTATCAATCACCCCTCATACATCACTCAAACCTCGAAGTTTTTGTAACAAATAAGTATCAGAATTGATGGTTATATAGCCAGAACACATATAAGTACCAGACTTGATGGTGATATAGCCAGAACACAAATATGTGCAATACTTGATGGTGATATAGCCAGAACACAAATATGTGCAATACTTGATGGTGATATAGCCAGAACACAAATATGTACAATACTTGATGGTGATATAGCCAGAACACAAGTATGTGCAATACTTGATGGTGATATAGCCAGAACACAAGTATGTACAATACTTGATAGTGATATAGCCAGAACACAAGTATGTGCAATACTTGATGCTGATATAGCCAGAATACAAACACAACACGGACACACCTGGAAAAATGGACACTACACGAAAGACACAAAATTCCATGGAGTGGAAATGAACGTGGAAACATGCACAAAATAAAGATGGAAGAACTGCGGAACAGAAGCACCAAAAAGTCTGTGATCAACAACAGAAATTGTTAAAAGAAACAGACTTTGAACAGACACGTACAGGACTTCATAGTAAGAGAATACAGTTTTGTGGGGTTAGACCTCGAAAAAAATCGCTGACGAAGCATTTTAATGAGACGTGAGAGAAAGAAAAATCACAAGAGAATTACCTGGGATTCGAACCACCGACTCCTGTAGGACGAGCAACCGTCTAAACACGAGAGAACAGCGTACTAACGAACTGCGCTGTCTCGCACCTCTTAAAAAAAGGGTGTTTGAAAGCAAAGTCATTAGTAACTGTTCAGTGGCCACGACGGATCGTGACACTTCTTGGAAAGAAACGAGGTCAAGACACACAAATTTCGTAGCTTAGATTCAGTCTCTCTAGCAGGTACCAACTTTTAGATAAACATATACAAGATCTCCTGTCATATCTGGTGCATACTTGAACAACAGCAACAACAACAACAACAACAAACGAACGAATACATTTTTACATGAACCTACTTTCAGGTATAGTTTCAGGAACACTTTTTTATAAATAGGAAACAACGAGGTCTAACCATACAAAAATGTGTTCTCTTACTTTACTGAACGAAAGCCTCCCTGTTTCCTATTTATAAAAAAAAAATTGTTCCACGGGACTTTAGATATCTCTACAGATGGCTTTCTCTGTGAGACAGATGTAACAATGCTTATATTCAATCACCAAAGCTACCCATTAAAATAACCAGATTTTTCCTGTGTCTACATAATGGCCACATCAAAAGGGCTGTTGGTTTCTTTCGTAGAGTTTTTTGTACAGTTTTCCACTGGAACCAGGCAGGAAATAATCTTAAGATAGTTTAGCCACATGTGAAGAATGCGGGACAGAAGAGAGAGAGAGAGAAATTATGGCTCACAGATCAGAGGCGTGTCCTAAACAAAACTGGCACAGATCGGAGGCGTGTCCTAAACAAAACTGGCACAGATCGGAGGCGTGTTCTAAACAAAACTGGCACAGATCGGAGGCGTGTTCTAAACAAAACTGACACAGATCAGAGGCGTGTCCTAAACAAAACTGACACAGGTCGGAGGCGTGTCCTAAACAAAACTGACACAGATCGGAGGCGTGTCCTAAACAAAACTGAACAAACAGTCGTGAAGTTGGGCTTGGGGATGTATCATAATAAACAATATGGCTGCTATAAAGAGGACAGATAACAAGGTCTATACTATCGTATGTACTATCAGCTCAACATGTGAAAGATTTGTGGTGTTCAACATGTGAAAGATTTGTGGTGTTCAACATGTGAAAGATTTGTGGTGTTCAACATGTGAAAGATTTATGGTGCTTCTCGTTGTATTGTGCCGGACAACGTAGTAGGTACTGAAGTCACAGGGAACATGACAGCCAAGATCGCTGCCTACCACAGGGAACATGACAGCCAAGATGGCTGCCTACCACAGGGAACATGACAGCCAAGATGGCTGCCTACCACAGGGAACATGACAGCCAAGATGGCTGCCTACCACAGGGAACAAGATGATGAATGTGTACGAACTGATGAAAACATATAAAGTCACATATCAAACTAAACATAACAGAATTGATGAAAACATATAAGGTCACATATCAAACTAAACATAACAGAACCGATGAAAACATATGAAGACACTTATCAAACTAAACGTCATCTCTCTCTCTCTCTCTCTCTCTCTCTCTCTCTCTCTCTCTCTGAACCTTAAGTGCCCAGGGCACATGGGGCTTCCGCAAGGGTTTTCCACAAATGCCTGTCCTTTGCCTTTTTTTTGCTCTTGCCCAGGTGAGCCCTCTATTGCTCAACATCCTCTCTGTTGTTCTTCTCCATGTCTCTTTTGGTCTACCCTTACTTCTGCTCCCCTGTGGTGTCCATCTTAGTGCTATTTTTGATAGTGAGTTGTCAGTCATTCGGAGCACATGTCCCAACCATCGCCAGCGTCTTTCCTCAATAATTGTTGTCAGTGGCTTCATCTGCATTTCTGCCAACAAAATGTTATTTCTTATGGTGTTTGGCCAAAATATTTTTCTAATTCTTCGTAAACATTTAGTCTGGAAAGAATTCAACTTGTTTTCTGTGGTTTTGGTGATTTTCCAGCATTCACTTCCACAGAGTAGTACACTTAGAACATTACTCTTAAATATCCTGATTTTCATATTTATGCTTAGTTTTTTTTATTTCCATATAGTCTGCAGCACTGCAAAAGCCTGGTTTGCTCTAGTAAGTCTGCTGTTGATGTCCTCTGTGCTGTCTCCATTTTCTACTACTCTGCTGCCAAGGTATACAAATTCGTTGACTTCCTCCACTAACTTGCTATCTGCTCTGAGTACATTTCTATTGTTCACATTTTACTTCATTAACTTTGTCTTTCCTACGTTGATCTTTAGTCCTATGTTGTTTGCATTCTGAGTTAGCTTGTTTATTTTATCTTGCATATCTTTGTGACTGCTTGATAATAGACAAATGTCGTCCGCAAAATCAAGGTCCTCCAGCACTGTGTCAAGGGTCCATTGTAATCCTCTGCGTTTGTCTGATGTTGCCTCCTTCATTAACCAGTCTATTGCCAAGATAAATAATGTTGATGATAGTACACATCCCTGCTTCACTCCTGTTTGTACCCTAAAGCTGCTGGAGGTATGTTCTCCACAGATCACTTTGCGCTGAAAACCCTCGTATAGGGCTTTGATTACATTTACTATCTTATGGGGGAGGCCATGCCATCTTAGGATTTTCCACAGTGCATCTCTGTTGACACTGTCAAAGGCTTTCTCAAAATCTATAAACAATGCATATGTTGTGCTATGCCTTCTCATTTGCCTGTTCTAATATTTGATCCTCCTTTCCTAAATCCTGCCTGCTCTTTTCGAAGTTTTCCCTCAAGTGCTGGTACAATTCTGTTGATGATTATTTTGCAAAATACTTTACTGGTGAGTGGCAGTAGGGTAATGCCTCTCCAGTTCCCGCAATCTCTGAGATCACCCTTCTTTGGTATTTTTACTATAAGGCCAGTTTTCCACTCCTCTTGAGCTTTTTCTAGATCCCAAATTTGTTGTAATATCCAGCAAAGTTGTTTTTGGTGTTTCTGTTTCTTCTGCTTTCAACATCTCAGCAGTCACTTCATCTTCACCTGGTGCCATGTCTGATTTTAGCTTCTTTATCGCCTCCTTTACTTCATTTATTGTTACTGGTCCTGTATTGATGTTTAGTTCCGTTTTTGCTTCAGGTATGTCTATTGTTTGTACTGCTTGTGTTCTATTTAGTAGGGTGTTAAAGTGTTCCCTCCATCTTTCAATTTTTTCTCTTTCTCCACTGACCAGTTGTCCATTTTGTGTTCTTACTGCACTCTCACATCTTGTGCTGAAGTTACCTGTCATCTGCTTTGTGATTTTGTATATGGTTTTCATGTCATTTGTATATTTGCTGCTTTCTCTGCTGTTTCTGCTAAGTTGTCATAGTATTGACGTTTATCTTGACGGCATGATTCCTTCACTTCTTTGTCTTTTTGTGCATAATTACTTAAAACTTGTTCTTTTAGCCTTTGTGATTTGGTGTTCAGTAATTTTTTCTTGATTTCTTTTCTTTGCTCTATCTTTTCCCATGTGGTCTTGCTTATCCATTCCTCTTTTCTCATTAAAGGGCAGAATGTCAGACGGGCCTGCGTGCCCAATTCTTAACCTTTTTGAAATAAAGATCAAACAATCAATCAATCAATCCGTTTCCGATATCCCAGCACCTCTTTTGCTGTTTCCTGTAGCGTTTTATTGAACTCTAGTATGGACATTTCTGGTTCGTCTTGTGAGACACTGAAGCAGTTCTTAAGTACTACTGAGAATTCGTTCTTTGTTTGCTGGTCTTTCAGTTTTCCTGTATCAAAATGTATCTTTCTGGGTTCTCCGATTTTAGCTTTCCTTAATTTTAGTTTTATATTTGCTACCAGAAGGTTGTGATCACTTCCTACATCTGCTCCTTTCCTTGCTCGCACATCTTGTAGTGACCGTTTCCACTTGTTATTTATTAGTATATGATCGATTTGGTTTTCTGCGTTTTTATCTGGTGACCTCCAAGTCACTTTATGGATGTTTTTATGCTGGAAAATTGTCCCTCCGATGGTCATCATGTTTTCTTCACAGAAACTGCACAGTTTTTCTCCATTTTCATTTATTTCTCCGATTCCTTCTTTTCCCATGATTCTTCTTCTATCTTCATTTCCTTCACCTACTTTTCCATTGAAGTCGCCCAAGATGAGTAGCATATCATGCTTGGGTATTGTTTCTACTGTTGCTTGGAGGCTGTTGTAAAAATCTTCTTTTAATTCCTCTTCAGCTGCTTCTTTTTGTGCATAATTACTTAAAACTTGTTCTTTTAGCCTTTGTGATTTGGTGTTCAGTAATTTTTCTTGATTTCTTTTCTTTGCTCTATCTTTTCCCATGTGGTCTTGCTTATCCATTCCTCTTTTCTCATTAAAGGGCAGAATGTCAGACGGGCCTGCGTGCCCAATTCTTAACCTTTTTGAAATAAAGATCAAACAATCAATCAATCAATCCGTTTCCGATATCCCAGCACCTCTTTTGCTGTTTCCTGTAGCGTTTTATTGAACTCTAGTATGGACATTTCTGGTTCGTCTTGTGAGACACTGAAGCAGTTCTTAAGTACTACTGAGAATTCGTTCTTTGTTTGCTGGTCTTTCAGTTTTCCTGTATCAAAATGTATCTTTCTGGGTTCTCCGATTTTAGCTTTCCTTAATTTTAGTTTTATATTTGCTACCAGAAGGTTGTGATCACTTCCTACATCTGCTCCTTTCCTTGCTCGCACATCTTGTAGTGACCGTTTCCACTTGTTATTTATTAGTATATGATCGATTTGGTTTTCTGCGTTTTTATCTGGTGACCTCCAAGTCACTTTATGGATGTTTTTATGCTGGAAAATTGTCCCTCCGATGGTCATCATGTTTTCTTCACAGAAACTGCACAGTTTTTCTCCATTTTCATTTATTTCTCCGATTCCTTCTTTTCCCATGATTCTTCTTCTATCTTCATTTCCTTCACCTACTTTTCCATTGAAGTCGCCCAAGATGAGTAGCATATCATGCTTGGGTATTGTTTCTACTGTTGCTTGGAGGCTGTTGTAAAAATCTTCTTTTAATTCCTCTTCAGCTGCTTCTGTTGGTGCATAACAAACTATAATAGACAGCTTTGTGAATCTTGAGTTGAAGCGTGCATATAATAATCTCTCATTTATTGGTGTCCATTTCAGCAATGCTCTTGATGCTTCGTTTGATATAATCAATGCTACTCCTCCTTCATGAAGATCTTCGTTACCTGACCATATTATTGTATCTTCTGTGTGCTGTGTTGTTAATTTCCTTCTGCTTTGTCCTGTCCATCTTGCTTCTTGTATTCCTAGTATGTCTAATTTGTATCTGTGCATTTCCTTGATGGTTTGTGGTAGTTTTCTAGTCTGATTAAGTGTTCTTACATTCCAGCTGCCTATTTGCATCTTGTGTTTAGTTCCAGGAGGTCTGCAGTCAGGCTGGGGACTTCCAGTGGCTGGCTTTCATCCACAACCTTCATGGGCTCAGTTTCCTGATAAGCATTTCTCCTTCCACCTCCATTTGTTTTTTCCCTTGCTTCCGTTTCTGTAGCAGTCTGATAGTTTTTTTTTACCAGATAGGGTTGCTGGCCCTATGCTGAACCCTCCTTAGTCGCCTTTTACGATCATGCGTGGTAGGGTACAGTGGTCCTATTCTTTGCAGATCCCGGGTACCACACGGGGGTAAACGTCATAGACTTGATGAAAACATATGAAGTCACACATCAAACTAAACGTCATAGACTTGATGAAAACATATGAAGTCACACATCAAACTAAACGTCATAGACTTGATGAAAACATATGAAGTCACACATCAAACTAAACGTCATAGACTTGATGAAAACATGAAGTCACACATCAAACTAAACGTCATAGACTTGATGAAAACATATGAAGTCACACATCAAACTAAACGTCATAGACTTGAAGAAAACATATGAAGTCACACATCAAACTAAACGTCATAGACTTGATGAAAACATATGAAGTCACACATCAAACTAAACGTCATAGACTTGATGAAAACATGAAGTCACACATCAAACTAAACGTCATAGACTTGATGGAAACATATGAAGTCACACATCAAACTAAACGTCATAGACTTGATGAACAGTTCTGGGCGAGCTACTAACAAAGCTAACGTCACCAATATAAGAACTACAACAAAACCTAACTCACAACCAGCAAGCTACAGCCTAGCTACCTCACAGCTCTTCAGACTAACTCTCATCTCAGCAACAAGTCATTGCATAATTTAATTTTTCTCCAAAGATCCAGGCAAGTCATTATTCGCAGACTCCCTGACCCAGTTTTCCAATATCTTGTGTTAAAACTCTCCAGTCACGTGCAACTCAGGGGCAAGTAACAATGAAAATTAAACGCTTGCTGTAAACAAACAAGGGAGTTAAATTTCAAAACTTCAATAATGTTGTCTCCCTGTAGCATTCTGCTACAAACAGTAAGACAACAGTGAAAATATATAGGGAAAAAAAAGCAAGGCTGGAAAAATGGTAGTTTTAAAGACGTTTTGCAGACAGACGATGTACAACGTAAACTGGAGAAATGGAAAAAACAGTTAGAAAACTAAAACAGTTTGTTAACACAGACATCCTAAAGTGTCAAGGAACTAATGGTACAGAAGAAGGAAAAGCGATAAAACGATGCAGTGACCGTCATGGTGGACAAGCTGCGGAGGAATCCGTAGATCTCAGAATTGAAGACTTAGAGTCGGATTCATACCACCAGCAAGGGACCCCGCTAATAACTTTGACAGGCCCAGAAGTAACGAAAGTATCTTACACCTACCTGATGGGAGCAATCGCTGGCCCCTTCGGAGTGGGAGCCAACGGGATAGCCGGCCTGTACCATTTTCATGACCAAACCCGATGGTATGCCAAGTTAACCACGGCAGCACACGTGGTTCATTTTGACAAGTTACACGGGCGAACCTTTGAGTCCGTTCAACCGAGAACCACAATAACCGTGGAACACTTGGACAAAGAACGCCAGAAGGGCACAGTACACTGGGTACCTCCGACCATCAAGCCCGAGGGCATCAGAAGAATAGTACAGCAGGTGACCGGAGATCCCGAACCAGAGGCCTTCAGGGCGGAAGTGGCGCTCGACAAATGGAATTTCCTGTGTCGACCGAGGAAGCCGATTCCTCACTACATAACACTCCGACCTGCGACGGAGAGCCTGAAACCCCACAAATTGTGGGTCTCCCTTCCAGGGAGGAAAACCCCTTGCCCGAGGTGTGGCAAGGATGATCACTGGGCGAGTCAATGCCCAGAAAAGAGAAAGAACAATGTGCAGGAAGCTTCCACAGCCACAGCAGCCAACACGGCACCAAAGCCGCCTACACAAGGCAAACCAGTGTCGGAAACAGCCCAACCTAAAACAAACGAAGGATGGCTTACTGCTGACGGTTACAGGCTCTATGGGAAAAGAGCCAGAAAGAACAGCGTAAGTCCAAGACCTCCAGCGCCAGCACAACCAGCACCGGTGACACCACCGACACCTACTGCGGACATAGATGAACCTCCTACGCCGGAGCCTCGGCCGCTCATCATTGATGAACGATCAAACCAAGATGACAGCGACACAGACACCACTACGAATCTCCAGGAAGGCCGATCCTGGGCGGAGATGTTCTAGAGTGAATATGAGACAGCAGAGCCTTTCCTGGGGACCAAACAACTACGGACTATCCCAGAGGACAGCGACAACTAGGCGTCACCAAGACACCACAGACATCATAGACTGTTTACGGTTAGTACGCTTTCCTTAATTTACATGCTTGTCATGCTTTTCATTACTTATGCCATAATAGTCAATGTTTAGTTTTTTGTTTACTTACAACACACAGCATAATAGGCAATGTTTAGTGCTTATTTACTTTTTCTAGTTTAGAATGGTTGATGAAATTAGAGTTTTGTGTATCAACATTAGAGGCTTACGCACAAAACTACAGCATATAGTCTCTTTAACACTTTCATACAAACCAGATTTCATCTTAATACAAGAAACAAATATACATACAGACACACACGCAGCACAAATCACAACGCAATTAGGCTTCAGACATTCATGTTTTAGCTTGGCCATTCACGACTCGGGATCGGGGGTAGCAATAATACAGACATCAGACAGGTGGGAGGTATTTAAGACAAATAGAGATAGTAGAGGGAAAATTGCGATATGTGAGGTTAAAAACAACTCACACACATACACTATAGTTAATATACACGCACCACCCAACCGCAATCACCAGCCCGACTTCTATGAAGATTTAGAATCTCTACTCAGCCACAGATACAGAGGACACAACATCATCTTAGGAGGAGATTTCAATGGTGTAACATCAGAGTTAGACACTATAGGAAGTCTAACTAGAACCACCACATATGATTTACATCATATGAATTGTTTACAAGACATAATAAACATATATGATCTAGTAGATACATACAGATACACACACCCTAATGGCAGAGAGATCACTCATGAGAACCACAGACACAATAGAGGATATAGGTTGGACAGAATTTATGTACCAAGTACGTGCTACATAGCACAGGCCAGACATCTCCATAGTACTTTAGCTTTCACAGACCATAAGGCAGTCATAGCAACAATGAACACAATATCTACAGCTACGCCTTCAAAACGATCACCACACTGGAAATTTAACAACACACTCCTCCAAAATAAACAATTTACAGAAAACATGGCGCAACTGATACATAATTTCACGAATAACATACCCACACACAACATTCAACAACACTGGGAGAATTTAAAACATGCAATAAAAGAAAAAGCACAAATGCTCTCAACACAAATACACAGAGAAAGGCTGAGACAGGAGAAAATATTAGAAGAGGCAATCAAACTAACAAAACAGATGGACAAAAACTCACCACATTTATTTACGCTACAAGAAGAACTTGATAAACACAGACAGCACAGATTTCAAGGCGCACTTCTAAGAACAAAACTCAATACCATTACACAAGAAATACCTACCAGGCAGTACTTGAGCATAGAGCAAAACATACAGCGAAGCAGACAGATAAGAGAGATAATAGACACCACAGGGAACAGACAAACCGAAAATACAAACATAGTACAAGCCATTAGAGAATACTACCAAAAACTGTATACAGAGGACGAAACACATGCACACATACAGGATAAATACATGCAGTACACTAAACAACTCACAGATTCGGAAAAACAAGCACTAGACACACCACTAACACTAGACAACCTGGCGCAGGCACTACAAACAATGCAACAAAACAAGTCACCAGGGCCAGACGGCCTCACAGCAGAATTTTACAAACACTTTTTTTCACTTTTAGGTCCTCTCCTCTTACAAGTATTCACAGAAGCTTTCCAAAACAAACAACTCCCGCCCAGTCAAAACCTATCATACTTTACTCTCATACCAAAGGGCAAAGCAGACAGAACATAACTCAAAAACTACAGACCCATATCGCTGCTTAATGTAGATTACAAGATCCTCACAAAAGCGCTTACAAACAAGCTCAAACCATTCATGCACAAACTCATACATGAAGACCAACAATGTAGTGTAGAGGATAGGAACATACACCAGCACACACATTTCATACGAGACATTATATATTACACACACCAGAAGAACTGCCAGTCGTCAGTTCTTTCTTTAGATCAAGAGAAAGCATTCGATAGAGTGTCACACGAATACCTACACAAGACATTACTCCACTGCAACATAGGAGACTATTTCAGAGACTGGATTCAGATTCTCTACTCCAAGCCTGAGAGCAAAGTCTTAGTAAACCATACGCTTACTGAGACTTTCAGGCTAACCAGATCAGTGAGACAGGGCTGCCCCCTCTCTCCTTTACTGTATATACTCACTCTAGAACCACTTCTAGAGAAAATAAGACAAGACACAACAATAAAAGGAACTTTTGTACCTGGCAAGGGAGAGAGGAAGTTGCTCGCGTATGCGGACGACACGATCTTCCTTCCAACAACAGACAGATCAATAACTCACATTTTAGACACCTTCGCAGAGTTCGGAAAAGGCAGCGGAGCAAAACTTAACATACAAAAATCAACCGTCATGGGTCTAGGCAAATGGCGAGATAAAAAGGACTTCCCTTTTCGTCTCACATGCACAGACAACATCCACGTTTATGGCATTACTTTCCTATCGCACCCAAATAAGATACACAAACCCACATGGGATAACCTCATAACAAAAATTACAAACATGTTACAACGATACAAATACAAAACAGCAACGATTTTTGGAAGAAGCATCATAGTAAACACATACATAATACCAAAAATAATATACACCGCCACAGTACTAGACATTCCCAAGCGGACAGTCAGAGAAATAAACAAACAAATCAGGAATTTTATCTTCACAAACACCATACACAGCATACAACATAAAACTCTCATACAGGATAAAATACATGGAGGGATTGCCTTGCAAGACATACAGACAAAAATACAAGCACTCAGAATAGGCCATGTAGGCCGCATCATCAAACACCCAAACCAACACCCGCTAGCTCACTACTACATAGGACTGAGACTATTAAACCTAGTCAGACCAAACAACTCGCAGGCACACCATTTTGGTACACTACCACCATTCTACAAGAATTGCATACAAGCAATTCAAAGACACGAGACACTCATCCAACACAAAACAAGCCACATATACAAACACTTGGTCAGAGAGCAAGCACCACCATTACACCTTAGGATCAAGAGGGGACTTAGATACCCCATTTTAGACTACACCGACACGTTCAAAAACCTCCATCTCAAAAACATCACACCAAAAGCTCGAGAAATCACTTTCAGGCTCATATACAATATGACACCCACGAGACATGGAGAAAAACACAGAAACATAAGACGATGTTACATGTGCAGAAGGAATGTATTAGAAACAGAAGAACACATTTTCTACGAATGCAAAATAGTAGCAACCGCCATAAGAACAATACAGAATACAATAGAAACACACACGGCACAACAAGCAGACATCTATAGAGCCATAATGTTGAACACAATCCCCAAAACTCAGGCGGACACACACACCAGGTTACTGGTCCTGCTCGCGGATTTCAGGTATTTGGTGTGGACGTGCAGAAATAGGGCTCGTTTTCATTTCTGCACGTTTAGTCCTGCCACATTTTCGGGACTGATGCAGCAAAGAGCGAGCAGAATAATGGAATGAGAGAGAGGGAGAAAGAAAAGAGTAAGAGAGAGTAAATTTAAGTTCAAAAACTTATGTACATCCAAAGAGTGAAAGAGAAGGCTTTGCCAAAAAGAATTATGTACATCAAAGGAGAGAAAGATGACGATGGGAGAGAGAGAGAGAGAGAGAGAGAGAGAGTATAAAAAGATCCTATGAAAATTAGAGAAATATTAAAACCCTTTTTCATTTGAATTCGGAAAAAAAAAGTTCCCCCCCCCCCCCCAAAAAAAAAAAAAACAAAACAAAACAAAACAAAACAAAAAAAACAAAACAAAACAGGGGAACAACATGATGACAGCAACAGGGATTCCTCATACGAGGTTCCCAGTTTGCACAGTGTAAGGTCTTGATAGACCAATCACTGAGTCTGATTTTAAAAAAAAAAAGAAAAAAAAAAAGAAAAAAAAAAAGTTGCACAAGTAGATGTGTTTGTAAGGAACATAACACTCTGACCAACTTCCTGCATTAAGGTATGCATTGTGTTGGGAACATGCACGGTTAGAGCACCCGTCTGTTAATGAAAATGTCCTAGATTCGATTCTCTACTGGGAGAGAATCTTTTCGGCCTTCCTACTTCACGTTGATGTGGCCTAGACATACAAAGGCCCTAAGATGTCACGCAGGTGTACAAGTTCTACGGGCTAGCCTGTTTAATGTCCAGGCTCTGCCACAATAAACTTGGAAGAGAAAGTTTGGCAGAAAGAAACCGGAAGTTCCTCTAGAATTAAAAATTATGTTTTGGCTTAGAAGTCTTCTACTTTTAATTATATTTACACTTTGCCAAAATATAAATCTGAATATTGATTTACGTAGATGTGCAAGATCTATCAACACTGACAATGTTGTTTTGAAGTGCAAGATCTATCAACCCTGACAGTGTTGTTTCGAAGTGCAAGATCTATCAACCCTGATAGTGTTGCTTTGAAGTGAAAGAGTTAAAAGGCGATCTCTCTTGATAAAACCACCTTAATCGGTTCAGTTTGAAATCTCCTTCACCTTTTTCTGCCTACGTTTGTTCTCAAACTCTTTCAATATCTGTAGACATGCCCTGATCTAAGGCACCTAAATGTTGCCTATCTGTATACTCAATAAGATCAGGTAACAATATCTGACAAGGAAACGTTACTCTTATACACCCAGTAGCATCATTCAACCCAGGTGAAATACTTCTCTATGTGTACTACAACAAGAGTGGCAAGTAAACACGACTGACCAGTCACACATGATTACATCAAATCAATCAAATGCACAACAGCACTAACAGTAAACTCTGATCTACTCATCGGACCAGCTCAGTAGTTACAATTCCATGCAACAGGTTTAATGGAAAAGAACAGTGGAGATGTGATCAGCTGATGAATGATAATAGATGACTAATCAATATAATACACGAAAACTTCAACAATACAACAATATACACAAAAGCATTCTGGCGGATATGACTTCGCTACAGGAATGAACACGTTCACCAAAATAACATACTAATTTCATTCAAGAACTCATCCAACTAGAAAAATCCACACAACAATATGTCAAACAATATCTCCATCTGTGTCCTAAAAAGGACAATCAGGCATCTATTCCTACATTCAACCTAAACTGCACATAAACTCCAGCTCTGTCCTTAAAAGGAGAAGCAGAATATTGTGCCTACATTCTAACAACTCTACGCTCCACTCAATCCAACAGGGCAAAATCTAAACTAACGCATCCTCCCTCAAAGATGTCTGACAATCTTCTGTGCAAAACTCCTCTACAAGACGTCATTCCTGAGCCAAGAATAGCCAATCATAACACGGGGTTTTCTGAGTGCGGGCCTGCGCGATCTAGATCTGGAAAACAAGGGCACTTCGCTCTGACTTGAAGAGTGTAAAGTAAAGATAGTCCCATAGCAAATGCCGTAGGGGGTGAAGCGTTAGAGACCTCATTATGCTGGGTCATCAGCGTATGAGGTAGGGTGACCAGTTCCTTTCCTCGCTGCCTTTACTTCCCAGATTTTCTCTGGTACCCATTTTACGAGGCTGGGTCGACCTCGGGGCCGTATTGGTCGGAAAAAAAAATCCCGCTCAGCTGGGGATTCGAACCCTCGACCATTTGGTTGCTAGACGAGTGCTCTAACCACTACGCTAGCCGGCCCATTTGAAGAGTGACATAATTCATTATAATCTCCCTTATACTTTGTTCCTGTTCTTGATGGGATACAGCGTGTGTGTGTGTTAAGACAGCGGAAAGAGCCAGACTGTGCTAAGCAAGCGTGATGTAAGCTACTAGTCTGTGTGACATGTAAGCTACTTGTCTACGTGATATGTAAGCTTCTTGTCTATGTGACATGTAAGATACGTGTCTATGTGACATGTAAGATACGTGTCTATGTGACATGTAAACTACTAGTCTGTGTAACATGTAAGCTACTTGTCTATGTGGCATGTAAGGTACTAGTCTGTGTAACATGTAAGCTACTTGTCTATGTGACATGTAAGCTAGTAGTGTGTGTAATATGCAAGCTATCTGTCTGTGTGGCATATACGCTTCTTGTCTGTGTAACATGTAAGCTATTTGTCTGTGTGACATGTAAGCTATTTGTCTGTGTGACATGTAAACTAACTGTATGTGATATGTAAGCTATATGTCTGTGTGGCACGTAAGCTGCTAGTCTATGTAAAAGTCTGTACATCATGAGACTCAAGAACAGACAAGATTGGGTATGAGGAGAGCAGAACAGTTTGAACATGTCAGAAAATAATAGCACCTGAATTGCAAAACTGGAACACTCTACCATAATTAATAAGCGTCCATATCACAGGACAACTATTTCCAAGAACAATTCCAAAAATACTGAACACACTACATTCACACGTGCGCGCACACACACACACACACACACACACACACACACACCCACACACACACACACACACCCACACACACACACACACACACACTGATATTCCCATTCAAATGGTGAAAATTATCAACTTACGTCGTTTTTTTTTTTTGAAAGGCCGAAATGTTTTGAAGGACAGTAAATCAATAAGAAAATAATGGAACCAGCAGCTGATGCTTTTTACTGACTGACGTGTTAATGAGGCAACTCGAACATTCTTTTAAATGAGGCAACTTGAACATTCTTTTAATGAGGTAACTTGAACATTCTTACAATACGGCAACTAGAACATTCTTTTAAATGAGGCAACTTGAACATTCTTTTAATGAGGCAACTAGAACACTCTTTTAATGAGGCTACTAGAACACTCTTTTTACCGGGGCAACTAGAATATTCTTTCAATAAGGCAGCTAGAACATTCTTAGACTTCTCTTGAATGCATTAATGATGAAGATCATGACCTAATATTAACTTATTAAGTTTTTTTTTTTTTGCTTTCGATACAAAATATAATGAAAAATAAGTCAACATGTAGGTCTAATCTATGTAAAGTCAACATGTAATTGATGTAAAGTCAATATGTAATTGATGCAAAGTCAACGTGTAATTGATGTAAAGTCAGCATGTAACTGATGTAAAGTCAACATGTAATTGATATGTAGTCAATGTATAATTGATGTAAAGTCAACGTGTAGTTGATGTAAAGTCAACATGTAATGAAAATGAACTGAAATATCACAAATATAAAGTTAGCATGCACTAAATGTAACGGAGCAAACAAATGAAAGAAAATATGAAATGAAACCACAGGATCATTCAAGGAAAGATTTTAAGAAAATTAGTTGAAATCTCGTGCTCTCTTGTGTGCTTGAAATACAAATGATGAAAGCGACTGACAGCAGCTTACCTGTAACTACGTCTACCACCCTCAGGTTTCCTTCTTTTGAAAGCAACTGTTAAAAGGGTATTAACATTTTATCTAGTCCAACATCATGACTGTCTAGTCCAACATCATGACTGTCTAGTCCAACATCATGACTGTTCACTGTTGCTATATTGTGGGCTATGCCAGTTTAAAGAGACTTTTTTTTTTTAAATTTCAAAATGTTTGTGTGATGATAATATGGCGCCTCCGGTCCTGGTCCCTTTTCAAGATTCATCAAAACAGTGGACTTAACAACAACAAAAAAAAACTTTCGGTAAATTAACGGAAAACACCATTACCGCTAGTGACCCGGTTAATTGAATAAACGGCCGCCAGGACAAGACTTGAGGCGAACTTTGTGAGTTAACGCACCGCCAAGCGTTGGCAGACAGACAATCCACATCCTGAAACGATGGTTTATTTGTTTTTTGCGTGGTTTGTGTGGTTATTTCCCCGTCTCAACTTCTGACAAATTGTGTTTTATTTCTGACAAGTGGGTCACATCTCGCCCGGCAACCCGTGACATCTCGTGGGTAACCCGCTACCCACCTCCATTCACAGCAAGTAGAACAAAGTATGGTTAGCCGTCGCATCATTTGCTCATTTTTCGATTAGTCTTGTACTAACTGCATGTAAGTCGTATATGAGTTATTTGAGACACTAGCTATTATTACAGAACGGCAAACCCCGACGTATTTCTAGAAAAATTACAGCTTATTCATATTTTGCTTAAATCGCTGATAATTATGGAAAAGTTGGGGGAAAGTTTATCTTTCATTTTCCCATAGAAGAAATGACAAACTGCGGTAAAACTGGTACTAGTAATGAAAATAGATGGATGTATGGTACAGTTTTATTTTAAAAATAGAAAAAGTGAGGAAAGTTTCATTTGTACGTGATTCTTGAAAAAGGCTTTTGCCAAAATATTGGATCGGTGTATGTTCTTCATTTATATGTACTTATCTAGCTTTCTGTCATTCTTGTTTCTGACAGCTTTCCTCACTCTGTCTTTGCGTAAAACTACATCTACTTTCTTTCATTTTTTTTTTTACCAACATATTTAGATGAAAAGCGAGGGGACAAAATGTTATAATTATTCTTCACCTAATTCAGATTTGAATGTGAAAGAAAAAATTCTTCAGACAGACTTTTTAATATCTTCTTAATGTTTTATTTTTATTTTAAATCTCTGCTTTTCGGCCTTGAAGATTTATAAATTAATATGCTTGAGGTCATACTACACAATAATGAGCAATTATTATCAATAAGATAAAAGGTAAAGGTAATCCTGTCATGCCTTAGAGGCACATAGGGATATGATGTTAATGCCTATGGCATATGCAAGCTATAAAGGTGTGAAATGTTCCTATATATCTTATATCCTTACCGTGTCGTTAAACGTCACCTAGGGCTCGCAAAGTAGTTCGCCAATTTTTCCTGTTTTCGGCGAGCTTTTCAACCTCATCAAAGGATTTTGTGCCTTTTAATTTGGCCTCTCTTAACAATGTCCACTTTAAAGTTTCCCGTGGTCTGCCTCTTTTTCTTTGGCCTGCTGTGTTCCACTTGATAGCTTGTTTTGGGATTCTCGGATCGTGTCTTTTCATCACGTGACCAACATATGTCCATCTCGTTTTCCTGATCACCCATGAGACTAGTTGTTGTTCGCTCATCTGTCTTATCTCTGCATTGCTCTTGAATTCGTTCCACTTGATGCCGAGTTTTTACCTTAGACATTTGTTTTCAGAAGAGTCTAATTTGCTGTGTATTTCTTTAGTTGTTTTCCAGCTTTCGGATGCTTAAATTAGGGTGGATATTGCATTTGCATTGAATAATCTTAACTTGGTTTATGTGCTCTTAACTTGGTTTTTGTGCTTATAACTTTTGAAAACCATGTGTTCTCAAGATTCTTAAAGATCTGTGCTGCTTTTGCAATTCTAATTCTAACTTCCTTTCTGGTGTCACCATCCTGGTCTATGTAGCTGTCAAGGTATGCAAATTGATTGACTTCTTCTCCCCTGGGAACAATTGTGTTAAGAGCACACTTATCTTAACATAGTGTTTGTGAGACAGGGAACATAGATCTGTTTGCTTAAAAACTATGACCCACTTCTGTAGCCCAGAAACGTGTGGCAATCAACACTAATTGTAATTGTTATTTTTGTCAAATGTAATGTCAGGTTGGTGGACGATGGGGAGATGGAGATCTCAGGCGGGGATGAGGAAGGTCTGGTGTGAAACCAATGAATCCAGGACGTGACAAGCCTATGGGTCTTTACAACAATGGCTATCAGAATGATGTAAACAAAACAGAGTCAGCAGACTATAGGTGGTGGGGAATGGATATCGTTGATGCACTCATCGGATTCATCATCCCAACGTCGGAGTGTCCTTGTGGAACTGTCTCAAAACCATCTTACATGGAGAAGGGACTTAAGTACAGCCACCAGAGGCTGGAAAACAATGTTTTGGCCAGGCCAGCCTACAGCACTGTCTTCATGGCAGTCCGAGCAAGACCACAGTCTGCCCTAGCAAGGAAAGGTGCTGAAGTCGGAGTTACCCAGCCAAAAGGCGCATCGCAAAAATCAGGGTAACACGCATTATCGCTAATGAAATGTCTCTATCTGCAGTTTTCAAACATGGTGCTCGCCCTGTGAAGACTAACCAGGCAGGTGCAGTGCCGGGCCCCCTGCCTCGAAAGGGTCCACCCAATGCTACTGGAGGTCGTCTCAGTTCGTCTTGTGGAGTCAGGAGACATGAGAGTAGAGCTACTGGCCAAACAACACAACAGAAGAAAACAGCCAAAAAGCAAGAACTTAAAATAATGCAGTGGATGCTGAGAGTATCAACAGTGTTAGAGATGGCTATAGCAAAAAGGTTGAACTAGAGAACATACTTTTTGCAGAGCAGGTAAGTATATGGTGCATACAGGAGACACACATAACCAAAGATGCCGCCTTTAAAATCAGAGGCTACCAGTGTTTTAGATCAGACCGACAGGACAGAAGAAAAGGAGGAGTACTCACACTTGTTAAGAATAACATCAGCGCATGTCAGGTGGGAGTGTACATGGAAGGAGCCGAATACCAGATGATCCATCTAAAAACCATTAATACAGACTTCCACCTCCTTAACTATTACTATCCTAATGACCGCCCACTTGCTCTAGAAACAATCCCACACAAAGAGAGACTGATGGTCTGTGGTGATTTTAACAGCCTTTCCCAGAGCTGGGGCTATGACCACATAGACAAGAGAGGAGAGGAAGTTGAGAGCTGGCAGGATGATAATGGACTTCTTCTGATCAACCAGCCAATGGATCCCCCATTTTACTCAAGGGCTTGGCATACAACCTCAACACCAGATCTGGCATTCCACTCCCCAGACCTGAAGTGGAACATTACACGTGAAGTTGGAAAACAGCTTGGAGGTAGTGACCATCGACCAGTCTTCCTGACAATAGAAAATGAACTCCTTAACACCAGTAGCCCTCTCCCCAGATGGAACTATAAAAAAACAAACTGGACAATGTACAGACATCGTACAGGTATCCTGGTGGGACAGCTGTCCATAGAAGGTAAGGATATTAACAGCATAGTGAAGGAATTCAATGCTTGTATCCTTCAGGCTGCCCGTGAAACCATTCCCAGAGGAGCTCTTAGGGACTATAAACGATACTGGAAAACTCCACGATGACGTGGAAGCAGCTCGAAAGCAAACAGAAAATAGACCATGCCAATATGCTAAGGCCAAATTTCAGACAGCCAAGCTGCAGGCCAGACGGGAAAGTTGGAGAGAGAAAACAGAGTCCCTAAACTTTGAAAAGGATGGAAGGAAACTGTGAAAACTAATCAAACAGTTAAATGATGAGAGTACTGGAAGAAGTACAAAGATTACACTAATAGAGGATGGGAAAACTCGTACAGGTAAGCAGGTAGCAGATCACTTTGCTCGCATGTTTGCACAGGACTGCAACATTGATATCCATCCAGATAAAGAGTGTACAGTGTGCACTGACCCACAGAAAGAGGAGGAACAAGTCAGAAAAGTGGAGGTCATGGATGCACCAATCACACGCAGCGAGTTAGACCTAGCAGTCAGTAAAATGAAACCAAGGAAATCACCAGGATCAGATGGAATGTCCAATGAAATGATCAAGAACCTTGGAATGGCAGCAATGGGAAAGCTGTTGGATATCTTTAATATATGCTAGAGCACAGGTAAGTTACCTCAAATCAAGCAAGCATGGTACAACTGCTAAAGCCATGGAAAAATAGTGATACAGCCTCCAGCTACAGGCCAATCAGTCTCACTAGCTGCCTCTGCAAAACAGTGGAACGCATCATTGACCTGAGGCTAAAATGGTACCAAGAAAGTGAAAACCTTCTCATTATACAACAAGCAGGATTTAGGTAGTACTACAGTACAGAAGATCAAGTGACCTATCTCTCTCAAGAGATTGAGGATGCATTCCAAGAAAAAAAAAACCTTGTACTAGCAGCGTGGATAGACCTGAAGAAAGCCTTTGATAAACTATGGAAAAAAGGTCTTCTGTGGAAGCTAAGAAACTGCAAAGTGAATGGAAGACTGTACAACTGGATAAAGTCCTATTTACACAATAGCAGAGCTAGAGTAGTAATGGATGGTCACAAAAGCCAGAAAGTACTTCTACGACACGGTGTACCACAAGGGGAAGTCCTTTCACCTACACTATTCCTGGTATTCATTAATGACCTGGTCAAGGAACTTCCCTATGGAATCAAAACAGCACTGTATGCAGATGATCTGGTCATGTGGTGTACCGATGAATACGCAACAGATGCTACACAGAGACTCCAAAGAGCAGCAGACATCTTGACATCACGGACAAACAAATGGTGTGTAAGTATCAACACAGAGAAATCAAGTACCACTCTGTTCACTCTCTAATCTAAACAGAAAGCAGGTAAGATTTTTGTAAATGAAATATCCTTAAGGATGGACAACCAACCCACTTACTTAGGAGTGACTCTTCACTCAAAACTGACCTGGAAGCAACACATCAACAGTGCAGAAGCAAAAGCCAGAAGAAAACTAGCCATATTAAGAAAATTGAGTGGAACCACATGGGGAGCTAGTGAAAGAATCCTCAAGAATGTATATCAGCAAAGTATTCTATCACATTTAGAATATGGCTCAACATCTTGGTGCACAGCATCAAACACTACGATGCATAATCTAGACAAGGTACAAAATCAGTCACTACGGATTATCACAGGTGCCATGAGGTCCACACCAATAGTAGAAATGCAGAAAATAGTTGGTGTTCAAGCGCTAAAGGAACGTAGAGACACAAAGGTCATGACCATGAGAGAGAAATTCCTCAGCTCTGTAAGCCATCCCTGAAGGAGAGATTCAATAACTTGGCATTAGGACGGCTTAAAAGAAGCAGCTTCATTCATCAGGCCAAGCGTATGCGTAAGCTGATACCTGACCTTCCAACTGTAGTCGCTCCATTATCATCTGTACCAGAGCATACACCATGGAAAGTAGCAGATTATACACAAATAACTATTCCGACTGAAGTGAAAGGTGTACAGAATGGTGAGATGCAGAGCAGTCTTGTAAGATCAACAGCCAAGTGTTCTAGATGACAAATATCCATGTGACACCTGGATACGTGTGTATTAAAGCAGAATACTCTGTGTTTCTATCTTCTGTGTGTAGAATGTTAACTGTAGATGTATTGCTATTCATTTCTGTGTATATTTCCACTACTGTCCACTGGAATAATGTTCTTTCTTACATTACTATTCTACGTTGTTTTGCGTCTGTTTTGTTACTCACTTTACAGACTTACTTGCTCATTACAGGTTCATTCTCTCTCAGTGGAAGTAGTAATACAGAAGCAGCAACTTTACAGTTGAAATGACTTTAATGATGCACGGGATGACGATGAGTCGATGAGCGATATGACGAGAACGACAAAAGGCATCAACAAAATCCATGGACACAAGACTGGACATCTCCACGATATATGTTCCCGGCAGACTACTGTCGCCACCAGAACAACCTAATACACTCTATTCTACATCTATTTCACTAAACAACAACATTTCTAACAGCCTAATCTACGTCTGTCGGAGACGATATACAAAACACAACTGTCCCTCAGTCACATGATTTCTTTCTCACCTGACCTTTTTTCTATCATTCCCCATCCGTGACCCTCGTGCAATCCGAGACAAAGCAGATGGACTCTACTCACAAACAGCTGATTACTTTAGAAGATAACTCATTTTATACAAATATTCCAATTCTCAGATCTTACATCCAAACATTCAATATACTGCTATATGTATACAGACGGACCTTCACACAATGCCATAAAGATTGGAGGGGCAGGAGCACATATTGAATATCCAAATAACACCACTGACAAGATTTCCATACCTACTGGAAAATACTGCAACAACTATGATGCCGACGTTAGGGCAATTATTGCTGCAGTTGAAAAACTATCAGACTCCAGAATTGATACATGCCCCTTAGTAATTTCTCACAGACGCAAGATCAGTACTGGAAGCTCTTCAGTGCAACAAACTACCAGACCTTAAGGATGCCTTGTCAAAAACTGGCTTACAACACGGAGTCACTTTGCAGTGGATTCCCTCTCACTGTGGGATACCAGGCAATGAGAAAGCTGACCATCTGGCCACAAGAGGGCACTCAAATGGAGCAACCAGACATATCAATCACCTATAATCAGAAGAAAAGCATGATAAAAACCTACAGGAAGCCACAAACAGAAAGGAACAAGTCACCATCTTCCGTCTCCGAACAGGACACAGCCGACTCCGAAGTCATATGTATCAAAGTTTAAGGTTGGTACTACTAATCTATGTACATGTGCCCAGGTACCCAAAACTGTGGAACACATCCTCCAAAACTGCACCAACTATGAGACACTGAGAAGTAATTACTGGCCCAGTCAAACCACTAAAGAAGATAAGCTCTATGGTTCCATACATGATTTACAAAAAACAGTGAAATTTGTCCAAGAGACAAGACTGCAGATATAGACAGACAATGCCAAGAAGAAGAAGAAGAAGAAGAAGAAGACTGACTTCTTCAACAGCTGTCCCTTCTACATGTATTTTTCCATTTTGATTAAATAATAATTTTCACTATTTTTGTTTTGTCCTTGTTAATTTCAAGTCCTATTGTGCAAGCCAGTGAACTGCCTTCAAAATTCTAGGTCACTACAGCACTTGAGCAACTGTCCTCGCTGTCTTTGCTTGCCTAGAGACACCCCAGGTACCCAGTTTTTGAGGCTGGGTTGACTGGGCAAAAAAAAACAAACTCCGTCAGAGTACGAAATCGAACCAGGAACATTCTGATCGGCAGGCGAGTGTACTAATCACTACGCTACAACAATCCGGCTTCTGCGACCCACCAAGAATTCAGGCCCAAGCCCCACAATACTCTGAACCTCTTGTGATCCTCTTGGGGATCTCTTGTGGGCCTCTCGGGGACCACAGGACGCATCGAGGACCACAGGAGTAAATTCAGCAGGATCACGGGGTGATCTTGGTGGAAGAAGCGAACGAAGAAGAAGAAGAAGAAGACTACGCTACACCACCGCGCACAATTATAATAATAAATAATATTTAGTACTATGATAGCAAGATGGTTTTCACACGCAAGAAAAAGTCATGAAATAACTGAAGTGTTAACTTGGTCAAAGTGAACTCGTTACTTTCCGAAGTAAAATGTTATTATCGCTAACTTAGCTAACTCATTTAAGAAGTTCGTTAACAATTAACTTATATTTGTCTTTCCTCACCAATATCATCTTTTTTCTCTCTTTATCTGTTGTTGTTTTCTGAAAAAAAAGAGAATGGAAAAACTGACGTTGTTCGATTTGTTATTACTGCTATGATCTGATGCTATGATCTGTTGATAGTTCCCGTGGAAATGTGTCAATCTGTTCTAAGCACTCTTTTTTATCTCAAACGCTCTCACCGTCCCACACTTGCTCTGTCCCACACTCTCACAGTCCAACACTTCTACAATCCCACAGTTGCATTGTTAAACACTTGAGCCGTCCCACACTTGTGCTGTCCCACACTTGTACTGTTCCACACTTGTGCTGTCCCACACTTTTACTGTTCCACACTTGTGCTGTCCCACACTTGTACTATTCCACACTTGTGCTGTCCCACACTTGTACTGTTCCACAGTTGTGTTGTCCCACACTTGCAATGTTTCACAGTTGTGCTGTTCCACACTCTCACCGTCTCACACTTGTACTGTTCCACAGTTGTGTTGTCCCACGCTTGTGCTGTTCCACACTTGTACTGTTCCACATTCTCACCGCCTCACACTTGTACTGTCCCACGCTTGTACTGTCCCACATTTGTGCTGTCCCACACTTGCACTGTTCCACAGTTGTGTTGTCCCACACATGTACTGTTCCACACTTGTACTGTTCCACATTCTCACCATCCCACACTTGTACGGTTTCATACTTTCAACATCCCACACTTGTACTGTCCCATACTTGTACTGTCCCCACTCTCACCGTCCTACACTTGTACTGTCCCACCTATAATCAGAAGAAAAGCATGATAAAAACCTACAGGAAGCCACAAACAGAAAGGAACAAGTCACCATCTTCCGTCTCCGAACAGGACACAGCCGACTCCGAAGTCATATGTATCAAAGTTTAAGGTTGGTACTACTAATCTATGTACATGTGCCCAGGTACCCAAAACTGTGGAACACATCCTCCAAAACTGCACCAACTATGAGACACTGAGAAGTAATTACTGGCCCAGTCAAACCACTAAAGAAGATAAGCTCTATGGTTCCATACATGATTTACAAAAAACAGTGAAATTTGTCCAAGAGACAAGACTGCAGATATAGACAACAATGCCAAGAAGAAGAAGAAGAAGAAGAAGACTGACTTCTTCAACAGCTGTCCCTTCTACATGTATTTTTCCATTTTGATTAAATAATAATTTTCACTATTTTTGTTTTGTCCTTGTTAATTTCAAGTCCTATTGTGCAAGCCAGTGAACTGCCTTCAAAATTCTAGGTCACTACAGCACTTGAGCAACTGTCCTCGCTGTCTTTGCTTGCCTAGAGACACCCCAGGTACCCAGTTTTTGAGGCTGGGTTGACTGGGCAAAAAAAAACAAACTCCGTCAGAGTACGAAATCGAACCAGGAACATTCTGATCGGCAGGCGAGTGTACTAATCACTACGCTACAACAATCCGGCTTCTGCGACCCACCAAGAATTCAGGCCCAAGCCCCACAATACTCTGAACCTCTTGTGATCCTCTTGGGGATCTCTTGTGGGCCTCTCGGGGACCACAGGACGCATCGAGGACCACAGGAGTAAATTCAGCAGGATCACGGGGTGATCTTGGTGGAAGAAGCGAACGAAGAAGAAGAAGAAGAAGACTACGCTACACCACCGCGCACAATTATAATAATAAATAATATTTAGTACTATGATAGCAAGATGGTTTTCACACGCAAGAAAAAGTCATGAAATAACTGAAGTGTTAACTTGGTCAAAGTGAACTCGTTACTTTCCGAAGTAAAATGTTATTATCGCTAACTTAGCTAACTCATTTAAGAAGTTCGTTAACAATTAACTTATATTTGTCTTTCCTCACCAATATCATCTTTTTTCTCTCTTTATCTGTTGTTGTTTTCTGAAAAAAAAGAGAATGGAAAAACTGACGTTGTTCGATTTGTTATTACTGCTATGATCTGATGCTATGATCTGTTGATAGTTCCCGTGGAAATGTGTCAATCTGTTCTAAGCACTCTTTTTTATCTCAAACGCTCTCACCGTCCCACACTTGCTCTGTCCCACACTCTCACAGTCCAACACTTCTACAATCCCACAGTTGCATTGTTAAACACTTGAGCCGTCCCACACTTGTGCTGTCCCACACTTGTACTGTTCCACACTTGTGCTGTCCCACACTTTTACTGTTCCACACTTGTGCTGTCCCACACTTGTACTATTCCACACTTGTGCTGTCCCACACTTGTACTGTTCCACAGTTGTGTTGTCCCACACTTGCAATGTTTCACAGTTGTGCTGTTCCACACTCTCACCGTCTCACACTTGTACTGTTCCACAGTTGTGTTGTCCCACGCTTGTGCTGTTCCACACTTGTACTGTTCCACATTCTCACCGCCTCACACTTGTACTGTCCCACGCTTGTACTGTCCCACATTTGTGCTGTCCCACACTTGCACTGTTCCACAGTTGTGTTGTCCCACACATGTACTGTTCCACACTTGTACTGTTCCACATTCTCACCATCCCACACTTGTACGGTTTCATACTTTCAACATCCCACACTTGTACTGTCCCATACTTGTACTGTCCCACACTCTCACCGTCCTACACTTGTACTGTCCCACACTCTCACCGTCCTACACTTGTACTGTCCCACACTCTCACCGTCCCACACTTGTACTGTCCCACACACTCTCACCGTCCCACACTTGTACTGTCCCACACACTCTCACCGTCCTACACTTGTACTGTCCCACACTCTCTCACCGTCCTACACTTGTACTGTCCCACACTCTCACCGTCCTACACTTGTACTGTCCCACACTCTCACCGTCCCACACTTGTACTGTCCCACACTCTCACCGTCCCACACTTGTACTGTCCCACACACTCTCACCTTTCAAAACAAAAAAAGATGATGGCTGTCTCAGTAGAAAATACAATTACATGAGAAGAAGAACTAAACATTTGAGCCATCTTGTTCTGTTACCATCAAACTTTCAGTGACAATGACTTCAGTGCATCGCTAAAACCTTTAATAGATCAAAAATATTTCAAGAGTTTATAAAGCTATCTATGATTCTTGTCCAAGTTTCACCTGTCATCTAACAGCCAGTCCTTATTTAACACGGCCAGTCCTTATTTAACACAGTCAGTCCTTATTTAACACAGCCAGTCCTTATTTAACACAGCCAGTCCTTATTTAACACAGCCAGTCCTTATTTAACACAGAGAGTCCTTATTTATCACAGCCAGTCCTTATTTAACAATGTTTCCTGTGATCTGACATACAAAATAAGAAATGGCTGTTTTAAACAGATCCTGCTGTGAAAAAAGTAACATTTAGCGCAAGATCAGGAACAAAGATAACATCACAAAAGATAATAAAATATGAGAAATCAAAATATCATCTTAAAAGATAACATGAGAAACTGAGATACAACCTAGAAAGGCATCATCATCATCATCATGTGCCGTGCCGACTGGCGTTGTCTATTATGCTTCTCCAGAGTATCCGATCCTTCATGCAGGCCATCAGCTCAGTTGGTGATCTCCTCTCACACCATCCCGTCAGACTGTCCAGTATCATTTCTCTTGGTCTTCCTCTTGATCTTCTTCCTTCTATTTTTCCTGTTGTTATAATATTTTCAATGCCCCCTCTTCTCATTGCATGTCCTATGGAAGTACATTGTCTCTCTCTCTTATCTTTTTGACAAGGTTTTTTGTCTCTCCAGCTCTTCTCATACATTCTTCATTAGTTATTTTTGCTATCCAGGGGATTCGCAACATTCTTCTAATAAACCACATTTCTGCTGCTTCCAATGATTTTTGTGCAGACTTGCCTATTGTCCATGATTCACTTCCATATAACAAGATAGGTTCAATATAACATTTTAGGACTCGTTTTCTAACATTCATTGATAAAGATGTGTTAGCTAATATGTTTCTCATTCTCTGAAATGCAGTCTTTGCTTGGCCTATTCTGTTCATAATTTATGTTCTGCATTTCCCATCTGAAGTTATTACTGCTCCAAGGTATTTGAATTTCTGCACCTGCTTTAGAATAGTTCCGTTTAATTGAATACTGCATGCTGGTGGATTCTGTTTCTTAGATATAACCATAGTCTCTGTCTTTTTGATGCTCAAAGTAAGGCCTTTCTGTTCTAGAAAGGCACCATGATAAATTGAACCCCCAGATAGTGTCCTGAATAACACGTTGCATCATTTAGGTGTTTGTGCTAGGCTATCTGACGCTCCAGGCAAGGCTAATTACAAGGCTAACTACAAGGCTAAACTGCAAGGCTAACTACAAAGGCTAACTGCAAGTTTAACTACAAGGTTAACTGCATCTCTAACTACAAAGCTAACTGCAAGGCTACCTCAAGGCTAACTACAAGGCTAACTGCAAGGTTTACTAGATTTGTATAAAACTGTCTCCCTCAAAAGTCAGTACCGCTCCTTCCTGATCTCTGGCTGGCTGACATGGCTGATCTAACGATGCCGGTGACCCGGCACAGAGATATATAATATCATGGTTTCATAATTTATCTCTACTGTCAGTGTTCTGAAAGATGTAGCAATTATCTTGGACGGCCAGAAACACAAATGTAGTTCTTGTATGTTTTATTCATGTGACATGTCCTTTCCAGAACGTTGTTCCTCTCACAGCCTCCCTGACTGCAACACGGTCTTGCGCAGGATGACCGGCTTCTCACAGTGACACATTCAGACTTTCGGTGATGTCCTGACCCCACTTTGTGTAAGTTCCAGAATAAAAAAAAAAAAATAAAAAAAAACAACTATCAAAACTCCCCTGACATCTCATGAGAAGACAGACTTAGGGACATGACAATTGCTGGAAATTTTGATCAGAGAGAGAGAGAGAGAGAGAGAGAGAGAGAGAGAGAAGTGGGAGAAATATCTTAAACGACTGGTCCCCTTATAGGGCAGGTAGCTGGACTGTCTGTGGTACGCAGGTGCTGTCCTGGACGTGGCTCCGTCTACAGCCATTCTCCTTATTTCTGGTTTAATTTTTTTTAAAGTGACGCACATATATCTTATATGTATATGTACCTTATGTGTATGTGTATCTTATATGTATATATACCTTATGTGTATGTGTATCTTATATGTATATATACCTTATGTGTATGTGTATCTTATATGTATATATACCTTATGTGTATGTGTATCTTATACGTATATGTTTGTGTATTTTATATGTATATCGGACATCAATTTCTTGTTGAAATAATGTTTTATGTATACGCTCCAGACTAAATAAAAGCTTGTACAGTTTATATAGAAGTGTTTAGGTATATAAATAAAAACCACTCATAACACTGACACTAAACTTTAATACAGTATAATGTACTGCAATTGTTAGGTAATATTTATAAACTATACTGTTTAAGTACAAAAATAAGATTTTTAAGGGCATGCATCTTTCCCATCGCAACATATGACTGTGAGACCTGGACACATAACAAAACAGCTGAGAAACACATAAATGCCTTTGAATGCAAATGCTACAGAAGAATACTTCAAATATCGTGGACACAAAAAAGAACAAATATGTACATCCTACAAGAACATAATATTGAAGAAGGCTAGCTAGTAAAGAGGATTAAAGAGAGAAAACTTAAATATTTTGGACACATTAAACATCGTGAAAATTTAGAGAAAACCGTCTTGGAAGGATACATAATAGGATAAGGAAAGAGAGGAAGACCAAGGCGAAGATGTCTGCAAGATATCGCTGATAATCTGCAAATGGATGCATCAGCAGCAGGTCATCTTGCTCACAACCGAGAGGCCTACAGGAGAGTTGTTAGGGAGGCAAAGTTCCGCAAGGGACATGCAAATGATTGACTGATTGAGTATGATGTAAACAGTTCTTCACATTCTCCATCAAAATGACTAGTTCCATCGTGCAGTGGTTCTCAATTGGTCGCCCGCGGAACCTTTAACCTGCTGTGGGGGTCAGTGACAAGACCCTTTTAAAAAAATTTTTCGATGTGAAATGGATGGATAACAATGGATGTTTAACAATGGATGTTTAACAATGGATAGATAACAATGGATGTTTAACAATGGATGGATAACAATGGATGTTTAACAATGGATGGATAACAATGGATGGATAACAATGGATGTTTCCACCAATCCTGTGCGGAGGAAATAACTTTTTTCGTGCGTGTTTATGACTGGACCGGTTGTTCAGCCTCGGTGACAAACTAAAATGACATTTCATATTCTGTTCACTTGTCAGAACATATAGGGATGTTAATTACTGTTTATTTTTTAAAAACTATATTAGTGTCAAAAAGGAATGGAAAAACTAATTATGTCAGTCCGTAAGAATAGTGAAGAGCAAAACCTCTATCTTAATATCTTAATGCGAAGAAAACTAAATTGATGACAACTGACAAAACGAACAAGGCAGCTGATATATGTATCAAATAGGACAAATTGGAAGAAGTGGAAAGTTCTGAATATCTTGGATCACTGCAAACTAATAATGGAGATACAATGAGGGAAATTAAAAGGAGTACATCCATCGCTCTTCAGAAAGTAAAAGCTAAAGAATCTGTGGAGAGGAACAGACAGAACTACAAAAATAAGATTTTTAAGGGCATGCATCTTTTCCATTGCAACATATGCCTGTGAGACCCGAACACTTAACAAAACATCTGAGAAACACATAAATGCCTTTGAAAGTAAATGCTACAGAAGAGTTCTTCAAATATCATGAACACAAAAAAGAACAAATATATCCATACTACAAGAACTTCACAATGAAGAAGGCTGGCTAGTAAAGAAGATTAAAGAGAGAAAACTTAAATATTTTGGACACATTAAACGTCATGATAATCTAGAGAAGACCTCTTGGAAGGGTACATAATGGGAAAAAGAAAGAGAGGAAGACCAAGGCGAAGATGGCTGCAAGATATCTTTGATAATCTGCAAATGGATGCATCAGCAGCAGGCCATCTTGCTTACAACCAAGTGGCCTACAGGAGTGCTGTTAGGGAGGCAAAGTGTGAGGAAAACGTGTAAGAACGAGAGAAATAAGATGAGTACGTCTAAAAGAAGAAAATACAATAATCCAATATTTCGGCAAATGCCTTTTTTCACGGACCATACAAAAAAAAACAAAAAAAACACACACACACACAGCAAAATAAAAACACGGAAAAAATAGATGGAAAATGAAAACTTAGCTCTTTGATATCTTCCTCGTTAGAAAGATGGACACAAACTTTATCTCGCACAGGGAGTGGGTTTACTGGGTTATTTGCTTGAAAGACCCGGCGTGTACACAAGGTTCTATGCAGACTCCAACACCATGGGCACCATAGCAGGGTATGCCCCGTTAGCCAGACTGAGTCATTTTCTAGCTACGCCAACGTTTGACGTGGAACTGAGTCCTTGGTCAGCTGTAGTTTGCTAGCCCGGCACTACCCCCACACTAGCCCTGCAGTACCGCCACACTAGCCCTGCCACACCGCCACACTAGCCCTGCAGTACCGCCACACTAGCTCTGCAGTACCGCCACACTAGCCCTGTACTACCCCCACAATAGCCATGCAGTACTCCAAAACTAACCCTGCACTACCCCCACACTAGCACCGTCATCTTCGCTAATTTTATAGAATTTCTCTCTATGTCCTGCCGTCTAGGGTTGTGAAATAGTACCTTCACATTTCTAGACCAGTTTTCCCAGGTAAACCCCAGGTAACAATTTTTCGAGGTTGGGTGAACCCAGTGGTCGGTGGGCCAGAAAATAATTCCGCCCGAGTATGAATTCGAACCACGAACTTTCTGATCGACAAGCGAGTACACTAATCACCAGACCACCGTGGGCCGTTTATAATTTACTTCTTATTTATTATTCACATTTTGTTTTCAATACATAATCCTGTAAAATTATGATATACAGTGCAATAATTTTTAGTATAAAGCTATGAGTATTACTACAGCTGATATCGATCTGCATTTAGTGAGGATTCTCCTTGATTCTGCGGAGTTCGTGCACCTGTGCTAACACCTTCCTTCCAAGGATGATGGGATATGTTGCCAAAGGAGTGCAGGATGATGATTCTAAAACATTTCTTTAGACAGAGAGAAAGATGTTGGACCAATGTGTGTGTGTGTCTTACTGCTGCAGTACCACTATACATGCGAGTAGCTACAGACCTAGGAAATTATATTATACGTAATGCCAGCGATATCTTGATACTGTCAGCGCAAAGAGCAACCGCTACATCAGCCAAACCCAACAACAAAACAAGCTGATAACAGTTCTCAGCTTGTCATCATCCCAGTCAGATATGTTCATGCGCTGACTTTTATATAAGTGTGTACTCATTAGGCAGAGTAGACACAACAGTATTTTCGGCATTTGTAACATTTCGGAGTTCCATACTCATATAAAGCTACATTGATTCGTACACGTCAACAGATTACCGTTACCAAGCGACGCGACAGACGCTTAGACGTATTGTCATGGTAACTTCAAAATGTGACCCTTGTTTCACTCTTCTGGATTCAGTCCCAGATTTTGCGTGAAAATCCCCATTTTTCCTCTTACAGCTGACGTGCCATCCCTATCTTTCCTATTTCACCTGTCGTATAAATAACAGCACAAATATTCGGGCAGTGCCATGTCAATAACCAGTCACGCAAATCACGTTGGATTTTTGTCTTTTAAATGAAAAATGTGTGGTAGTTTTGAGTATCAATTAAGCCACGGGCTATATTTTGTCTTCTCTCCAGCGTATGGTTCCTTGCTGATGTTAATTATTTATTTATCTTAGCCAGTTCATTAGCCCCTCAGAGATTGTTATTTGTCTTTTCCAAGGACATTTTCCCCCACGATAGTCGGTTATATTCGACTTGAATTTGCCAGAGATTTACAAATTGTATTCGCTGTGAACTCGTTAAAAAGAGTAATAGATTATTTTACCGGTATTTTATTTTGAAATAAGAGAAATCATCTTTAGAAGCTGCACGTGCATGTATTACGAGATGGTGTATCAGGACGGCCACGTATACCTGATCAAGACAATGTTCTATCTACCCGCTGCACAAGCCGCATCACGCCAGCATGACCAACAGAGTAAAAATATGAAGCTTTTACTACCGAGAAGCGACTCTTACTCTCGCCCGAAAAAAAGTGTGGAAATCTACAATCCACTTTATCTCGCACAGGGAGTGGGTTTACTGGGTTATTTGCTTGAAAGACCCGGCGTGTACACAAGGTTCTATGCAGACTCCAACACCATGGGCACCATAGCAGGGTATGCCCCGTTAGCCAGACTGAGTCATTTTCTAGCTACGCCAACGTTTGACGTGGAACTGAGTCCTTGGTCAGCTGTAGTTTGCTAGCCCGGCACTACCCCCACACTAGCCCTGCAGTACCGCCACACTAGCCCTGCCACACCGCCACACTAGCCCTGCAGTACCGCCACACTAGCTCTGCAGTACCGCCACACTAGCCCTGTACTACCCCCACAATAGCCATGCAGTACTCCAAAACTAACCCTGCACTACCCCCACACTAGCACCGTCATCTTCGCTAATTTTATAGAATTTCTCTCTATGTCCTGCCGTCTAGGGTTGTGAAATAGTACCTTCACATTTCTAGACCAGTTTTCCCAGGTAAACCCCAGGTAACAATTTTTCGAGGTTGGGTGAACCCAGTGGTCGGTGGGCCAGAAAATAATTCCGCCCGAGTATGAATTCGAACCACGAACTTTCTGATCGACAAGCGAGTACACTAATCACCAGACCACCGTGGGCCGTTTATAATTTACTTCTTATTTATTATTCACATTTTGTTTTCAATACATAATCCTGTAAAATTATGATATACAGTGCAATAATTTTTAGTATAAAGCTATGAGTATTACTACAGCTGATATCGATCTGCATTTAGTGAGGATTCTCCTTGATTCTGCGGAGTTCGTGCACCTGTGCTAACACCTTCCTTCCAAGGATGATGGGATATGTTGCCAAAGGAGTGCAGGATGATGATTCTAAAACATTTCTTTAGACAGAGAGAAAGATGTTGGACCAATGTGTGTGTGTGTCTTACTGCTGCAGTACCACTATACATGCGAGTAGCTACAGACCTAGGAAATTATATTATACGTAATGCCAGCGATATCTTGATACTGTCAGCGCAAAGAGCAACCGCTACATCAGCCAAACCCAACAACAAAACAAGCTGATAACAGTTCTCAGCTTGTCATCATCCCAGTCAGATATGTTCATGCGCTGACTTTTATATAAGTGTGTACTCATTAGGCAGAGTAGACACAACAGTATTTTCGGCATTTGTAACATTTCGGAGTTCCATACTCATATAAAGCTACATTGATTCGTACACGTCAACAGATTACCGTTACCAAGCGACGCGACAGACGCTTAGACGTATTGTCATGGTAACTTCAAAATGTGACCCTTGTTTCACTCTTCTGGATTCAGTCCCAGATTTTGCGTGAAAATCCCCATTTTTCCTCTTACAGCTGACGTGCCATCCCTATCTTTCCTATTTCACCTGTCGTATAAATAACAGCACAAATATTCGGGCAGTGCCATGTCAATAACCAGTCACGCAAATCACGTTGGATTTTTGTCTTTTAAATGAAAAATGTGTGGTAGTTTTGAGTATCAATTAAGCCACGGGCTATATTTTGTCTTCTCTCCAGCGTATGGTTCCTTGCTGATGTTAATTATTTATTTATCTTAGCCAGTTCATTAGCCCCTCAGAGATTGTTATTTGTCTTTTCCAAGGACATTTTCCCCCACGATAGTCGGTTATATTCGACTTGAATTTGCCAGAGATTTACAAATTGTATTCGCTGTGAACTCGTTAAAAAGAGTAATAGATTATTTTACCGGTATTTTATTTTGAAATAAGAGAAATCATCTTTAGAAGCTGCACGTGCATGTATTACGAGATGGTGTATCAGGACGGCCACGTATACCTGATCAAGACAATGTTCTATCTACCCGCTGCACAAGCCGCATCACGCCAGCATGACCAACAGAGTAAAAATATGAAGCTTTTACTACCGAGAAGCGACTCTTACTCTCGCCCGAAAAAAAGTGTGGAAATCTACAATCCACTCCAGTCCGACTCGACACACGTCAGACCTCCACCACAACTGGAACTTTAGCAGCACTGTCTCATTATGCCAGGACGACATATTTAGCTAATCAGATTAGACGCAGAATTCTGCATAGATTTTGATAAATCTTCCCCCCACTCGGATTTTATAAGAAACTGACAAAACAAACTCTTCGTATATTTAGACTAACAAAACAAACTCTTCGTATATTTAGACTAACAAAACAAACTGTTCGTATATTTAGACTAACAAAACAAACTGTTCATATATTTAGACTAACAAAACAAACTGTTCATATATTTAGACTAACAAAACAAACTGTTCATATATTTAGACTAACAAAACAAACTGTTCATATATTTAGACTAACAAAACAAACTGTTCATATATTTAGACTAACAAAACAAACTGTTCATATATTTAGACTAACAGTGCTGTTAGGGAGGCAAAGTGTGAGGAAAACGTGTAAGAACGAGAGAAATAAGATGAGTACGTCTAAAAGAAGAAAATACAATAATCCAATATTTCGGCAAATGCCTTTTTTCACGGACCATACAAAAAAAAACAAAAAAAACACACACACACACAGCAAAATAAAAACACGGAAAAAATAGATGGAAAATGAAAACTTAGCTCTTTGATATCTTCCTCGTTAGAAAGATGGACACAAACTTTATCTCGCACAGGGAGTGGGTTTACTGGGTTATTTGCTTGAAAGACCCGGCGTGTACACAAGGTTCTATGCAGACTCCAACACCATGGGCACCATAGCAGGGTATGCCCCGTTAGCCAGACTGAGTCATTTTCTAGCTACGCCAACGTTTGACGTGGAACTGAGTCCTTGGTCAGCTGTAGTTTGCTAGCCCGGCACTACCCCCACACTAGCCCTGCAGTACCGCCACACTAGCCCTGCAGTACCGCCACACTAGCCCTGCAGTACCGCCACACTAGCCCTGCAGTACCGCCACACTAGCCCTGCAGTACCGCCACACTAGCCCTGCAGTACCGCCACACTAGCCCTGTACTACCCCCACACTAGCACCGTCATCTTCGCTAATTTTATAGAATTCTCTCTATGTCCTGCCGTCTAGGGTTGTGAAATAGTACCTTCACATTTCTAGACCAGTTTTCCCAGGTAAACCCCAGGTAACAATTTTTCGAGGTTGGGTGAACCCAGTGGTCGGTGGGCCAGAAAATAATTCCGCCCGAGTATGAATTCGAACCACGAACTTTCTGATCGACAAGCGAGTACACTAATCACCAGACCACCGTGGGCCGTTTATAATTTACTTCTTATTTATTATTCACATTTGTTTTCAATACATAATCCTGTAAAATTATGATATACAGTGCAATAATTTTTAGTATAAAGCTATGAGTATTACTACAGCTGATATCGATCTGCATTTAGTGAGGATTCTCCTTGATTCTGCGGAGTTCGTGCACCTGTGCTAACACCTTCCTTCCAAGGATGATGGGATATGTTGCCAAAGGAGTGCAGGATGATGATTCTAAAACATTTCTTTAGACAGAGAGAAAGATGTTGGACCAATGTGTGTGTGTGTCTTACTGCTGCAGTACCACTATACATGCGAGTAGCTACAGACCTAGGAAATTATATTATACGTAATGCCAGCGATATCTTGATACTGTCAGCGCAAAGAGCAACCGCTACATCAGCCAAACCCAACAACAAAACAAGCTGATAACAGTTCTCAGCTTGTCATCATCCCAGTCAGATATGTTCATGCGCTGACTTTTATATAAGTGTGTACTCATTAGGCAGAGTAGACACAACAGTATTTTCGGCATTTGTAACATTTCGGAGTTCCATACTCATATAAAGCTACATTGATTCGTACACGTCAACAGATTACCGTTACCAAGCGACGCGACAGACGCTTAGACGTATTGTCATGGTAACTTCAAAATGTGACCCTTGTTTCACTCTTCTGGATTCAGTCCCAGATTTTGCGTGAAAATCCCCATTTTTCCTCTTACAGCTGACGTGCCATCCCTATCTTTCCTATTTCACCTGTCGTATAAATAACAGCACAAATATTCGGGCAGTGCCATGTCAATAACCAGTCACGCAAATCACGTTGGATTTTTGTCTTTTAAATGAAAAATGTGTGGTAGTTTTGAGTATCAATTAAGCCACGGGCTATATTTTGTCTTCTCTCCAGCGTATGGTTCCTTGCTGATGTTAATTATTTATTTATCTTAGCCAGTTCATTAGCCCCTCAGAGATTGTTATTTGTCTTTTCCAAGGACATTTTCCCCCACGATAGTCGGTTATATTCGACTTGAATTTGCCAGAGATTTACAAATTGTATTCGCTGTGAACTCGTTAAAAAGAGTAATAGATTATTTTACCGGTATTTTATTTTGAAATAAGAGAAATCATCTTTAGAAGCTGCACGTGCATGTATTACGAGATGGTGTATCAGGACGGCCACGTATACCTGATCAAGACAATGTTCTATCTACCCGCTGCACAAGCCGCATCACGCCAGCATGACCAACAGAGTAAAAATATGAAGCTTTTACTACCGAGAAGCGACTCTTACTCTCGCCCGAAAAAAAGTGTGGAAATCTACAATCCACTCCAGTCCGACTCGACACACGTCAGACCTCCACCACAACTGGAACTTTAGCAGCACTGTCTCATTATGCCAGGACGACATATTTAGCTAATCAGATTAGACGCAGAATTCTGCATAGATTTTGATAAATCTTCCCCCCACTCGGATTTTATAAGAAACTGACAAAACAAACTCTTCGTATATTTAGACTAACAAAACAAACTTCGTATATTTAGACTAACAAAACAAACTGTTCGTATATTTAGACTAACAAAACAAACTGTTCATATATTTAGACTAACAAAACAAACTCTGTGCTAGACTGTATAACTTTAGTCTTTTCACTACAGTTTTCTATACAATACTCTGTGCTAGACTGTATAACTTTAGTCTTCTCACTACAGTTTTCTATACAATACTCTGTGCTAGACTGTATAACTTTAGTCTTTTCACTACAGTTTTCTATACAATACTCTGTGCTAGACTGTATAACTTTAGTCTTTTCACTACAGTTTTCTATACAATACTCTGTGCTAGACTGTATAACTTTAGTCTTTTCACTACAGTTTTCTATACAATACTCTGTGCTAGACTGTATAACTTTAGTCTTTTCACTACAGTTTTCTATACAATACTCTGTGCTAGACTGTATAACTTTAGTCTTCTCACTACAGTTTTCTATACAATACTCTGTGCTAGACTGTATAACTTTAGTCTTCTCACTACAGTTTTCTATACAATACTCTGTGCTAGACTGTATAACTTTAGTCTTCTCACTACAGTTTTCTATACAATACTCTGTGCTAGACTGTATAACTTTAGTCTTCTCACTACAGTTTTCTATACAATACTCTGTGCTAGACTGTATAACTTTAGTCTTCTCACTACAGTTTTCTATACAATACTCTGTGCTAGACTGTATAACTTTAGTCTTCTCACTACAGTTTTCTATACAATACTCTGTGCTAGACTGTATAACTTTAGTCTTTTCACTACAGTTTTCTATACAATACTCTGTGCTAGACTGTATAACTTTAGTCTTTTCACTACAGTTTTCTATACAATACTCTGTGCTAGACTGTATAACTTTAGTCTTCTCACTACAGTTTTCTATACAATACTCTGTGCTAGACTGTATAACTTTAGTCTTTTCACTACAGTTTTCTATACAATACTCTGTGCTAGACTGTATAACTTTAGTCTTTTCACTACAGTTTTCTATACAATACTCTGTGCTAGACTGTATAACTTTAGTCTTTTCACTACAGTTTTCTATACAATACTCTGTGCTAGACTGTATAACTTTAGTCTTTTCACTACAGTTTTCTATACAATACTCTGTGCTAGACTGTATAACTTTAGTCTTCTCACTACAGTTTTCTATACAATACTCTGTGCTAGACTGTATAACTTTAGTCTTCTCACTACAGTTTTCTATACAATACTCTGTGCTAGACTGTATAACTTTAGTCTTCTCACTACAGTTTTCTATACAATACTCTGTGCTAGACTGTATAACTTTAGTCTTCTCACTACAGTTTTCTATACAATACTCTGTGCTAGACTGTATAACTTTAGTCTTTTCACTACAGTTTTCTATACAATACTCTGTGCTAGACTGTATAACTTTAGTCTTCTCACTACAGTTTTCTATACAATACTCTGTGCTAGACTGTATAACTTTAGTCTTCTCACTACAGTTTTCTATACAATACTCTGTGCTAGACTGTATAACTTTAGTCTTCTCACTACAGTTTTCTATACAATACTCTGTGCTAGACTGTATAACTTTAGTCTTCTCACTACAGTTTTCTATACAATACTCTGTGCTAGACTGTATAACTTTAGTCTTCTCACTACAGTTTTCTATACAATACTCTGTGCTAGACTGTATAACTTTAGTCTTTTCACTACAGTTTTCTATACAATACTCTGTGCTAGACTGTATAACTTTAGTCTTCTCACTACAGTTTTCTATACAATACTCTGTGCTAGACTGTATAACTTTAGTCTTTTCACTACAGTTTTCTATACAATACTCTGTGCTAGACTGTATAACTTTAGTCTTTTCACTACAGTTTTCTATACAATACTCTGTGCTAGACTGTATAACTTTAGTCTTTTCACTACAGTTTTCTATACAATACTCTGTGCTAGACTGTATAACTTTAGTCTTCTCACTACAGTTTTCTATACAATACTCTGTGCTAGACTGTATAACTTTAGTCTTTTCACTACAGTTTTCTATACAATACTCTGTGCTAGACTGTATAACTTTAGTCTTTTCACTACAGTTTTCTATACAATACTCTGTGCTAGACTGTATAACTTTAGTCTTTTCACTACAGTTTTCTATACAATACTCTGTGCTAGACTGTATAACTTTAGTCTTTTCACTACAGTTTTCTATACAATACTCTGTGCTAGACTGTATAACTTTAGTCTTCTCACTACAGTTTTCTATACAATACTCTGTGCTAGACTGTATAACTTTAGTCTTCTCACTACAGTTTTCTATACAATACTCTGTGCTAGACTGTATAACTTTAGTCTTTTCACTACAGTTTTCTATACAATACTCTGTGCTAGACTGTATAACTTTAGTCTTCTCACTACAGTTTTCTATACAATACTCTGTGCTAGACTGTATAACTTTAGTCTTCTCACTACAGTTTTCTATACAATACTCTGTGCTAGACTGTATAACTTTAGTCTTCTCACTACAGTTTTCTATACAATACTCTGTGCTAGACTGTATAACTTTAGTCTTCTCACTACAGTTTTCTATACAATACTCTGTGCTAGACTGTATAACTTTAGTCTTTTCACTACAGTTTTCTATACAATACTCTGTGCTAGACTGTATAACTTTAGTCTTCTCACTACAGTTTTCTATACAATACTCTGTGCTAGACTGTATAACTTTAGTCTTCTCACTACAGTTTTCTATACAATACTCTGTGCTAGACTGTATAACTTTAGTCTTTTCACTACAGTTTTCTATACAATACTCTGTGCTAGACTGTATAACTTTAGTCTTCTCACTACAGTTTTCTATACAATACTCTGTGCTAGACTGTATAACTTTAGTCTTTTCACTACAGTTTTCTATACAATACTCTGTGCTAGACTGTATAACTTTAGTCTTCTCACTACAGTTTTCTATACAATACTCTGTGCTAGACTGTATAACTTTAGTCTTCTCACTACAGTTTTCTATACAATACTCTGTGCTAGACTGTATAACTTTAGTCTTCTCACTACAGTTTTCTATACAATACTCTGTGCTAGACTGTATAACTTTAGTCTTCTCACTACAGTTTTCTATACAATACTCTGTGCTAGACTGTATAACTTTAGTCTTCTCACTACAGTTTTCTATACAATACTCTGTGCTAGACTGTATAACTTTAGTCTTCTCACTACAGTTTTCTATACAATACTCTGTGCTAGACTGTATAACTTTAGTCTTCTCACTACAGTTTTCTATACAAAACAAACTGTTCGTATATTTAGACTAACAAAACAAACTGTTCATATATTTAGACTAACAAAACAAACTGTTCATATATTTAGACTAACAAAACAAACTGTTCGTATATTTAGACTAACAAAACAAACTGTTCATATATTTAGACTAACAAAACAAACTGTTCATATATTTAGACTAACAAAACAAACTGTTCATATATTTAGACTAACAAAACAAACTGTTCATATATTTAGACTAACAAAACAAACTGTTCATATATTTAGACTAACAAAACAAACTGTTCATATATTTAGACTAACAAAACAAACTCTTCGTATATTTAGACTAACAAAACAAACTGTTCATATATTTAGACTAACAAAACAAACTGTTCATATATTTAGACTAACAAAACAAACTGTTCATATTTAGACTAACAAAACAAACTGTTCATACATTTAGACTAACAAAACAAACTGTTCATACATTCAGACTAACAAAACAAACTCTTCGTATATTTAGACTAACAAAACAAACTGTTCATACATTCAGACTAACAAAACAAACTGTTCATATATTTAGACTAACAAAACAAACTGTTCGTATATTTAGACTAACAAAACAAACTCTTCGTATATTTAGACTAACAAAACAAACTGTTCATATATTTAGACTAACAAAAAAACTGTTCATATATTTAGACTAACAAAACAAACTCTTCGTATATTTAGACTAACAAAACAAACTGTTCATATATTTAGACTAACAAAACAAACTGTTCATATATTTAGACTAACAAAACAAACTCTTCGTATATTTAGACTAACAAAACAAACTGTTCATATATTTAGACTAACAAAACAAACTGTTCATATATTTAGACTAACAAAACAAACTCTTCGTATATTTAGACTAACAAAACAAACTCTTCGTATATTTAGACTAACAAAACAAACTGTTCGTATATTTAGACTAACAAAACAAACTGTTCATATATTTAGATTAACAAAACAAATTGTTCGTATGTTTAAGAGTAACAAAACAAATTGTGTGTATATTTAGACTGAGCAGTGTAGCACACCTTTCAAGCGTATGCAGGAAACTACACACAACTCCTTCAGATCATCGGAGGAAGTACCCCCGACCCCCCCCCCCCCCGAGACAAGTGTTTTGGCCCTATTAAACTCTTGACACCCTAAAAGGCGGCAGGGGGCCCCTCTGGGTCATGACTCCCAGAGATCGAGTTGCTGCTTTTTTCGTCCGGAGATTGAGTTGGCACTGCACTTTGAAGTGTGTCTTTAGCGATTTAGCCATGGAGGACTGGTACTGGTTGTGGCAAATGACATTTATGTTAATGGATTAACATTATGTTAAATACTTCCAAGAATGAAACAAGCACAAATAACTAAACGTATACTAGCATTAGGCTGTGACCTCTGTGTGCTGTTACATGCATGCGCCACAAGTTAGGTTGCTTACATCTTGTCAAGAAATAACTGCAGTTTTTGACATGGGAGCTATGCCCTCGTAACTAACTGTATTTATTTCTTGCTAATGTCGTTCCTTATGCATGGGAGCTACCCAGCATTTGTCTTCTGTTACCTTTGGCTCTGTAAATAAATCTCGATTTTATACTTCGCCAGAAGTGTTCACTATTTGAAAAGAATGGCCCCTGCCTGGGATGACGACAAGCTGAGAACTGTTATCAGCTTGTTTTGTTGTTGGGTTTGGCTGATGTAGCGGTTGCTCTTTGCGCTGACAGTATCAAGATTATCGCTGCTATTACCTGTAATATAATTTCCTAGGTCTGTAGCTACTCGCATCTATAGTAGTACTGCAGCAGTAAGACACACACACACACACACACACACACACACACACACACACACACATGCATAATTTACGTATAAATAAAACTGGATTCAGTATTTGCTTTGTATTTCTTGTCAGATTTTAAGCTTAGTCATACATTCAGACTAACAAAACAAACTGTTCATACATTCAGACTAACAAAACAAACTGTTCATACATTCAGACTAACAAAACAAACTGTTCATACATTCAGACTAACAAAACAAACTGTTCGTATATTTAGACTAACAAAACAAACTCTTCGTATATTTAGACTAACAAAACAAACTGTTCATATTTAGACTAACAAAACAAACTGTTCATATATTTAGACTAACAAAACAAACTCTTCGTATATTTAGACTAACAAAACAAACTGTTCATATATTTAGACTAACAAAACAACTGTTCATATATTTAGACTAACAAAACAAACTCTTCGTATATTTAGACTAACAAAACAAACTGTTCGTATATTTAGACTAACAAAACAAACTGTTCATATATTTAGACTAACAAAACAAACTGTTCATATATTTAGACTAACAAAACAACTCTTCGTATATTTAGACTAACAAAACAAACTGTTCATATATTTAGACTAACAAAACAAACTGTTCATATATTTAGACTAACAAAACAAACTCTTCGTATATTTAGACTAACAAAACAAACTCTTCGTATATTTAGACTAACAAAACAAACTGTTCGTACGTTCAGACTAACAAAACAAACTGTTCATATATTTAGATTAACAAAACAAATTGTTCGTATGTTTAAGAGTAACAAAACAAATTGTGTGTATATTTAGACTGAGCAGTGTAGCACACCTTTCAAGCGTATGCAGGAAACTACACACAACTCCTTCAGATCATCGGAGGAAGTACCCCCGACCCCCCCCCCCCCCGAGACAAGTGTTTTGGCCCTATTAAACTCTTGACACCCTAAAAGGCGGCAGGGGGCCCCTCTGGTCATGACTCCCAGAGATCGAGTTGCTGCTTTTTTCGTCCGGAGATTGAGTTGGCACTGCACTTTGAAGTGTGTCTTTAGCGATTTAGCCATGGAGGACTGGTACTGGTTGTGGCAAATGACATTTATGTTAATGGATTAACATTATGTTAAATACTTCCAAGAATGAAACAAGCACAAATAACTAAACGTATACTAGCATTAGGCTGTGACCTCTGTGTGCTGTTACATGCATGCGCCACAAGTTAGGTTGCTTACATCTTGTCAAGAAATAACTGCAGTTTTTGACATGGGAGCTATGCCCTCGTAACTAACTGTATTTATTTCTTGCTAATGTCGTTCCTTATGCATGGGAGCTACCCAGCATTTGTCTTCTGTTACCTTTGGCTCTGTAAATAAATCTCGATTTTATACTTCGCCAGAAGTGTTCACTATTTGAAAAGAATGGCCCCTGCCTGGGATGACGACAAGCTGAGAACTGTTATCAGCTTGTTTTGTTGTTGGGTTTGGCTGATGTAGCGGTTGCTCTTTGCGCTGACAGTATCAAGATTATCGCTGCTATTACCTGTAATATAATTTCCTAGGTCTGTAGCTACTCGCATCTATAGTAGTACTGCAGCAGTAAGACACACACACACACACACACACACACACACACACACACACACACACACATGCATAATTTACGTATAAATAAAACTGGATTCAGTATTTGCTTTGTATTTCTTGTCAGATTTTAAGCTTAGTCATAAATACAAACCAAACCAAGTCTTTTAAAACTTGTTAGTCTCTTTTGTTCCAAACTGCAACATGCATCCAAAATTCAAGGATTCATATTATGTCTGTTTCATATGAAATCATTATATAACCACAGAACATTGCAATGTTTATTGAAACAAAATCATTCCATCATCATCAAATCAAGTAGTATAGGTATTACACAAGACATTGATGTAGTATTTTCTATCATGTTACTTTAGCTTCCCACTACAGTTTTCTAGATGTTTTGCATTATACATTACTCTGTGCTAAACTGTATAACTTTAGTCTTCTCACTACAGTTTTCTATACAATACTCTGTGCTAGACTGTATAACTTTAGTCTTCTCACTACAGTTTTCTATACAATACTCTGTGCTAGACTGTATAACTTTAGCTTCCCACTACAGTTTTCTATACAATACTCTGTGCTAGACTGTATAACTTTAGTCTTCTCACTACAGTTTTCTATACAATACTCTGTGCTAGACTGTATAACTTTAGTCTTCTCACTACAGTTTTCTATACAATACTCTGTGCTAGACTGTATAACTTTAGTCTTCTCACTACAGTTTTCTATACAATACTCTGTGCTAGACTGTATAACTTTAGTCTTCTCACTACAGTTTTCTATACAATACTCTGTGCTAGACTGTATAACTTTAGTCTTTTCACTACAGTTTTCTATACAATACTCTGTGCTAGACTGTATAACTTTAGTCTTCTCACTACAATTTTCTATACAATACCCTGTGCTAGACTGTATAACTTTAGTCTTCTCACTACAATTTTCTGTATAATATACAGTGCTAAACTGTATGACTTTAGTCTTCTCACTACAATTTTCTAAACAAAACTCTGTGCTAGACCATATGACTTTAGTCTTTTCACTACAATTTTCTATACAAAACTCTGTCCTAGACTGTATAACTTTAGTCCTCTCACTACAGTTTTCTATACAATACTGTGCTAGACTGTATAACTTTAGTCTTTTCACTACAGTTTTCTATACAATACTCTGTGCTAGACTGTATAACTTTAGTCTTTTCACTACAGTTTTCTATACAATACTCTGTGCTAGACTGTATGACTTTAATCTTCTCACTACAATTTTCTGTATAATATTCTGTGCTAGACTGTATAACTTTAGTCTTTTCACTACAGTTTTCTATACAATACTCTGTGCTAGACTGTATAACTTTAGTCTTTTCACTACAGTTTTCTATACAATACTCTGTGCTAGACTGTATAACTTTAGTCTTTTCACTACAGTTTTCTATACAATACTCTGTGCTAGACTGTATAACTTTAGTCTTTTCACTACAGTTTTCTATACAATACTCTGTGCTAGACTGTATAACTTTAATCTTCTCACTACAATTTTCTGTATAATATTCTGTGCTAGACTGTATAACTTTAGTCTTCTCACTACAATTCTCTATAGAATATTCTGTGCTAGACTGTGCGACATTAGTCTTCAAATTAATCTCATTCAGTTTCCACAGGAACAGAAGTGCCTTTAAATATTACATTTAGCACATCTGTTCACAAAATTCCAGAGTTTGTGGTCTACTTGTTTGTTATATGGTCTCCACTTTGTCATAATTCTCACAAGAAATTTCACTTCATATATCAGATTTCAAGCAAATTTCAAAATCATTTAGAGGAGAAAAAAAATAAACACATACTGGCTCTGTAAGAATGGAAATGTGAGACATAAATGAGATGACATAACTGACAATGCTGAAATACTGCATTGTTGTTATGTTCTTCATTTTTATGTACTCATCTTACTTTCTGCCATTCTTGTTTCTGCCCACTTGTATTACTCTTTCTATCTTTTTGTGAAAATGAACCATACAGGAAAAGGTAATCCTGTCATGCTTTAGAGGCACATAGGGATATGGTGTTAGTGCCCATATTTTCCTTGACCTATCAGCACACTAGAGGGTGATTTGGTCAGTATCACGCCTGGCCGCCTTTCCTTCCCCAACTCCAGAAGAAGTCAGGTACTCATTTCTACAGGTACTGAACCCATCTACTTTCCTCTTTAAGAAGGTAACTGTTACTCTCTTGCAAATGAACAGGGCTAGGACCAGAACTAATATAAACAGCTCCGTACCAGGTTGAGGAAAATGAATATAAACAGTTTCATAATTAGCTGCAGAAAAATGAGTATAAATATCTTCATCCTGTCTTGTGAAAAAAATTAATATAGACAGCTTTATAATTAGTTATGGAAAAGTAAATATAAAGACCTTTATAGTTAAGGAAAATTAATATAAACAGGTTTGTAATTATGGGAAAATAAATATAAATAGCTTTATGATGAATCATCAAATGATGAACAGCTTTATAATTATGAAAAATTAATATAAACAGCTTTATAATTTGGGGAAACTGAATATGAACAGTTTCATATTTAGTTGGGAGAAAGTGAATATAAACACCTTTATAATTAAAATACAGCTCTGTAAGAATGGAAATGTGAGACATAAATGAGATGACATAACTGACAATGCTGAAATACTGCATTGTTGTTATGTTCTTCATTTTTATGTACTCATCTTACTTTCTGCCATTCTTGTTTCTGCCCACTTGTATTACTCTTTCTATCTTTTTGTGAAAATGAACCATACAGGAAAAGGTAATCCTGTCATGCTTTAGAGGCACATAGGGATATGGTGTTAGTGCCCATATTTTCCTTGACCTATCAGCACACTAGAGGGTGATTTGGTCAGTATCACGCCTGGCCGCCTTTCCTTCCCCAACTCCAGAAGAAGTCAGGTACTCATTTCTACAGGTACTGAACCCATCTACTTTCCTCTTTAAGAAGGTAACTGTTACTCTCTTGCAAATGAACAGGGCTAGGACCAGAACTAATATAAACAGCTCCGTACCAGGTTGAGGAAAATGAATATAAACAGTTTCATAATTAGCTGCAGAAAAATGAGTATAAATATCTTCATCCTGTCTTGTGAAAAAAATTAATATAGACAGCTTTATAATTAGTTATGGAAAAGTAAATATAAAGACCTTTATAGTTAAGGAAAATTAATATAAACAGGTTTGTAATTATGGGAAAATAAATATAAATAGCTTTATGATGAATCATCAAATGATGAACAGCTTTATAATTATGAAAAATTAATATAAACAGCTTTATAATTTGGGGAAACTGAATATGAACAGTTTCATATTTAGTTGGGAGAAAGTGAATATAAACACCTTTATAATTAAAATACAGCTCTCAAAAAATGAAATAAATGAAAAAAAAGCATTAATTTCTATGAACATTCTTAAAACAATTGAACCAAACATTATAAATATAAAAAAAAAAAGATCCCTTCAACAAATATCTTTATATCTATATATCTTATACCAAGCAAACTTCCATCTGCTGTATCAATTTAAGACTCTTCCTCTTTTACGGACACATGTTTCAATGAAACTGACAGACGAGCTATCTTGTCTTCTAGTCTTCCTCTTGCCAGTCAGCTCATCATGGTGGCCCTTGCTGCCAAGATGAAGCAGGAAAAGAGGCTCCTCCTTGATGCAGACGTTGCAGTCAGAACAGTAGAACCAGCCACTTGGTGTCCTGTAGTTGGCCAGATCAAACACGTACCTCTTGCTAGGCTCCACAGCAAACAGTGTCAGGAGCTCTTCCTCACTGTAATCCTCAAAAGCCTTCCTCTTTCTCCCTGAAGACATAAAATGAGTGAAGAATTTTCTCAGTGTCGCAAGAAAACTATGGAAAAAAATAAGAGAAATGATGACTGCAGTAAAACTGATTCTAGTAATAAAGGTAAACAGTTCTTTAGGGTTCTGTTGTATAAAAAAAAAATGAGGAAAGTGGACAGAAGCAAAAGTGGTAGAAAATAAGACATGAGCATGTATGAATGAAGAACATAAAACAATCCAATATTTCAGCAAATGTCTTCATCAAGGACCATATACAGAAACAATGTATCACATTAATGTACAAAAAAAAAAAAAATGAACCCACTGCTCTTCAGTATATCCTCCTTGTAAGAAAGACAAGATATAAAATGCTTAATAAATCTGAACATGGCCTTGACACCACCCCAAGTAGGAGCTTTCCTGGTCATGCTGCAAAAATAACCTGATCATTACTCTTACATGACGCTGCTACATCATGGTCAACTTTTTATTACTATGGTTCAGAAAATTTGACCTCCATGGCCTGCTGTACAAAGAATATTTGGCACATTTTCTGCCTGTGCTTCTTACAAGAATGATTCTCAAGACTTGAGTGTTAATTTTTCATTTATTTTTTGAGTGGTTTTATGTGTCATTCATTTTTTGAGTGGTTTTATCTGTCATTCATTTTTTGTGTGGTTTTGTCATTTTTCGTGTGATTTTGTCATTTATTTTTTGTGTGGTTTTATCTGTCATTTATTTTTTTGTGATTTTATCTGTCGTTTATTTTTTATATGGTTTTATCTGTCATTTATTTTTTGTGTGGTTTTTCTGTCATTTATTTTTTGTGTGGTTTTATCTGTTGTTTTTGTATGTGGTCCTTAACAAAGTCATCTGCCAAAATATTGGATTATTGTATTTTCTTCATTTACATGTATTCTTTTCTGTCACTCTTGCTTCTATCAGCTTTCCTCACTCTTTATTATCATTATTTTTTTAAAACTAAACAATACACCTTTGTTAACCTTGCTACAAGAAAACTAAACAATACACCTTTGTTAACCTTGCTACAAGAAAACTAAACAATACACCTTTGTTAACCTTGCTACAAGAAAACTAAACAATACACCTCTGTTAACCTTTACTACAAGAAAACTAAACAATACACCTCTGTTAACCTTACTACAAGAAAACTAAACAATACACCTCTGCTAACTTTTAGTACAAGAAAACTAAAAAATACACCTCTGTTAACCTTTACTGCAAGAAAACTAAACAATACACCTCTGTTAACTTTTAGTACAAGAAAACTAAACAATACACCTCTGTTAACCTTACTACAATAAAACTAAACAATTCACCTCTGTTAACCTTTACTATAAGAAAACCAAGAAAGAATATCATCTAAGAGTATGTAGAAAATCAACAAGTGCTAGTGGAAGCAAAGATGATAGTACTAGAAGAATGGTACAGTTATAAGGTAAACAGAGCTAAGACTGTTTGTTTGAATACCAGAGTTCTCAACAGTTTTAACTGGAAACAAGAATGATGGTGTAATTATCAGTTAAGCAACTGGCATATGATAAGCATGAAACCAGAACAACCAGATGCATGCATAGACAGCTCAAAAACATCTGGATAAAGGGCTAAAGGATGACCAAGGAAAAAAAGTAGATAGATGAGGTGAAAGACACACTGAGGAAACATAACATGACAGCTACCCAGGCCTCCCACCTTGCACTGGAACTCCTTGTGACACTAATGGCATAAGCAGACAGACAAGAAGAAGAGCTAGAGAAAGAAATTTATTCATGGATTTTCTAGCGAGGTTGCTGGAAGAATTCAACCTGACTTGGGGATTGTGGAAATGGGGCCTTAAATGTCATTCCTTATAATGGTACAATCTTCCCAGGTGCTTTTATTTTGGACTTATTCAAGCCACTGAAACCCACTCCCTATCCTTCTCCATGTGTGTACCTAATGTGCTCAGGAAAAGATTTGAAGAATTCCAATTCGCTGTTCAAAGCAAATTAAAAAAAAAAACCACAAAGAGAACCATATTTTGTTAGTGTGGAGAATATAAAGAGACTGATAGAAAACAGATCTGCTTCCTTGTGTGAATGAACAGCCAGTCTTTACTGGGAAGTTAAGCACATGATGATTATGAGGAAAAATAAACATTTGATAACATTACGTCATGAGCTATTCTGGGAGAGGTATATATATTTAACACTAACAAATACAGAAAAGTGTGAGAATGATGTGCTCATTAATGGTAGTGAATGGGGCCTCTCCTGACATTTACTTTGATTATTGGGTCTTCTCTTGACATTTACTTTGATTACTGGGTCCTCCCTTGACATTTACTTTGATTACTGGGTCCTCTCTTGACATTTACTTTGATTACTGGGTCCTCTCCTGACATTTACTTTGATTATTGGGTCCTCTCCTGACATTTACTTTGATTATTGGGTCCTCTCCTGACATTTACTTTGATTACTGGGGCTTCTCCCGACATTTACTTTGATTACTGGGTCCTCTCCTGACATTTACTTTGATTACTGGGGCTTCTCCTGACATTTGCTTTGATTACTGGGGCCTCTCCTGACATTTACTTTGATCTCTGGGGCCTCTCCTGACATTTACTTTGATCTCTGGGGCCTCTCCTGACATTTACTTTGATTATTGGGGCTTCTCGTGACATTTACTTTAATCTCTGAGGCCTCTCCTGACATTTTTATTGGGGCTTCTCTTGACATTTACTTTGATCTCTGGGCCCCCCTCCTGACATTACTTTGATCCTTGTGACCTCTCCTGACATTACTTTGATCATTGAAGACATCTTCTGACATTACTTTGATCACTGAGGACCTCTTCTGACATTACTTTGATCACTGAAGACTTCTTCTGACATTACTTTGATCACCGAAGACCTCTTCTGACATTACTTTGATCACTGAAGACCTATTCTGACATTGCTTTAAACATTCAGATCTTTATGCATAAATTCACCATTTTCTGTGCCTGCCTCTCTGCTGAAAGACATGAAGATGTCCTCCTTCACAGCCACATGGCAACAGATTCATTATGCTGGGATCACCATAAAAACTAAATACTAAACTCCTTGTTCTGACACAGCTTCACAACCCCAGTTGTCCTCAGCAACCAACAAACTGAGACAAGAATCAATCCTTAAACATTAACAACAATCAGTGTGTCTTCAGGTTTTGAAACTGTATGTGTCACTGTGTTACTATTTTTGTTACTGAACAGAATGTTGGTGGGCGCTAGTCAAAGCCGTGTTTCTGGATTAGTTATTCACCGTCTCCAGCCATCCTTCGCTTCCAGGCTCTTTCAGTCCTAAAGTTGGCAGCACACTGATACAGAAGTCGGGCCAGTCCTGCATATCACTTGACTGAGGTTTTATTGATGAACTGGATGAAAATGCAGATGGTGATGATATCTGATCGCCGGCAGGTTTGCCCTGCCACATGGCGAGTCCATTCATCCTTCCACAACTCCAGTAACAGATACAAATATTCATTTTCTCGACAGAGACATCACAAAAACCATCCTCTCAGGTACACATCCAAACGTAGGCTGGCTGCCCACTCACTCTCCCACAATTCTTTGTCACAGACTTCTAAGCCCACGTGACGTTCTAGAAGGATCTCCATCGATCACGGAAAAGTTCAAAAAAGAGAATCATAACAATTGTCCTATCTATAAAAACAACAGTTATCTCCCTATACTGCTACACTTTTACATTATCAGTTTTAAATACAGCTCACAATTCAACTGGGACAATCTCATCAGAATTTATGGATAAGTTGAATCACTTTCACTCACATTTCCTGTTCAGTTGAACTTTTACATATGATGCTGTCTTTTTTTTTTTACCCATCTTAATATTGTCTTCTCACTATTCCCATCTGCATCTCTACCATTTCAGACCACTAACTATGTCAAACTGAGAATGAGGTATTATATAAATGGCCAATATGGTCTGACAGATTGGTTCCTGTGATGTTATTTTTCTTCTGTTCAGGTACATTCTCTCATTTTTTGGTCAACTGCTCAAAGCAGTTTCATCTGATGTTACAGAGTAGGCTGCCACAGATCAGAAAGTAGGGTCATTAAGTGTTACAGACAACTGACAAAAACCACAAAGTAGGGTCATCAAAATATTACAGACAGCTGATACAGACTTGATTTTGCAGATGACATAACTCTTATCAGTAACAATGTGAAATCGATGCAAGAAAAAACAAAGACCCTGTCCGTTATAACTGCCTAGTAAAATAGGACTTGAAATTAACATGGAAAAAACAAAAATAACGAAACTTCTTATTAATCACAAAGGAAAAATATACATAGAAGGAACAGCTGTTGAAAAAGCAAACCATTTTGCATACCTCAGAAGCTACATAGAACAGGATGGTGACACTAGAAAGGAAGTTAGAATCAGAATTGTAAAAGCAGCACTGACCTTCAAGAATCTTGAGAACATATGGCATTCAAAAGTTATAAGCACAAAAAACAAGTTACAACTGTTCAATTCAAATGTAATATCCACCCTCATTTATACATGTGAAAGCTGGAAATCAACTAAAGAAACGGACAAGAAATTAGACTCTTCTGAAAACAAATGCCTAAGGAAAGTACTTGGTATAAAGTGGAACAAATTCAAGAACAATGTAGAGATAAGACAGATGAGCAAACAACAACCTGTCTCATGTTTGATCAGAATAAGAAGATGGACATACGTTGGACATGTGATGAGAAGAAAAGAGAATCCCAAAATCGATCAAGTTGAACACAATGAAATTCTAAAGAGGACATTTTTAAGAGAGACCAGTTTAGTGGGCATAACATCCCTTGATGAAAAGCTCGCCAAAAACAGGAAAACTTGGCAAACTACCATGTGAGCCCTATGTGACATTTAACAGCACGGGAAGGATGTAAGACTAGGAAGTAACATCAGCACTATTCTGGACTAACATAGGCTTCACTTTTACCATTTTCTGCTGCTCTGTCATAGTGTCTGTCACTTGAAAGTCTGCTCAGTGATTGTGTCTGTTAAAGTCTGCTCAGTGGTTGTGTTTGCTAAGTAAAAGTCTGCTCAGTGGTTGTGTCTGTTAAAGTCTGCTCAGTGGTTGTGTTTGCTAAGTAAAAGTCTGCTCAGTGATTGTGTCTGTTAAAGTCTGCTCAGTGATTGTGTTTGCTAAGTAAAAGTCTGCTCAGTGGTTGTGTCTGTTAAAGTCTGCTCAGTGATTGTGTCTGTTAAAGTCTGCTCAGTGGTTGTGTTTGCTAAGTAAAAGTCTGCTCAGTGATTGTGTCTGTTAAAGTCTGCTCAGTGGTTGTGTTTGCTAAGTAAAAGTCTGCTCAGTGGTTGTGTCTGTTAAAGTCTGCTCAGTGGTTGTTTGCTAAGTAAAAGTCTGCTCAGTGATTGTGTCTGTTAAAGTCTGCTCAGTGATTGTGTTTGCTAAGTAAAAGTCTGCTCAGTGGTTGTGTCTGTTAAAGTCTGCTCAGTGATTGTGTCTGTTAAAGTCTGCTCAGTGGTTGTGTTTGCTAAGTAAAAGTCTGCTCAGTGATTGTGTCTGTTAAAGTCTGCTCAGTGATTGTGTTTGCTAAGTAAAAGTCTGCTCAGTGATTGTGTCTGTTAAAGTTTGCCCAGTGGTTGTGTCTGTTAAGTAAAAGTCTGGCCGGTGACTGTATCTGCCAAATAAATCAGCTTATCCAAGCACCAAGTCAAGATTCAGTCAAATATAAAACAATGATTAGAACAGAACTTACCTGTATCACATATTAAATACAAGAAAATATCTTAGTATTCAACAACTGACAAGCTTGTCAAATGTGTGAGAGCTGATATTCTCATTATTCTCAGTCAGAACACTTAGGAACATCAGGATCTTACAAAAATTGTTTCCTAGATTTCATACAGGTTCAGTTTTTTAAAAGATTTACCAGGCTCTTATCATTTCCTTTAGAATGTTGCAGGCTTGCACACTTTAAAACAAGCTGTCTGTCATCGCAGTACTCTGCTATGTCCTCTGAAATGACACTGTTTAGCAAATGTTACCATGTTTTCTTTTCACCTGAATATTATTTTAGCTTTTTTTTCCCCTTTCTCTACTCAAATAAAAAAACAAAACTAGGGGAGATAATTTTCCAAACATAAACTGAAATATCTTTATGGTTAACAAATTGAACATTAACTATTTCTTTTTTATGTAAGTTATTTTTTTTTATGTTTAAATAATGTCTTCAGATGTCTCAAGGAAAAAAAGAAAGAGGGACAGGCCACTGGGAACATGGAGATACACAATATTGAATTACTAAAGGAAGCACGAAAGACACAGTTTGAAAAAAAAAAGACAGGACTGACCAGAGAACCTTTGTTGATGCCTTACTGGGAATACAGAGGACAGAGGAATGCCTTAAGAAATTTATATCTAGATATAATTTTTTTGTACATTTAAAATTTTTTTTTATATTTGTACACCATCATATTTCCCCTATTTAAATAATATGTTTTTATAATAGTAATATTCAGCTTTTTCTTTTCTCTCCATCCCCAAATCCATATTGAAAAAAAAAAAAAAAAGAGTAGTCACTGTGTGACCATGATAAGGCTTGCAGCAATTACTTAATTAAAAAAGTCTTTCTGTTTCTCAGACCAACCTGGGAGTCTTAACACAGCAACAAAAACAATAAAAAAAAACTTTTTCCATGACAAATGACCTCTGGTCTTGTGTCCAGTTTCTCTGACAACCGACTAGCCAAAACCTCTGGTCTTGTGTCCAAACAACCTAGTAGCCAAAACCTCTGGTCTTGTGTCCAAACAACCTAGTAGCCAAAACCTCTGGTCTTGTGTCTGGTTTCTCTGACAACCTACTAGCAAAAACCTCTGGTCTTGTGTCCGGTTTCTCTGACAACCTACTAGCAAAAACCTCTGGTCTTGTGTCCGGTTTCTCTAACAACCTACTAGCCAAAACCTCTGGTCTTGTGTCCGGTTTCTCTAACAACCTACTAGCCAAAACCTCTGGTCTTGTGTCTGGTTTCTCTGACAACCTACTAACCAATGTGTACACTGACTTAGCTAGTGACAGAGCCTGTAACAAACACTGACCACCAAATTATGTGAATTTATGTCAAGATACCCTACTGCCAGATTGAACTGATGTAGGTCTGGATAATGACACTGGACCCAACAGAATTCAGGAAATAGTCAATTTCTACATTTTATAAAGAAAAAAATAAACAATGTCAAATGATGATACAATTAAAGTGAGCACACAGACATTTCAAACAGTGACATTTAAAATGAGCACACAAAAAAAAAATGTCAGGTGACACAACAAACACAAACAAATAAGCCTGAAAACATGCAATGTCAACTAAACAAATTCTAAGACAAGTAAAAAAACTCAACATTAACAAAACAATGTAAATTTATTGTTTGAACTAATTTTCCACCAGGACATCATTTTCATTTCATATGCTTTCATGAATAATAAAACAAAGAAACAAACGAAAACAAAACAAATGATGTGACATCAGCCATTTATTTAAAACTACGGACAAACTGTGGCAAGTTCTGTTTCTGCATGGAAGTTTCTGTGAAATCTTTAACACAGAAAGTTTAAAGAAGCTCAGAACACAAAAATTAATTTATTTCCACCAAAAAAAAAAAAAAGTTACTTTCATAAATTTGAATCACTTCTGAGAAAGCTTCACAAAATGTTATACTTTAAATATAAATATTGCTTTGAAAATTAGCCAGGAAACAATGCAATCTTTTCTGTAGGTTCTTACATAGCAGCACATGAAACAAACCACAGAATGAAATAAACATTATGTGACTGAGACCACAGATCATATTAAATACATGTTAAAAAGTGTATCAACACAGCCTAGTTGTGAAGCCACTGGCAGCTTCCAGCTCCATGGGAACGACAGGGGAGCTCAACAACAGTTAAAGAAAAATGTCAGAATAAGTCCGAGGGATTAAAATCTTGCTCGTTTGTTAAATGATGGTCCGGCAAAATCGTCACGATAAGCAGATCCATCATGGAGTCCGCCGCCTCGCCTCTTGAAACCTTGGAGAGAAAATGTTGACATAGGCTGTGGGTTATGGTCAACTTTTATCAAGTGTGAGCTTAAACTGTTATCAGAAATAAAATATCATGTTTTGTTTTCTTCATGTAACTCACAATGTAGGTTAGTTTAGAACAACAAACTATAAGTGTACTCAATAATGAATATTTTTTTTTATCAAAATATGCACACAATTATTGCTTTATTGTCTAAAACTCTACCTTCTCCCCTTGAAGAAAAGAAAAAATATACCTGCCATTAAAATCACAATTCCAATAGATAATATTATACATCTCCTTTCTGGAAAATTCAAAGTACTGAGTCCACTTAACTGTTTATGAGTTTGAAAGTGTAAATCTGTATATAACAACACAAACATTCTATTAGCAATTAGTGAAAGTATCAGAACACCCAGCCCATCTTCTCCCCTAACAGTCAAACTGTGCCTTATAATTCTGAGAAAATATGTTAATAACACTTCAAATAACAATTATTCCAAGATGTAAAGATTACCTTGACCTCTCCAAGGGAAATCATCTCCACTGTGACCTCTGAAAAAAAAGTGGAAAATTGTTCTAGTTTTAACTTTCACAATTCACATATTTATATACTGTTTAAAACAAATCTGTGAGACAGTACCACAAAATCTGCTTTAAGTAAGTTAACAAGGGATGTATGAAGGTGAATCAAATGAAACTAAAAAATTTTGATAAAATTTATTAAAAAAAACAGATAGAAATCCCTTAGCAGTACCAAGGCCAGTAACATCACTAAGTGGCAAGCCAAGAACAGTGTATACTGAGAAGGTGGCTAGCCTTGCAGACGTGCTCTAAAGAAGAAGAATGCTCTGTTATGTGATTCCTGTCCATCCTTGGACATACACCATGAAACATGTATACCTGACTCAAACCGGGCTATGAAGTTCATGACAGACATAACAAGCTTACACAACGCAGCCTGTCTTAGGCAAGAACACGAGGAATGTGGTCACTGGTGGCTGAGAAGTCTAGACAAAGATTTTCCCCTCTCACTGGAACTCAGCTTATTGTTCACAAGTGCAGTGCAGAGCAAGGATATTATATTGTAAACTAGGGCCATTCTTTTCTTGCACAAATAAAAATTACACTGTAATTCACATTTTCATGTGATTTGCCCTCATTAAAGTGAGCCAGCAGTCTGCACACAAAGGAATGAAGAAAACATGGAATGTACTTTGCAACAAGTAAGCCTAGTGTCTCTGAACCATTCCATAAAAAGCACATCAGCCAGGGCAAGTCACGGAGCTTGCCCTAGTAACCTTCTCAGATGGAAATACAGCATGAATTTCACAAGCAGCCCCAGAATAATACATAAAGACATGAGACCCCTCTGACCCATGAACCACACACAGTTATATTTAAAAGACAGGCATTAGTACCCTCAAATTACAATTTAATGTTGGTGATATGGGCTGTGAAAACTGCTCTATAAGGAGAAAAAAAAAACAAAGTCAAGTCTTGATTTGACTTGGTTAAAGTTTGCAAGCACATACTAAACACCCAAAAAAAATTCTCCAAAATTCTGAAAGAAAAACTTTTTACACACTATAGTGGATCTATCAAAGAAAAGACAATTATAATTATTTATGTCATGATATAAGAGTGAACCTGGCAATCACCAGACAAACTTAAGAGAAAACAAGAAAGTAAAAGAGTCTATGAGATGCAGATCAAGTGGAGCAGGAAAAGATAGACAGTGAATACGAATAAAAACACCAAGGACCAAACAAAAAAAAAAAAGAAAGAATTCTAGTTGCCAATGCTTTTTTGGCTGAGCATCTAACATACATCAATCTGTGTGCAGTAAACAAATAATTTTTGTGGCCACATACTGAATATTGCCCTTTAAACGGCTTTCTTAAAATTAAAAAAAAACTGCAGTCATATAAACTGGTTTTATAGTCAAGTGTTTATAAACTATCATAAATGCTAAAAATGGGCACTGCTTTAATTTCTGTTTAAAAAAAACAATGGCGGCTATGATTAACGATAACAAAAAATTTTTCCATGTTGCAAATGTTATTCAACAGTTCAAGAGTTAAAGTGACCTTCATGACTGTCTGACCGAGCCATACAAAGTACTAACATGTGTGCTATCCTTACCCTCAAATTCATCAATGTTTATGGACTGTCAGCTTTGAGCAGGATACACATTTTAAAGAATCTATTAGCCTTTTTTTTTTTGTAATTAAACAGTTTGGATGTGAATTCTGTTTCCTAATAGTGAGCAGCTTGAAGCAAATACACTGAATTTACTTTATCTGTCTGCTATCAATATCATATGGGAGACTTTATTAGCATCATACAGGAGACTATCTGTATCATACAGGAGACTTTCTGCATCATACAGGAGACTTTTTAAAACATTATTCATTACAAAGAAGTATAGGGGAAAAAACTTAAGACATGATACATCATACAGCAGATATGCAATATGATAAACCATATAGAGATACACCATACAAAAGATTCATTACATGATACACCACACAAGAGATGATACACCACACAAGAGATACATATAATTTGCTCACCTTCCCCTGAATCCTCTACCTCTGTTCCCAACATTAGAATGTGACCGTGAATCTCCATCATCAACATTCACTGGTCCACCTCTACCTCCTCCATCACCTCTCCCTTGACCTCGTAACCAATTTCCTCGCCCTCTTCCTCTAGGTGGACCTACGAAAGTAAGGGAAAAAAAAAAAAGCTATGAGGAAGGAAGGTAACTACAAAATCTGATTGGAAACATCTTCTAAATGTGCCAATACTAAAACTACATGACAATGTGGGATCATAAGAGGTTTACATTCACCAGCTCATCTGTAACCTTGTACTACTGCTACCAAATGGCACTATAGCATCTCACAAAGCAGCAACAAATTCTCTCCACTTTTTTACAGCCTGTAGCTGATTGTCTATACCCCAGCTTCTACATTCTTTGCCAGCCTGTCCTTAATTGGCCTCTCTTTTTCCTGTACAAGATGCTGACACTAAGAGAAAATGTTACACAAACTGTAACAAGAAATGACTTAGTTCAACAAACACTGCATAAATTAGGAACTGAGACATTATGTTAGATATTATTTTCTACAAGCTATTTTTTTTTCATGTTACAGAAACCAGATTTTCACAAAACATGATTGTCCAGTTTTTTTAAGTAAAAAACCAAGTCAACTCTTGTAAAACCTTACCAACCGAACTGTTCACTCTTCAGGTCATATGAAACCAAACTAGCATACTCCTTACAACAGTACAAGGAATAGACATGTCTGTTCTCACCTCTGTAGTTCTGGTTTGCATCTAGTTTTCTGACCTGCAGTTTGTGGCGGGCCCCGTTGAGATGGGCAATGAGGTGCTCCTGGGCGGTCACTGTCACACAGCAGATCTTGCACTCAAATACCTCAGCTCTAATGTCAGAGTGAGAAGTCAGTGATAACAGAGCAGCTTGTGTTCTCTCTAACCTCATACAAAACTAGTTTTCAAACATATTCTATATTAACCATTTTCCAAACATATATCACTCTACATTTCTAAATAACTTTCTGTTTTTTTTCTGCTAGCTTCTCAGTTCACATAATTAATGAAAATCCCAAACTTAATTAATTAATTAATGATCCAAGGATCACTCTGCAACTGTAAGTCAATTTTTACATAACTAGGAGCCATGCTTTGCTATATACTAATTGACGATATTTTACGCTACCAGTTTATTCTGTAAAATACCATAGATTTCCTATGTACATCTGCAATTATTTTAACAGAAGTTCAGATCTATGTATGTTGTCAGGGTCTGTTAGTATAAATATGTTCACATAATCATAAAATAAGTCTTAAGATGAGGGCATGTTTCACAAGCTGACCAAGGTAAAACAACACAAAAGCTTGTTAGCAAGAGTTCTAACATTAAGTTGGACTACTTATTAGTCAGATATGTTTCATCATTAGTTGTAACATCTCTCATATTCTGTCAACTTGGAAGCAGTGATTTATGTCACATAAATACAAATACCTCATTAGTCCTGTGACAGAATTGTAGGACTAAAATGTTTCAATGGCAAACAGTAAAAAATACAGGAGATTCCAGTGTAGGAAGACAAAATGTATAAACTAGGATAAACAAGTAGACAGAGGTGTATGGTGCAGTTTTACAAAGTGAGGGAGGGAGTGAGTAAGGTGAGAAAAAAACGAATAGAAAGTATAAAATGAAAAACATACATCTGATATTTCGGCTTATTCGAGGATACATACACAACGAAATACAAACATGAAGAACTTATCTGAGGTGTCTTGCTCCAAGTGGGAAACAGAAATGCGTGTGGAAGAAGGAGGAGGAAAATACCACGCTGCCTACAGACAAAAGATTCCCGATAGAGCCATTTTTCCATTGGCCTTTTTTAAACTCTACTTTCTTTCTCTATGCTACCCCTCCCTACCACCATCCTATGTTCTTCTCTGCCAACATATTAGTCTTGTCCTATTCACCATTTTCACATTTTCTCCCTGCAGGTGTTTTATGTTCTTCATTCATTATCTCTCCGCGTCCCCTTTTCCCTCCCCTCTCCCCCCCCCCGACACCTCTAGCGGCTATCATGCTCCTATTGCCTTCCCCCCACCCCTTTCTCCCACTTGTTCTCCTCCTCTCTCTCCACTTCTTCTTTATGACTGGCTCTATCGGGAATCTTTTGTCTGTAGGCAGCATGGTTTTTCCTCCTCCTTCTTCCACACACATTTCTGTTTCCCACTTGGAGCAAGACACTTCAGATAAGTTCTTCATGTTTGTATTTCGTTGTGTATGTATCCTCAAATAAGGCTCACGCTGAAATATCAGATGATGTATGTTTTTCATTTATACATTCTCATACTTTCTATTCGTTTTTTTCTCACCTTACTCACTCTCTCAATCACTCTGTAAAACTGCACCATACACCTCTGTCTACCTTATTTATTTAAACCAGTTTTATTGCAGTCGCCATCCCTTTTATCTGATAAAAAAGTAGGAACAGCTTTACTACTTAACGAGTACACAGTTGTGACATTTTGGCGTGAGCCTTAACTGTACAAAGACATGCAGGACAAAGAAATAGATAAAATATAAATTCACATGAATGCTATGTTAAAAAGGAAAAAAAATTTCACACTACGTCGTATCAATGTATAGGTCTAAAGCTTGGGAAGCCCTGGAGAAAGGTGTCCAGCTAGATTTATTATGGTTGTAATGGGCAAACGGGTCATCGGGGTCTGGTGCGAGTTGGTTAGATTCTTTGCTTGCAAAGTAATATTTTAGATGTAATCAACAGTGGAACTGTTTAACACTGCGGAGTGAAAATAGTGATCACAATGAGGGTGGATAGGAATAAATTTAAGGCCTTTGCTGAGGAAGATAAGGGCAGCTACACAAAGAAACTATGTGTTAATTTATAGAGAATTTCTCAGTTTTAGATATATCTTACTGTGGCTCAATGTGTGCTGCCCCTGGTGACATGACACATGTCCTGTGATAAATGAGTTCCTTCCAGGTTTAAGTATCATATCTTGAGCAATAGATGCACTGACATCTGTGATTTAATGCTTCAGAATGTTCATATCCTGTGTAAGTAGGGGTACATAAGCAATGTCTTTAATGTACCCGCCTCCCCCCCCCCACACACACACAAGATTTCAGGTTAGAAGATCTAGGGAGTCACCTATGTTGACCTCTGGAAAGTGTAAAGGAACTTTTGGAAAGCTCTGTATATTTATATACAGTTTAATTTTTAACAAATCTGCAAAATTTGACCACTAAGATCACACTCTGAAATCACATGACCAAGGAAAGACCACACTGTAAGTATAGCACAAGCTTGAATGGCATGGAAATTTTCAAGCCATCATGAAGAAAGCATACATCACATAATCACATGATGGTGGTACAATTGTCTAAATACCTATAATAGAATGGTGATACAGCTGTCTAAATACCTACAATAGAATGGTGATACAGTTGTCTAAATACCTATAATAGAATGGTGATACAGTTGTCTAAATACCTACAATAGAATGGTGATACAATTGTCTAAATACCTATAATAGAATGGTGATACAGTTGTCTAAATACCTACAATAGAATGGTGATACAACTGTCAAAATACACATAATAGAATGGTGATACAGGTCTGAATATACATAATAGAATGGTGATACAATTGTCAAAATACCTATAACAGAATGGTGATACAATTGTCAAAATACCTATAATAGAATGGTGATACAATTGTCAAAATACCTATAATAGAATGGTGATACAATTGTCAAAACACCTATAATAGAATGGTGATACAATTGTCAAAATACCTATAATAGAATGGTGATACAGTTGTCAAAATACCTATAATAGAATGGTGATACAGTTGTCAAAATACCTATAATAGAATGGTGATACAGTTGTCAAAATACCTATAAGAGAATGGTAACAGTTGTCAAAATACCTATAAGAGAATGGTAACAGTTGTCAAAATACCTATAAGAGAATGGTAACAGTTGTCAAAATACCTATAAGAGAATGGTAACAGTTGTCAAAATACCTATAAGAGAATGGTAACAGTTGTCAAAATACCTATAAGAGAATGGTAACAGTTGTCAAAATACCTATAAGAGAATGGTAACAGCTGTCAAAATACCTATAGATAACCCAGTGGTCAAGGAATACTCAAACCACACAAACCAAGAACATTTAACAAGATCACACAGTTGCCAAGAAAAACCCTTCTTGTGCCTTACTTCTCAGATACAGACAGGAATCAACAAGCCAAACTGACAATAAAAACAAACTGTAGTAGCATGTGTTTTCCCCACTGCCTCTGGGCTCAAAACACTTCCTCAAGTCCAGTGACCCTTAGTCTTTCTCTGGCCATGGCCTCCTTGATGGTAAAGTTATTCTGAATAGAATTAAGGATGTAGCAATGAGAGAAGAACAAGCAGGATTTCGAAAAGGGAGAAGCTGTCTTGACCAGATCTTTACTCTGAGAATAATACTTGAAGAATATACTGAAAAGCAAAAACCATTAATCCTGAACGTCATAGACTTTAAAAAGGCATTTGATAGCATACACAGAGATTCACTGTGGAGAATTTTAAGTCTATATGGAATACCTTCTAAAATTGTTAACATCATTAGAAATCTCTACAATGGATATGTTTGTGCAGTCAAGACAGAAGAAGGAACGAGTGAACTGGTTTCAGATTAAAACAGGCATGAAACAAGGATGTATATTATCTCCCTTGTTTTTTGGAATTGCCACAGACTTTATAATGAAAAGATGCTGTACAGGTAAAACCGGCACTGATTGGGTACATAGGACCCAAAGTGAAGATCTTGATTTTGCAGATGACTTAACTCTTATCAGTGACAATGTGAAACTGATGCAGGAAAAAGACAGATTCCCTGTCTTCCTTGGTTAGCAAAATAGGTCTTGAAATTAACAAAGACAAAACAAAAATAATGAAACTTCTCATTAATCAAGAAGGAAAAATATACGTAGAAGGAACAGCTGTTGATGAATTAAACCAGTTTGCATACACTGGCAGCTACACAGACCAGGACGGTGACATCAGGAAGGAAGTTAGAATCAGAATTGCAAAAGCAGCATCGATCTTCAAGAATCTTGAGAACATATGAAATTCAAAAGTTATAAGCACAAAAACCAAGTTAAGATTATTCAATTCAAATGTGATATCCACCCTCATTTATGCATGAGAAAGCTGGAAATCACTAAAGAAATTAGACTCTTTTGAAAACAAATGCCTCAGGAAAATACTTGGTATAAAGTGGAATGAATTTAAGAACAACACAGATAAGACAGATGAGCAAACAACCTGTTTCATGGGCGATCAGAAAAAGCAGATGGTCATATGCAGGCTATGTGATGAGAAGAAACAATCAGAGAATACCAAAACAAGCTATCAAGTGGAGCACAACAGGCTGAAGAAAAAGAGATCGATCACGTGAAACTCTAAAAGAGGACTCTGTTAAGAGAACCCAGTTTAGTGGACACAACACCCCTTGATGAAGTTGAAAAATTTGTTGAAGAAAACTGGAAAACTTGGCACACAACTATGCGATCCCTATGTGACTTTTAATGGCAAGGGAAGGATGTAAGACAGACCTGCAAAAATCCTTCCCTGGACCCAGAGTAAGAAGCACTGCTTCAGTCTGACATCTGCATGTTTGCAGTGTTTAAAAAACAAAAAAAAAATGATGTAAAGCTTATCAGACAGAGGTCAACTAACCCATTGGCCACACTTTTCATCTTCTTGGCATGGTTCTTGCCTTTGTAGTGCATTTCTGCCTGGCTGTCTTGTGAGAAAGACACCCTGCATACTTTACAGTACTTCTTCACATCAATATCCTAGAAGAGAAACAAGAGAAAGATGTCAGAGAACACAACAAGTATATATGTGAAGAAATCTGTGTGAACATCTAGCAGGGCGTGCACACACGTCTCAACTCTATGACCTGTAATAATCATCATCATCATGTTTCTTCCTCCTTGGAAGCACTGATCTCCTAAAGCTGCCCACATCTTGTACATGAACAACTTACTTGATGCACAATCAAGTCTCATGAAAACTCGTTACAGCTGCAGACTTCAGGGTGAGAGATGGTGGTGCCTTTCAGAATGGATAAAGCTTAGACCATTAAAATTTGCTGAAACTTTTTATTTAGCTATTAGTAAGTTTTTGCTATTTCTCTCTGCTATTAGGAAAAAAATGCTGTATGTTTGAAGTCACAAAAGCTGACCTCAAGTCACTTATCTCTTCATGTACTAAAATATTACAAGTAACAAACATTAAAAAACAAACAAAAAACAAAAGTAATTAACTTCTGTCTTTTTCTCTTGCTGAAGTGATCATTTAAAATTAGTGGGGGGAAACCCAACCCCATAACACTGTTTCTGAAGCATTCCTCTTTTCACTTTTATAAGTGAACTAATCTGACTTTAGATTTTTCTCAACTAACTTGACATTATAGTTTTGTAGCTGAACTAATCTGATTTCACATTTTTGTAATCTGACGTTTTGTTTTTGTAGCTTAACTAATGTGTTGTCATACAAGTATTACTGCAAATGAACTAACTTAATTAAAAAGAAAAAAAAATTGTTTCTGTAAGTTTTATAAGCAAATAAATTCATGAACTTGGTAACAGTTCAGCAAATACTGTGTGAGGCTTGAAAATCAGATACTATAAATAGTTCTGGCTTCAGTTAGTCAGGGTAGACTTCTGCATGAATGACAACATCAGAAATGCTAGCGAGCACAAGCAATGTTGCCAAGTGTACTTTTCACAGTTGACAAACAAGTTTGATGATCTAACCTATAATAAGATAAGCTTGACTAGAATCACTCTCAAGCTGAAGTCTAAGATTCCTTTTTACAATAAAATACCTGACTGCCAGTTACAAACACAAGGATGCTTACATTTGCCTGCAACATCACATTCAGAATAAACAAATGTGTCAGACAGGAAACCAAGAGGTTTGCATGATGTCAAGTGAGAGAGAGCTCATCTTACCAGAGTCTGTACTACAAGTCATATTCATTATGTTTCTCTTTCTCTCACATTTAAAGTGCTTTGTATCTGTCAATGGCTAACTATACAAAGCTGTGGAGAGGAGATGAGAGACAAAGAAAAGAGAAGGATGACAAAACAAACTTTCAACACTATGAAGACAGTGCTGTTATAAATAAGAAATCTGCCCATAAAAAACAAAAATGAAATGTGTAAAATGATATATCTTTTCTGTATATACATACTGTAAGAAACAGAAACCTGAATCTAAGCATAAACTTAAATGATAAATGCAGCAGAAATGTGGATTTACAGAAGATCAGGTCACATATCATGGACAAATGCACAGTATTAGAACAACTCCATGTGCAATGTCAACTTGCCAAATAAATAAGGATCAACACAACAGAACACTTGGCCATATCAAAGACAAAACAATATACTGAAGTCCAAACTAGGAGGAAAGATGGAAGGCAATGAGAAGCAGAAGTAGATGGAAAGACTGGACAGAACACAGCCTGGTTGAGTGCACCAGCAAGGCAAGGGAGCGAGGAAACTGGAGATTCATTACCTCCAACTTTCATTCTGAAGACGAAAAATGATGAAATATACAAACAGCATTCAATCAGAACAAACAAACATCATTAAAAAAAAAAAGGAGTAAAACTTACCCTTCATAGCTACAAGCAAACTCCACTAGCTGGATCAATAAATGTACCCTGAGGATGTTGCTTAAACACTATGTATGAAGCCTAGACCAATCTTAGAACACCCAGTAACATCTTTGGTTCTTCATATTTGCACATCAAGTCCAGTCTTAAAACACAGAACACTATCTTGGCATCTACACAAGAACCTGGACTGTTCCTATTTGTGCATCATGTGGTAACTATTTTGTTTTAATAACAACCACTCCTTACACTGCCTCCCCTCTCCAACTACCATTTATTTTCTGTATAGTCACTCTATACTGTATAGTATTAGAAGAATGTTGCGAATCCCCTGGACAGCAAAAATAACTAATGAAGAATGTAGGAGAAGAGCTGGAGAGACAAAAAACCTTGTCAAAAAGATAAGAGACAATGTACTTTCATAGGACATGCAATGAGAAGAGGGGGCATTGAAAATATTATAACAACAGGAAAAATAGAAGGAAGAAGATCAAGAGGAAGACCAAGAGAAATGATACTGGACAGTCTGACGGGATGGTGTGAGAGGAGATCACCAACTGAGCTGATGGCCTGCATGAAGGATCGTGTACTCTGGAGAAGCATAATAGCCAACGCCAGTCAGCACGGCACATGATGATGATGATGATAGTCGCTCAACATTCTCTGACACATTCAGTTATAATGAGAATATTTTTTCATTTCTAATGACAAATATATACTTTCCACATTTATTCTGACATAAATATATATGTCAGTTCCAATATATACTTTTCATTCCTCATCTTGTTTACTTTTTTGTATTATAAAAATATGGCGGCCACAAATAACTTGCTTTGTCTTCATATACAAACGATCTGAGTTTCATGAACTCTTGTATGTGTTCTGGGTTACCATCACCGGTTTTACTTCCTATAAAAATTTCTATTCTGTCTACATTAAACATAACTGTACATTTGTAGATAAGCTGGTTCCTGCAACTGTTTATGTGTCACTGCTTCCTGTACCTACTGAATATGAATTAGCTGTCAGTGAGATGGAAGTTCATTCAAATTATACAGCTCTAGGATTGCCCCTGTGATAATCTGTATCCAGGTAGATGATACAGTGATATAACACAGCCCTAGCTTCACTCTCCATGTTGCACTCAATCATTTGGCAAAACTTTAACTCAACACTGGCTTCATTCATAAAATGTTCTAACACTGCCTTCATTCATAAAATGTTTTAACACTGCCTTCATTCATATAATGCTTTAACATCTGCTCCCATGAAACCCTATTCTTCACAACTCTTCCACAAGGTTTACTTGCTCACACACCTTTTGTGACTGATCAGTGCAATATTAAGTTCTTGGTGCTCAACAACTTTCATTGCTTTACATTCTCCTGCCTGCTTCCTGAACCTACAGTGTGTCCCAAAAGTCTCCAGATAAGGCTAACATACTGTGAATGGGCACTAAACAAAGTGGATGATTACAAAATATCATCATGGATCAGTAAAACTAATGAAGCCAATTGTTTGTTTGTTTGTTTGAAGTGAGCTGCTAAAACTTACACTGTAAGAGTTCTAACTTGGACTGCAATGAAAGATACAATTTTCTTTAAGTATTACAATTCCTGTGTATGGACTTTTTAGAACACCTTGTATACTGTGGGTTCATAATACAGTACAAATAACTGTAGTAGTAAAATGCTACTTCTACTGAAATATATAGATAAATTATAGCTTTCTATGTGCACTGTAGCCCATTGTATGCTTTATGATTTCCTAAGCTATCCTTAAAACAACTACCCTGGAAAGCAACAAGACTTACAGAGGATGTTCTGTCTTTACAAAAGAACAAATCTAACACTGCTATGTAAAGGCAGCTCTTACAAGAAATGTGAATAGCTAGGCAGCAGGGTAGTTAGTTATTCACTTTCTACCGTAATTTCATGAATATTTACACTAGCCACAGACATGGATGTAAGGAACACTTCTAAGGAAACATGTAACAAGAGAGCAACTAGTCACTGCTACATTGTGTGATTTCAACAATACTGAAGTCATGTGCCGACTTACAGCCAGGAGGGTTACATCAATTTTCATTTATGGCCAAGGTCCCCTTGGAGTGTAATGCTGTGTTATTCATTCTGCGATTAATTTACAACATATACTGTTCTACAAATACTATACATCAGCACAAGACAACAAAAGAAGATAACAAATCACTGCATCATCATCTGTGAACAGAAAATACATACATATGGGTCTGTGTAGGCATATTTTTGTGTGTGTCACTGACAAGTTATAACAGGACTGAATCTTTATTTAATGTGCCATGATTTATATTTTGTTATTAAATACCCACACAGTTAACTGTGCTAACCTGCATTCTGTTAATGTTTCTAAAGTGTTACTGAACATGTAACATGTTACAGCAGTGACCTGTACCTAGCACCTGACCTGCCTTATAACGACCAACATATGGCCAAACCCCTCATCCAAAATGCATACAACTGCGTGTGTATTTGTATCTGTTACCAACAGACTGCATCAACACAGCTCCTCTCAAAACTGCCCTTGTTAAAAGAAAACTTACAAGAGTTACAAGATTTACAATCAAGTGAACTGCTACCCACATTTTGTTGACAAGACCAAACCACATACGCTGAATGGTTCTTCATATCTGTGTGAGATATACTTAAGTGATCACTTAGACATAAACACAGCAGTAAAGATGTATAAATATTATCTTTCTATACCATCTACTAACTTTCAACAAAACAGCTAAATGCTCTGAAAGATGCTGGTGTAATGTTGTAATGGCTTAACTTCACCATCACATCACGCCAGACACATCTAGAGCTGGTCCAATCCTCCACTCATAAGAAGAGTCTCAGCACAGGTGCATGAACTTCCATGAAACAGATAGAACCCACTGCCTTTACTCTAACAAGCTTTCTTACATCTTACATCCTTCCCGTGCCCTTAAACGTCACAAAGGGCTCACATGGCAGTTCACCAAGTTTTCGTGTTTTCAGTGAGCTTTTCAACCTCATCAAGGGATTTTATGCCTACTAATTTGGCCTCTCCTAACAATGTCCTCTTTAGAGTATCATGCAGTTGACCTCTTCTTTGGCCTGTAACAAGCTTTACCCTTTATCAACTCAACCACCCTCAACCCACCACTGCCACACAATAAGAAAGTCAAGACAAAAGCTCAGAAAGGATGCACACACACACAGAGGGAACAAACATGATAAATGCTTATCAAGTACAACCTAACAGAATGTGCAAACTTTCTCAGATGCCTTTTACCAAAATCTGTATTTCAATCATTCATTCATTTGCATGTCCCTTGTGGAACTTTGCCTCCCAAACAGCGCTCCTGTAGGCCTCTCAGTTGTGAGCAAGATGGCCTGCTGCTGCGGCATCCATTTGCAGATCGTCAACGATGTCTTGCAGCCATCTTCGTTTTGGTCTTTCTCTTTTTCTTTTTCCCATTATGTATCCTTCCAAGACGGTCTTCTCTAAATTATCATGACGTTTAATGTGTCCAAAATATTTAAGTTTTCTCTCTTTAATCCTCTTTACTAGCCAGCCTTCTTCAATATTAAGCTCTTGTAGTATAGATATATTTGTTCTCTTTTGTGTCCATGATATTTGGAGAACTCTTCTGTAGCGTTTACATTCAAAGGCATTTATGTGTTTCTCAGCTGTTTTGTTAAGTGTCCAGGTCTCACAGGCATATGTTGCGATGGGAAAGATGCATGCCCTTAAAAATATTATTTTTGTAGTTCTGTCTGCTCCTCTCCAGATTCTTTATTTGTTTTACTTTCTGAAAAGCGATAGATGTCCTCCTTTTAATTTCCCTCATTGTATCTCCATTATTAGTTAGTAGTGATCCAAGATATTCAAAACTCTCCACTTCTTCCAATTTTTCCCCATTGATACATATTTCAGCTGCCTTGTTTGTTTTGTCAGTTGTCATCAATTTAGTTTTCTTTGCATTAAGATAGAGGTTCTGCTCTTCGCTGTTCTTACGGACTGACATAATTAGTTTTTCCATTCCTCTTTGTGTTGTGGACAGTAACACTGTGTCATCAGCATATCTAATCTCTGGTATTTCATAACCTCCAATTGTTATGGCATCGTAGTATTCTTTGTCTACATCTTCTCTAACATTCCTTATTTTCAGTATACAAGTTAAATAAGTAAGGCGACAATATGCACCCCTGACGGACCCCTTGTTTTATGTCAAACCAAGTTGTTGTTTCACCATTTATTCTTACTGCTGCTTGTTGGTCTAGATACAGCAGTGATGTTAGTTGTGTCAAATGTGTTGGAAATCCCATTTTTTCCATTATTTCCCAAAGTTTCTGGTGTTGTACACAATCAAATGTCTCTGAGTAGTCTATAAAAGATAAATACAGATTCACATTAAACTCTGCATTTCTCTATTATTAATCTTAGATTGAATATATGATCTCTTGATCCTCTTCCTTGCCTGAAACCAGCTTGGACCATATTGACTTCTATTTTCTTTCGAAGTATACCCATTATGATTTTTAACAGAATTTTACTGGCTTGACTAATCAGGAAACCAGTTCTCTAGTTTGTGCATAATTTCAGGTTACCCTTTTTTGGTAGTGGTATGAATAGTTCTTTTCCATTCTTTTGGCCAAATACCTGAATGCCATATCTTTTTACATAGTGCATGATAGATTGTTGCACACTCCTTTCCTCCTGTTTTATTAAATTCAGCTGTTATCTCATCACATCTTGGTGATTTACCATTTTTCAGATTCTTTATTGCCCATAAAACTTCTTCTATTGTCAGTTCGGGTTCTTTCTCCTCCAATAATAATTCACACTGTTGATTTCTGTTTCCACAGTCGGTTGTTTCATACATTCCTTTGCAATATTCCTTCCATCTTTCTAGAATTTCCTGTCTCTGTCAAGGTATTCTCCATCTCATCACAAATTACATTTAGCTTAGGTGTGACATTTCTCGTCAATGTCTTCACTTCTTTAAACATTTCACTATCTCTTCCACACTTCTGATGTTCTTCTATTCTTTCACAACAATCTTGAATGTATTGTTTTTTTGTCTTTTCTTATGTTTCTTCGTACTTCTTTTGTTAAAGTTTTGTATTTCTCTTTGTTGTTGTTTGTCACTTTCCAATGCGACTTCATTTCTCTACATTGTTTTATCAGTTCTAGTGTACCTGCTGTAATCCATCCATTCTTTTGTGTTTTCTTTACTGGAACCATGTCCTTAGCTGTTGTTATTAAGATATCTTTGGCCTGCGTAGCCAATTCATCTCCTCCTGTACAGCCATCAGGATTTCGAAACGGTTCTTCACTTCTATACTGTATTGTTCTGGTATATTTGTAAGATCAAAGCAGAGTGGTCTTGATCCCGCAACTGTCTTTTTTATCTTTATCTTCATGTCTGCTATTAATAACTCATGGTCCATGTCACAATCAGCACCTGGTAAAGTTTTTGCTGATGTTATACTTGACCTCCACCTTCTTTGCACTAAAATGTAATCTATTTGATTCCTGGTTTTACCATAAGGTGATGTCCATGTGTAAAGTCTTCTAGGATGTTGTTTAAAAAGTGTGTTAGCGATCATTAGTTCATTTTCCATGCAAAACACCATTAGATTGTCACCTGCCTCATTTCTATGTCCTATGCTAAATTTCCCTACAACATGTCTTTCATCTTCTGCTCTTCTGTACCAATTTTTGCATTAAAATCACCCATTATTAATACAATATCATTTTTCCGTACCTGGTCTATTGTCGTTTGCAGTGTGTTATAAAAGTTTTCTACTTCCTCTTTTTCTGTTGCTGATGTAGGTGCATATATCTGGATGACTGTTACATTTCTAGGAATGCCCTTAAATCTGATTGCTAGGATTCTATCGCTTACTGGATTGTAGCCTAGTAATGCTTTTGATGTTGATTTGTCCAAATAAAAAGCCACTCCATTCTTTCCTCCTACTTCTCCACCAGAGTATATAAAGATATTATCATTCTCGCTCTTAAAATGTCCTGATCCTTTCCATCGACGTTTGCAGATTCCCAAAATGTGTATCCCCGTTCTTTTCATCTCGTCACTTATTACTTGATATTTTCCCTCGTACATACTTCTTACATTCCATGTTCCTACTTTTATCTTTCTTTTTAGTTTGATGCAGGGGTTTTCCTTGGTAACACCGTCAGGATTTTGTCCGTCATCACAATTACTGGTACTGACCTCTGCTTCACACTCTTCCCCAGTGTTAAAATTAGATCTATCTGGCCTGGGGGACTCACCACCAGATCTTTTTCCTATTTGACTTTCCATGTTGCTGTCTGGGTTTCTTGGTATGTTTCCAGAAGTTAGTTTACCATTGCTTTCCTTCCGGGCAGTGACTGTACTAGTCAGTGATCTTAGCCATTGTCCCTATATTGAGATCTGCCTACCATCATAGAATGGTGACCATAACCAACATTATCTGTCGGCTGATCTCCCATTCCATCCACCACCTGCTCCCATGGCTTCACGTCACCCTGATCGGGGGGCTATATGGGTACTCCACCTTGCCCAAGGGTGTAATTTGTATTGCAGCTTTATCAAATGCAGTCTTATCATAATAAAGACATACTGTATTTCTTCATGTTGGTTACTCTGTGCACAAAAATGCTAGTGCTTATATAGCATAAAATTAAGAAGAAAAAAAATTAGCCAAATTCTGGGTGTATCTTCCACTGTCAAGAAAATCATCAATGTCTGACACATCCTTCACTACAATGTTCTCAAAATGTGAACTGGATATGATACATAAGGTTCTGTCTAGTCTTGAAACTGACAAGCTTAGATCTTATAAGAGATGCATCAAAAGACAGCAGTGGACAAATTTCAACCATGAATATTTATTCCTTACACAGGTTATTTGCTCAAGATAAACTTGCAACAGAATGCTCAATGAAATGTTTCACTTCCTGCCTTGTCATTGTTGAGCACAAGACAATAATGTACATTTTTTTCCCATACACTCAGTTCCTGTTTCAAGAGCCAGGACCTCTGACATAGTGCCAGGTTTGGAAAGAGAAATCAAAGTTTTGTCTCTATTCCAGAGCTGTTTTCTGAGAGCAGAAGATGTGAAAGTTTAGTACAGACACTGGAAGTAGGGAATCATGGCTTCAGTTAGGAAAATGACAGGGCTCAGTGTTGCATTGTTAGCCTTTGACAAAAAAACATTATGAACAAAGCAGTTTAGACAGGAGAGAAAGGAGAGTGACAGTAGAATGACAATGATTAAAACTATGAGCTCTGGCAGGACGAGCAATCTTGACACAAGAAGACAGTGCACTAGCCACTCTGTCATCACCTCATATCTTTGAAAAAAGAAAATGATTGATAAGCCCTGTCCTTAATGTGTGTCTGAATCTGTGACGCCTGGAAAGGAATCAAGGTCATGACACAAAAAATCAATCCCTTAAATTCAGCCTCTAGCAGGCGCCCAATGTGATGATGGCTGAGTGGCTGCACTGTCTTCTTGCAGTCAGGCAGATGCTTGTCCTACCAGAGTCAACGGATTCAGTCACAGACATTTTTTTCTCTCACTCATGAAACGCTCTACCTACCATTTTTCAAAGGCTAATCATACAACACTATGCTCTATCACTTTACTGTGCAAATTCTCATTGTTTCTTATTTTAAGGTCTTAAATTACAAAAACCAATAACTTTCACATTGCTTCACATACATCTGGGGTAACCAATCTGTGTACAAAGTGAACATCAGCACTGGGATTGAACCTTTCAAACTTAAAAGTTCAAAAGCAGTTTTTCCAAATGTTCTTTTCACCCCTGCATCCTGGTTTTAACACGTAATCAACTTTCCTGACATGTTTTCTGTTTATCCACTACTCATGAAGCAATGATTTACCTAGGTTTTGTAAGAAAATAAAAGCTGAGCACAGTCAGTATCTGCACATTCTGAAATGTGTAATGTTTAGAGAGAGAGAGAGAAAAAAGACTGGCAACATTTAGCTAGACCAAGGCAACAACTGTCTACAGCTTCACAGTACACAAAAACCTAACAGAGGGTAAGTGCTGATATTCTGACTGTAGAATGAACACTTTCACAATCAAATACCACAAAATAAATAAAAAACCAAAGTGATCTGATGACGGCACACATATTCTTCACAGCATTAGTTCATGGGTGATGTAGACCCATACATGAAGAGAACTTGAAGGAAGAAGCTGTAATGAGATGACATAAGCCAGCTGTAGTGATTATATGAAAGCACACATCAGTTAACAAAGGCAAAGGAAAACACTGGAATATGTACAAAGAATCCTGGTAACACAGACCACACCTTAGTACTGGCAACACAGACCAGGCCACAAGTTACTGAAGATCTCACTGCTGTTCTCATTACAACCTTTGTCAAACAAAAACCCAAAGAAGCTAGGGACATGGCTGGGAACTCCTGCTTCAAGGTAACCAAAGCCACAATTCAGACATCTGAACATGAAAGTAATCTGCATACAGGAATGATATCTTTACTTAATATCCTCATTAAATTTTCTGGGACAACAAATCCTGTATTTTTGATACCTCAAAGCATATAAGACTATTCTATATAGCAAACATATGGAAATCTCAAATTATTCATATGAGCCTCAAATTCCCAGTGTTCAATTCATTTTATTATACACAGTCAAAACAACCAGAGAATTGAAAGTAGACTGGGAAGATGCCTCAGAAAAATTTTAAGAATACACTGGGAAGAACATGTGACAAATGAGGAAATAACCAAACGAACAGGCACTGAGAACATTAGTAAAAAGGTCAAAAGACAAAAGATTTCCATGTGGCTGGGCCACATATTACAAAAGGAGATTGACTGACTGATTGATCTTTATTTCCAAAGGGTTATGGATTTGGCACGCAGGCACATGTGACATTCTGCCCTTTATCACACAATTTCCTCTCTGTTCCAGACATTCTACAAATATGCTGCGCATATAGCAAACATAATTAACATTTACAAAGCTGGCAAAATAAAATAACACAGAACATTTGCCTTTCATTCTTTTCCATGTACACAATACAGAAAGTCACTATATGTATGCACAAAAAAAAAAGTTATTCCTGCAATCTCATGTTAATGAATATCTACCAAACTGCTATTTCACTACTACTCAGGAAAAAATAATGAGTTAAATTCAGGGTCTGTAAAGAGTCTAAAATAACGTAACATTTTTTAATCATGGAGGCATGTAGTCAACATTAAGCAGATACTGGAAAACTTCAAAGTTATAGAAAGGAATATAGCTACTATTTCTTTTTTTTTATACAGGAGGGAGACTACTCCAAAGATGTGCAGCAGAAAAAGCAAAGCTCTTCTTAAAAGATGAGGTCTTGGAAGAAAAATACTGTATAAGCGTTGGTTACATTTTGGGTCAGATTTGAATGGTTTCCACAGATAAGATGGAGAATTCCATGACAGAATTTGATGAACTAACTCGGCCTTGTTGAACAGCAACCTGCAGAATTCTGATATGTTTGTGCTGATTTGTTGTCTGTGCTTCATCTTTGTCACTAATAAGAGAACAAGACACCCCTATAATGCCCTGACTTTGGACACCTCAAGGGAAAAGAGAGAGGGGAAGGCCAGTGTTGACATGGGGACGCACAATACAGGAAGAATTAAAGGAAGCTGGAAAGACACGGTTTGAGGTATCCCTACTTGCTCAAGACAAGATTAGCTGGAGAATCTTTGTTGATGCTTTATGCTCCAGGGGATTATAGTGGACTGGTGATAACGTATTCTATAACTTTTCACAACATATTTAATGACCACAATTTGACAACACAGCTTTAGTTCACACTAAGATTGTAGAGTCTGGAGGTAAGAGTTATGCTATTTACTGAGAAATCCCTCCATGACTCCCAGTCTAGCACAATGCTGAGATCTGACATAATCAATCTGAGTCAAGGTCAAAGATGAGATTTGAGATAACTCATAATAATGAAATCTGAGAAAACTCAAACATGATGAGATTTGAGAAAATTCAAATACAATGATGAGATCTGAGAAAACTCAAAGATCAGATATGAGACAACAATCACAGCCAAGAACAATGGTGAGATTTGCAATAATTCAAGTATAATGATGAGATCTGATATAATTCAAGCACAATGATACAATGATGAGATCTGATATAACTCAAGCACAGTGATAAGATTTGAGATAGCAATGTGAAATGCACAGAAAATGCTATCTAGTTTATAACCAAGAAAATAACTGGCTGCCTCTAGTTTGGCTGCTCCTGGTAAAAGGCAGTCAGAAACTCTTGCCACAAACTTCACAGCTCTGGTTAAAATGCTTCACTTTATGATGGCATAAATGAACTACAAGCTGACAGTTTTCTCTATTTTATAGCCATATCTCTATAACTAACCACAGACTGCTTTAAAAAGCAATTCATGTATACAGCCTGCATGCTTTACAAATGTACTATACAAGTATGCATCATTTGTTTAGCTTGCACACTGTACATGTATACATCATTTCTAGTCTGCACGCTATACATGTAGCACCCTTTTTACTTAATGTATGCTATATGACACTTAAGTAAAACCTACAGTGTCAATTCTGTACAACAAGAGTGTAATGTATGTACATCCTGCATGCTAGACTAGGTAATTCTTTCAATACAAATCTGACATATCAAATCAACCAAGAGTGTCAACCAAATGTCTATGAAATAACTGCACATAACATCACATAACAATCTACAGGTTGCCTAAGATGGTAGCACAGCTCAGACAAACAATTCATAAATCAACCTGGACATGTAGGGCAGGTGTCTAATAAGATAAACACACATTTCTCTATTTGTGTTACAATATTTAATTTCAGGGATTCAACATCACTTTTCAAATTACGAGAGGTGATTGATAAGTTCTCGGCATAAGGTACAAATACTTGAAACACACAGTTGACATTACGTGCATCTGTAGATCAGGTTAATATAAGATTAAACACCAAGTTTCAAGAAATTAACTGCAACCAATTTTTTTTTACAGGCTACTGAAGTGGATAAGGTGGCAGAAATTGAGAAAATGGATAAAATTTCTCATACAGCAGTCATTTGCTACCTCTGCATCAAGGGCTAATCACTGAATAAGATCCATGAGGATATGGTGGAGACTAGGGGAGAGTGCCCCTTCTTACAGAACAGTGAAGAAATGGGCAGCTCAATTCAAATATGGAAGTGAGAGCCTGGAAGATGATTCCTGTCCAGGAAGACCAAGAACAGTAACCACAGATGAAACCACCGGCAGAATCCATGACATGATAATGGAGGATTGACGACTAACTGAGCGGTACATTGCTCGTGAGTTGGGCATCTCCCAGGAACGTGTTCATGGCATTATTCACAATGATCTTCAAATGACAAAGGTCTCTGCTCAATGGGTCCCAAACTTCTTGGAGCTGATCACAAACAACAGCATCTCAACATGTCAGGAGACAATCTTGGCCATTTTTCTGCAGATCCTGAAAAGTTTCTTCAGCAATTTGTGACTATGGATGAGACTTGGGTCCATCATTTTCAACCAGAAACCAAAGAACAGTCAAAGCAGTGGAAACATCATGGATCCCCACCTCCAAAAAAAAGCAAGGGTGGTTCTGTCTGCAGGCAAAGTGATGGCTTCCATCTTTTGGAATTCAGAAAATGTGCTACTGGTAGACTATCTTCAAAGGGGCAGAACACTCACCGGGGCATATTACACTAATCTTGTGAAGCAACTGCAGGTCAAACTGAAGGAAAAGCGTCGAGGGAAATTGATAAGAGGAGTCATCTTTCAGCAGGACAATGCTCCATTTCACAAGTCAGCGGTGGCAATGGCTGCTATTCACGAATGCAGCTTCCAGCTTCTTGAACATTCTCCTTATTCCCCAGATTTGGCCACTTCAGACTATTACTTGTTTACCAAACTAAAAAAGGAGCTCAGTGGTCGCAAATTTGCTTCAGATGATTACGTCATTCACGCTGTAGACCACTTTCTACTGGCACAAGATGCTGACTTTTACAAAGAAAGGATCCATATGCTCCAGGATCGCTGGACTAAGTGCTTAAACTTGCAAGGGGACTATGTTGAGAAATAACCCAAAAAAGTTGTCCACAAATAATCAATTGTACCTTATGCCAAGAACTTATCAATCACCCCTTGTAATTTTTTTTTTTTAAATCCCAAAATAATCAAAAGCAACACTGAACTGTTAGTTATATTTCATAAGATAAAATTAAATAACTGTCATTTTTAAAATTTTTTTTTTTGACTCACTAAAAAAACTGGGAGTGAACTGAAGATCATGTTTCTCAACTGACAAAACAAGCACTCATTTATGAAATAACTAAAATTTAACAAACTGAAAGAAACCTGTCAATGTCCAATATGGTAGTTCATGAATGTTTGTTTCATAGTTAAATTTACATCTTACAAGCAGAAGTAGATATCTTTCATAGTTTTTCTATCAGAAAATGTTCACTTAATGAACAAAGTGTACCCAATACAAGATTATTGTAAAGTTGGAAGTTTACTATTTACTTCTATCATATGAAACTGGCACAATTTTGGAAGGATATTATAGAAATGCAGCGTGCCCCAAAATTCTCCATGTATGGAAGAAATTTAGCATTTTTAAGAAGATTCTATCCTTAATAACAAAACAAAAACTATGTGACTTCTGTTTCTTTCTACACATATGATCCATCTCTCCCACTAAAGGTGCACCTGTATTAATATATTCATTGTTATGCATGTGACTGATTGCTCCTTGAATATGCACCTTTATGTGTTTCATATTTTGTATGGAGATTTTTGGGACACCCCTTAGATAAAATAAGCATTTTGCAGTGAGAACTGAACATGGTCACAACCAAACTGTCAACATCAGTACAAGTCCTAGCTTCAGCAAACAAGTTGTCAGTGACATAACAGGCAAGATAAAAGCCACAATAAACCAGATATGAAACTGACAGCTCATTCACAAAAGGAGACAGCTGAACTCTCCAGTGTATAATGATGTAAAACATAAAATGCTATTTATACAAGGAGTTCCTTTTTTATGAATGAGAGAGTTTCTACAGATACAAGCTTTTGTCTGTGAAAAACTGAGACAATTTCTACAGATACAAGCTTTTGTCTGTGAAGAACTGAGACAGTTTCTACAGACACAAGCTTTTGTCTGTGAAGAACTGAGACAGTTTCTACAGACACAAGCTTTCGTCTGTGAAGAACTAAGACAGTTTCTACAGATACAAGCTTTTGTCTGTGGAGCATTGAGACTTTAATAATAAAAGTGAAGATTTACAACAAGCACTTGTTACCTGCAGCTAACAAACTTCTGACAAAACTGAACTTCAATATGATTCAGAGTTCAATTTTCCCTCATAAATAGCTCTAGGTACACATGATGACAACAGATGAGAGATCTAGTAATGAAAATAGAATCTCTCTGTCTAGTTTGTCTTTATCCAGGATATTGCTATTCTGATACTTGATCCATAATAGTGGGCAGTGTCTGCATGTTTCTTGCTTCTTTCTGATCTTTTCACAGCACCCAGTTTGTTTTTTCTAAACTGTTCCCTTTTACTACTGGCACTTCAAACATCCATGAAAATGTTTCAGTTCAAGCATTTGGTAATTCCAAGACTTTTTTTTTAATCACAAAAAGAAACATAAAGCACTGGATACATGTGACTACATGCTGGGGTATATATGCCTAGTAAACTGTCTATATGTTCATTATAGTGATGTCTGCAACCAAAACATTCATAAATAAAGAACTCCCAACATGTGAAATGAAACAAATGATCAAATTAAATGTTTCCCCAGCCATACAAGAAAATGCCTGAATTTGTTACTGGTAAAAAATTGCAAAGTGTTCAAATTTTCCTGGAAAACATGAGACGTCAACTTCTCCATGAGTTCTCTTGAATGCCAACTACTGCTGCTTTTTGGGGTCTACCACTGTCAATATACTGAAGCAAGTGTTCCCAAACTTTTGTGGATTCATCTCCAGCACCCCTACACATTTTTTTTTTTTTTTGCTCAGTTTTTGATTCTAATGTCCTTGTCACTTCCTTTCCCCTCAATGCCCCCTGGAACTTCCTAGTGTCCCTGGGGAGGGGTGTACCAATATGTTTGGGAACCACTGTACTTATGCAAAGTATAGCTATATATTTTAGCATTTTTAAAAAAAATTAGTATTTGAATGAATGTAAACTAATCCCAACTTATTCACTTCCACAAAAGTTTCTCTGCTTCATATCTTTCACTATAAAGAGCAGAAAGCTTGGTTCAGTGAGTGGCCCCTACAAACAGCAGCACTAGTCCTCCCTGCAATAAGTCTTTCTCTAACAAACGGTACAGTACAACAAACACACTAACTGTGCACATCTACACAGTATGAGAGTGAATCACATAAGCTTGCAAACGTGAAAAGAATTTCTGAAAGAACATGCAGAAATCCCTTAGTAGTATTATCTGTTTGCACACAGGCCAGTGATGTCAGTAAGCACACAGTGCCACCATCACTAAGAAGCAAGCCGAGTGCAGCACATGACAAGATGGTGGCTAAGCTGCAGACATAATGGAAGAAGTGTGTTCTGTTATCCAATTACTGTCTGTCAAAAGGTCTAAAACCTCAGACACACACTGTAAAATATGTCATATCTGATTTGTACAGTGATAATGCATGTGCAAGGCTCAAGTCTACAAATGGCTTACCAACTTTAAGACAGGCATATCAAGTTTATGTGATGATGATTGTTCTGAGAGAGCAAACACAAGGGACAGGGACTTGGTGTCAGGACAAAGCATCTATTTTCTTACAGGAATTCAGGACCTGGTACACATGCAGGAGACTATGCTGAAAAAACAGGGCTGTTATTTTTCCTATACTATATAAGTTTTGTGTCATTTGCTTTTTGTAACTTTTCATGTGATTCATCCTCATATATGTGTACACATGCACAGTAAAGGGCAACATGTGTTTCATCAAGACAACAAATAAATGACCATAATTCCATAGCAAACTGTTTTTTTCCCTGTGCTATACAGATATATATGTTCTATGACTGTGTCCTACTAGAGTGTAGAGAAGTGTTTAGTTTCCCAAGGTCAAGCATCTAGTGTAGAGTAATACAGCTCATGTGGGAATGTGGGTAGAGAAGTGTTTAGTTTCCCAAGGTCAAGCATCTAGTGTAGAGTAATACAGCTCATGTGGGAATGTGAGTAGAGAAGTGTTTAGTTTCCTGAGGTCAAGCATCTAGTGTAGAGTAGTACAGCTCACGGCTTCTCATGTGGGAATGTGAGTAGAGAAGTGTTTAGTTTCCTGAGGTCAAGCATCTAGTGTAGAGTAGTACAGCTCACGGCTTCTCATGTAGGAATGTGAGTAGAGAAGTGTTTAGCTTCCTGAGGTCAAGCATCTAGTGTAGAGTAATACAGCTCACGGCTTCTCATGTGGGAATGTGAGTAGAGAAGTGTTTAGTTTCCTGAGGTCAAGCATCTAGTGTAGAGTAATACAGCTCACGGCTTCTCATGTGGGAATGTGAGTAGAGAAGTGTTTAGTTTCCTGAGGTCAAGCATCTAGTGTAGAGTAGTACAGCTCACGGCTTCTCATGTGGGAATGTGAGTAGAGAAGTGTTTAGTTTCCTGAGGTCAAGCATCTAGTGTAGAGTAGTACAGCTCACGGCTTCTCATGTAGGAATGTGAGTAGAGAAGTGTTTAGTTTCCTGAGGTCAAGCATCTAGTGTAGAGTAGTACAGCTCATGGCTTCTCATGTAGGAATGTGAGTAGAGAAGTGTTTAGTTTCCTGAGGTCAAGCATCTAGTGTAGAGTAGTACAGCTCACGGCTTCTCATGTAGGAATGTGAGTAGAGAAGTGTTTAGTTTCCTGAGGTCAAGCATCTAGTGTAGAGTAGTACAGCTCATGGCTTCTCATGTGGGAATGTGGGTAGGGAAGTGTTTAGCTTCCTGAGGTCAAGCATCTAGTGTAGAGTAATACAGCTCACGGCTTCTCATGTGGGAATGTGGGTAGAGAAGTGTTTAGTTTCCTGAGGTCAAGCATCTAGTGTAGAGTAGTACAGCTCATGGCTTCTCATGTAGGAATGTGGGCTGGATGCCTGTCACACATATTACCTGACACACCTAGATTAGAAAAACTGACTCTAAAATCAGGAACTACCTGTCTGCAGGGTGAAGTTTATCACTATTCAGGTAGGTCAGTGCATGAAGGGAAAACCTGGTATTTTGTAAATGTCAGTGTCATGAGTATGAGATCATGCCAGAGTTGACAGCCACGTCATGAGAAAGAAAATAGTTATCAGATGTCAGTTTCTCTCTCTCGCTTTAATTCTCTAACACAACCGACCCTCTGACTGACACAACTGACAGACGTCATCCATTTTTTCTGGGCCATGTAAAAGAAAACATGAGAAGCATGCATTTGAACAACCGTGCTACTCCTAAATTCAGTATCTAAAATAGCAGAAATATAAGCCCTATAAGTGAACATTAAACTGACTGGCCCTAGCTGTCTCTACAACTTAGTACAGTAAGAATTTTTGCTGTACACTCTTTGACATAAGTAAAATGCTCATCAGGTGTATCTCACTGTCTGCTCAGTTCTTCTGTAAAACTGCTTGGCAGCAAAACAATATATGCATTACAACAGTGGGATTTAAATTCTCAGCACATACAAACCATGTCCTTATAGTCTGTGTGGACTTATTTTTCAACACAAAGTATATTCTAAAATTTTGATGAACTTAACATCTAAGCACCGATGAACTATAACATCTAAGCACAGATGAACTATATCCTCACATATGAGCACAATCAAACTATACCCTTCCATCTATGCACAAAAAAACTATATCCTTACATTTGAGGACTGACAAACCATGTCCTTGAGTGAACTAATTTCTCAGCACAAAGTATGTTCTTGTATTTTAGTGAACCAAAACACACAAACATCTGAGCACATACAACTCTTTATATTTTAGGTGGACTTAATTTTACCACAGACAAACTAAATCCTGACATTTGAACATTCACAAATGAGCTAAATCCTTACATTTGAACACAGACAAACTAAATCCTTACATTTGAACACAAGACAAACTAAATCCTTAAATTCTGGGTGGACTTAACTTCTGAGCACAGAGAAATTATGTCCTTATATTTCAGCACAGAAAAACTTTGTCCTTACATCTCAGCACAGAGAAAAAGTCCCGTGGACTTCTGAGCACAGACATGTATGAGGTATGTTCTCACATTCTGAACAAGGTGAAAATATGAAGCACATGAAGTTCAAGAATTTAACACTTTAAGCGTCATTCTCCTCAGACTTCTGGAGGATTGTGGTCACATCATTCTAGCAGTTTTTTTGACTGACACTGAGGGTTAAATTCTTGCACTTCACCGACTTATTGTGCCAGAAATGAGGGGCCACTGTGTGAACATCTGAACTGAGAATTTTCTTTGACTGAACACTCAAAAATTGAACTGTGTACAAAACAGTATGAAGGCTATAACTCATGCTAGTGTCAGCTGCTCAGTCAGTAGCCCTTCATCCCTGACCTGACCGCCAATGAGTAGCAGTCTTCTTTACCGTTATTTCCACAACTTCTGTTTTCTTTTCTCCAGTTTCTCCTTCACTCTGCCCTTCCTTCTCTGAGCTGTCCAAGGTTTCCATGTTGAAACCAGCTGAACGTCCATTGGTTTGGGCAAAGTTGCGTAGCTTCTTGAGATGGTTTTTACCATTGTAATGCATGGCAGCCATGTGAGGCCCCACGATCCTTACACTGCACAGTTTACACAAATAATCTGTAGTTAAAGTTTTCAACAGCTTTCGAAGTTCCTCAGGCATCTCAATTTCTTGACTAGGGTCTTCCTTCATGAGAGCAATCTCTTGCTCTGGATTGATTATCACAAGAGACTCACGAATTTTTCTCTGAATTTCCTCCTCATGAGCTATCTCTTCAGGTGTTTCTGGAGGTTTGCTGGGCGGTGCAGCTTTCACCGCTTCTTCTGCTACCCTCTTTCGAAGTTCTTCTTCTGCCTTTTTCTTCTCCTCCTTCAGAGCTTTGATTCTTTCCTCTTCTGTTTTTTTCAGCTCCTCCTCTGATTTTTTAAGTTCTTCAGCTCGCTGTAGTTTCTCTTTTTCTTCTATTTCATTTAAGAGTTTATCCTGAGGCCTAGATGGAGCTTTGAATACCTCCTTTTTATTTGGTTCTGATGACTTATAGGGAGAACTCTGCAGTCTATTCTTACTGGTAGCTGGTAAACTCACTGCTGCTCTAGCAAGACTTGTGCCTGCAGTTCTAGCTTCATTAATCTTGTTTCTAGCATCAAATGCCCCTAACACTGGCTTGGTAGTGGAGGCAGACTGTTGACCAGGGGTATATGCAATGGGTGTTCCCCTTGATGAAATGCCACGACCTCGAATTCCCCGATTTTGGAAACCTCGACCACCAACTGGAAACCCACCACGGCTTTGGTTGGTGAAGTTTTTGTATGTCTCAGCTGGTTGTGTGGAAAGCAAAGAATCCTGGCCTGAGAACCTGCTACCCCTTCCTCTGCTGGTGAAATTATCTCTTTTGTACCCTCCGCGGAAATCACCTCGGCCAACACCTTGACCTCGACCACTATAATTACTTTTTCCAGCTGAACCTACACTAAAACCTGCTCTCCTCTCTCCACTGTAGCTCCTTTCAGTGCCCTTATTATTCCCAGCTGGTTGGCTTAGTCCTGCAGGCCCACTGTATCCTTGAAAATCATACTGAGGTTTGATCACACGAACACTGTGTGGCTTACTGTATGTCTGATAACTAGTGCTAGCACTATCAGCTGCTGAGCACCTGCTGGACTGAAAATAGCCATCTCCAGCTGTCTCACCACCGCTGTCCTCAGAATATCTATCCAGCGATGAAGAATAAACATCACTTCCGTGCTCAGGGTCTTCTTGTTCATGATATCCAGATCCACTGTTGCTTCCTTCATAGTAGCCACTACTGTAGGTGCTGTACTGGTCATTACCTGACCAGGTATCTAATGATGGACTAGGTCCATCTTGATAGGAGTAGCTGTTATTGTCTTGTTCATATCCTGTTGAAGTGTTAGCTTGCTCGTAGGAGCCAGAAGTTTGACTGTAGTCTGAAGGATGATACTGGTAGGAACTGTAACTGGAGACAGACTGGTTCTCTGTTGCTTGCTGTGTGTTTGTGCCGGATGAATGGGGTCCATAAGAACAAGATGGCACCTGGTCAGTCCTAGCACCGTCTTGATAAGGACTGTAGCTGCTGCTAGGATCACTGTAGGCTGTGACAGACGTGGACGTGTACTTTGTAAATGACGTACTGGCATATTTGTTGTAGTCTGATAATGAAAATGAGAAAAAAAAAATGTAGAACTGTAAGAGGTGAAACTTAACGACACTAAATAAAATTCAATCAAACAAAACTTATTATATCATCATATCACCACTACACGGGTTAATGTAAGACAGGCAAGTGCTTTCTCCATGATAGCAGACTATATGAAGAGTGCCACAACATGCATTTATTAGTTGTTACTGTTGACAAATATGGTAGTCAAATAAAGGCACAACTTGTCATGAGAATTAAAATATTAGCACAATTTACCAAGAGAATTTAAATAAAGTTCAGTGAAGGTGATGTAATGGTCTGCAATGACTGGTCCTGATATAAAGCTGTAAAAATCTGCTTCTACCTTTCTACATGATGGACTGATTCATTATAAGGTGTTACAATTTCAGAGGTATAGTTATAAGAAATACAGAAGCATGATTTTTCTTCTGCATGTGGTTTAGCTCTGTGATGTAGACAAGTAATGCTATCATCAGCAGCAGAAAATCTTCCTGCATGTCCACTCTTTTCTCCTGCTGACAAATCCTTGCAGAAGGTGCAAGGCTCTGGCATGTGCAGACTGCATTCATGATTCAAAATGGAATTATTGATAAATAAGAACCAAATGAGATTAAAATATGAACAAAATGAAATGAATAATTAACAAATTAAGAAAAAAAAAATGAACATGTTCCCTGAAGCTTAAATATTGAGACGAAAAAAAATTACTATGAAACATGAAAACTAACAGTAAATGTAAAGCAACACCAACCTGAAGGCTGAGAAAACTGGTCCGAAACTTGTGAGGATGTGTATTCATAGTGACCACTTGAGGGAGGCAGCTTATTTTGTCCATGATGACTGCCACCAGAGTACGAGTGAGTGTCGTACTGCTGGCTGTATGAGTCGTAACTTGACCCTGAGGGCGGATACTGGTAGTCTGTTGAGAGGAAATATAAATCATGTTGACTATATGCTATAAGAGTGGATACTGGTAGTTTGCTGAGAGGAAATATAAGTCATGTTGACTATATGCTATAAGAGTGGATACTGGTAGTATGTCGAGAGGAAATATAAGTCACGTTGACTATATGCTATAAGAGCGGATACTGGTAGTTTTTTGAGAGGAAATATAAGTCATGTTGACTATATGCTATAAGAGCGGATACTGGTAGTTTGTCGAGAGGAAATATAAGTCATGTTGACTATATGCTATAAGAGCGGATACTGGTAGTTTGTTGAGAGGAAATATAAGTCATGTTGACTATATGCTATAAGAGCGGATACTGGTAGTTTGTTGAGAGGAAATATAAGTCATGTTGACTATATGCTATAAGAGCGGATACTGGTAGTTTGTTGAGAGGAAATATAAGTCATGTTGACTATATGCTATAAGAGCGGATACTGGTAGTTTTTTGAGAGGAAATATAAGTCATGTTGACTATATGCTATAAGAGCGGATACTGGTAGTTTGTCGAGAGGAAATATAAGTCATGTTGACTATATGCTATAAGAGCGGATACTGGTAGTTTGTTGAGAGGAAATATAAGTCATGTTGACTATATGCTATAAGAGCGGATACTGGTAGTTTGTTGAGAGGAAATATAAGTCATGTTGACTATATGCTATAAGAGCGGATACTGGTAGTTTTTTGAGAGGAAATATAAGTCATGTTGACTATATGCTATAAGAGTGGATACTGGTAGTTTGTTGAGAGGAAATATAAGTCATGTTGACTATATGCTATAAGAGCGGATACTGGTAGTTTGTTGAGAGGAAATATAAGTCATGTTGACTATATGCCATGTCATAAACTACAACATATAAACATCACTAATACCCTCTCTTTTGTTCAGGTATTCTTTCAACAGATATCATCCATAATGCTTCTTAATTTAGCGTGGCCCGTGGTATTTATGTCTGCCCTTTTTTTTATTCAGTCCGGTCAGACATTTTTTCCTCTCCCTTTTTCCCCTTGAAACAGTGACTGTCAGTTTCACAAACTTCTGTCTGCTCATGACACATCTAAACAATTTTGACTGTCTTTTCTTTATGTTTTTAAACCCATCTGTTAATTAAAAAAAAGTAAATAAACAAACTCCATACTTTGTCTTTCTCCCTGCTGTTACCTTGTGGAAAAAAAAAGGCAATATAACACAGATGTAAAGGAACAACAACCTGATAGCACATTAGGACATCAAGTGACACTGACACGTCAAATGACACCAAGTTCTCTGCCACAAGTTTAATGGTTAGCAGATATAAAATATGAACAGCATTTTTCTCAGCCACAAGCAAAAGCCTGACATAAACCAGCAAACATCAGCTTTATATGATATCATTCACAACAAAATCACACTGCACACTAGAAACACAGGAATTCTGAAAACTATATTCAAATAATGTGATAACTTTTATAAAGAAAAACTAGCTTTTCTTGCTTTACAAGTTACACTATTTTTGTTTTTAAATGTCACACGACTTACATTTTATAAAAATATGTATAAAGGTTTATTTGTTCATGCTTACTGTTGCAATGTTTGTCATACTTTCTGTCAAAAGATTTGGTGTTATTTACATTGCAAAACCCCACAATCTCATAAACTTTACTCCACTTTTCACATTCAGTCATGGGTCCACTGTCTGACGAAAAGGTCCATGTTACATACTAGCAGAGGAAAGATGGCTATAGTGAAACGGCAGTCAAGACCCTATCCCACTTCTGCCAGTAAGAGATTTGTGCTTATGCAGCGTGAATAAAGGGGTAGGGTGTAAAGTAATGTTCATGACTGCATAGTCAAAACGATCAACTTTGGGCAAGCAAGTCATCAATACACACTCGCTACTGAAACTATGCCTGTGATTCAACATAATAACTGCAACGGCTGCAAAAAAAAAAAAAAGTTTGAAGTTAGGAGATGAGAAGAATAATACGATGTCAATCCTATTCTTGGATACCAACTGTGAGAGCATTCAAACTCCCCAAGTTTCGTTTTCTACGACAAGACGCCAAAATGTGTTTCAAAACTTGTTTCATTTCTTCTACTGTCGAATGCAAACAACAAAACTTTCATTACCTGTATAAGACATAAGAAACCACTTTCGTGCTTAGCTCTGCAATAAAAGAATGCAAGAGAGCTTCGATTATAAAATGCCTTGCCAATAATAAATATACCCTTTTTTCTATCATGCCCGGCTAGAAGATGGCGCAGGCAGACGATAAACCCAAACTGGCACGTTTGAGCGGATGTTTCCAGGATTTTCTGTTCATACCAGTGAAATACAAATATTTTAAACATCGTCTATTCCCCACAATAATGGGAGACTTCGTAAAAAAATAGAAGTCAATACGGTCCAAGCTGGTTTCAGGCAAGGAAGAGGAACAAGAGATCATACATTCAATATAAGCTTAATAATAGAGAAATGCAGAGAGTTTAATGTGAATCTATATTTTTATGTGAAAGACGACTTCTACCACCAACAACAACAAATTATCAACAAAGTCCCTAAACACGACATCCTAATTGCTATGGGGGACTTCAACGCTAAGGTAGGGAAGGATAATACCGACGTTGAAAAAGTGATGGGGAAAGAAGGAATTGACATGGTTAATCAGAACGAAGAAAGATTAATTGAAATATGTCTGACAGAGGGCATGGTCATTGGAGGCACAATATTCCCACACAAAGAGATACATAAAACAACGTGGATATCTCCAGATGATAGAACTAGAAACCAGATAGACCATTTGTGTATCAGAAAGCAATACAGAACATCTCTCATGGATGTAAGGGCTTATAGGGGTGCAGATGTTAACAGTGATCACAACCTGTGCATAAGGAAAATAAAACTAAAATTGAAAAGCCAACACAAGAAATCAGTACACAGAAAGATAAACAGCCACAGCCTACAAGAAGAGAATACTAACATTAATTTCAATCAGGAACTTGCCAATCATTCCACAACACCCAGTGAAGTAAAGGAGACAGGTATAGATGAATTATGGAATTCTTACAGCACAGCCATAATCACAGCAGCAAAACCAAGCGCTGGACTGAAAAAAACAAATAGAAAAGCATGGATATCAGAAAACATGGAAGTATATACACGAAAGATGAGCAGTCAAATTAGACATGTTGAATGCAAAAACAGATCTTTGAAAAGATCTGGTGAAAGCAATATACAAAGAACTAGACAAGAAAGTAAAAAGTTCAGCTAGAAGGGATAAAAGAGAATACATAGACAATATGGTGAAAGAAGCAGAAAAAGCAGCAAAAAAAAAACAGGAGAAAGTAAAACTTTATACAACATACAAAAGAGGCTAACAGGTACTATTACATCTAAAGAAAGAACAATCCTTAGCAAAACTGGAACCCTATTAACATCAAATAAAGACCAAAAGCAAAGATGGGCTGAACACTTCCAAGAAATACTCAATCGACCACACCCAAAAGAATTGTTAAATCTTATTGTATAAACTAGGAAAAAGTAGGAGCAGCTTTATTACTTAACGATTACAACGTTGTGACATTTCAGCGTGAGCTTTAATCATACAAAAACATACAGAACGAAGAAATAGAGAGAGGAGATAAAGTATAGATTCACATAAATACTATTTTTAAAAAAAATTTTTTTTTTTTTAAGGAGTCATTCATTCATTCATTTGCATGTCCCTTGCGGAACTTTGCCTCCCAAACAGCACTCCTGTAGGCCTCTCGGTTGTGAGCAAGATGGCCTGCTGCTGATGCATCCATTTCCAGATCGTCAACGATGTCTTGTAGCCATCTTCGTTTCGGTCTTCCTCTTTTTCTTTTTCCCATTATGTATCCTTCCAATACGGTCTTCTCTAAATTATCATGACGTTTAATGTGTCCAAAATATTTAAGTTTTCTCTCTTTAATCCTCTTTACTAGCCAGCCTTCTTCAATACTAAGCTCTTGTAGTATAGATATATTTGTTCTTTTTTGTGTCCACGATATTTGGAGAACTCTTCTGTAGCATTTACATTCAAAGGCATTTATGTGTTTCTCAGCTGTTTTGTTAAGTGTCCAGGTCTCACAGGCATATGTTGCGATGGGAAAGATGCATGCCCTTAAAAATCTTATTAAGGAGTACTTAGCTGTAAATTGTAAGGTGTGACTTGTCCGGCGGTGTGTGTCAGGAACGGATTTAGTAGAACGTGGTGACTGTTTAAGTAGAGACCTGTGATATATGGTCATCTTTTTTTTAATAGTATTCATGTGAATCTATACTTTATCTCCTCTCTCTATTTCTTCATCCTGTGTGTTTTTGTATAATTAAGGCTCACGCCGAAACATCACAACTTTGTAATCTTTAAGTAATAAATCTGCTCCTACATTTTTCCTAGTTTATACATTCTGGTATCATAGTTTTACTGCAGTGCTTCATGTATATTTATATACATATACACTAATTATTGTGTGTTAAACCTTGAAACTGACTTACCAGCCCCACAACTAAATGTCAACCTAGATGAAATTAAATTGCATGAAACTGAAACAGCAGTGAATTTAATGGCTAACAACAAAGCTGCAGGTGAAGATGAAATAACACCCGAAATGCTAAAAGCTATCAAAAGTGACAACATGAGGCAACTACAGAGAATGTTTAACAAGATTTGGAAAGAAGAAAAGGTCCCTTCTAATTGGAAAAAAGGAATCATTGTTAAAATACCAAAAAAAGGCAACCTTAGTGACTGTAACAATTGAAGAGGAGTAACCTTAATATCAACATCAACAGCAATATTAACATCAACAGCAGACTTACTAGAGCAAACCAGGCTTTTGCAGTGGTGCAGACTATATGGAAATCTAAAGAACTAAGCATGAATACGAAAATCAGGATATTTAAGAGTAATGTTCTAAGTGTACTACTCTATGGAAGTGAGTGCTGGAAAATCACCAAAACCATAGAAAACAAGTTGAATTCTTTCCAGACTAAATGTTTTCGAAGAATTAGAAAAATATTTTGGCCAAACACCATAAGAAATAACATCTTGTTGGCAGAGATGCAGATGAAGCCACTGACAACAATTATTGAGGAAAGATGCTGGCGATGGTTGGGGCATGTGCTCCGAATGACTGACAACTCACTACCAAAAATAGCACTAAGATGGACACCACAGGGGAACAGAAGTAAGGGTAGACCAAAAGAGACATGGAGAAGAACAACAGAAAGGATGTTGAGCAATAGAGGGCTCACATGGGCAAGAGCAGAAAAAAAGGCAAAGGACAGGCATTTGTGGAAAACCCTTGAAGAAGCCCCATGTGCCCTGGGCACTTAAGGTTCAGAGAGAGAGAACCTTAATATCAGTTGTGTCAAAAGTATTTTGCAAGGTCATTTTGAATAGACTTAAAGATATAGTGGATACTGCAATGAGAGAAGAACAAGCAGGATTTCAAAAAGGGAGAAGCTGTCTCGACCATATCTTTACTCTAAGAATTACTTGAAGAACATACTGAAGAGCAGAAAACATTAATACTGAATTTCATAGACTTTAAAAAGGCATTTGATACATACACAGAGATTCATTATGGAGAATTTTAAGTCTATATGGAATACCATCTAAAATTGTCAACATCATTAAGGACTTCTACAATGGATATGTTTGTGCAGTCAAGACAGAAGAAGGGATGAGTGAATGGTTCCAGATTGAAACAGGTGTGAAACAAGGATGTATACTGTCTCCTTTACTTTTTGGGATTACAATAGACTTCATAATGAAAAAATGCTGCACAGGTAACACAGGTATTGACTGGGTACATGGGACCCAACTAGAAGATCTTAATTTTGCTGATGACATAACTCTTATCAGTAACAATGTGAATTCCATACAAGAAAAAACAGATAGCCTGTCTTCACTGGCTAGCAAAATAGGACTTGAAATTAACAAGACAAAACAAAAATAATGAAAATTCCCCTTAATCAAAATGGAAAAATACACATAGAAGGGACAGATATTGAAGAAGTCAATCAATTTGCATACCTTGGCAACTACATAGACCAGGATAGTGACACTAGAAAGGAAGTTAGAATCAGAATTGCAAAAGCAGCATCAATCTTCAAGAATCTTGAGAACATATGGAATTCAAAAGTTATAAGCACAAAAACCAAGTTAAGACTATTCAATTAAAATGTAATATCCACCCTCATTTATGCATGCGAAAGCTGGAAAACAACTAAAGAAATAGAAAAGAAATTAGACTCTTTTGAAAAAAAATGCTTAAGGAAAATACTCGGCATCAAGTGGAACGAATTCAAGAACAATGCAGAGATAAGGCAGTTGACTGAACAACAATAAATAATAAATAATATTTATCATTTATAGACTACTCAAAGGCATTTGATTGTGTACATCACCAGAAACTTTGGGAAATAATGGAAAAAATGGGATTTCCTATGCATTTGATACAATTAACATCACTGCTGTATCTAGACCAACAGGCAGCAGTAAGAATAAATGGTGAAACAGCAACTTGGTTTGAAATAAAACAAAGGGTCCGTTGGGAGGTGCATATTGTCGCCTTACTTATTTAACTTGTATACCAAAATTATAATAAGGAATATTAGAGAAGATGTAGACAAAGAATACTACGATGCCATAAAAAATTGGAGGTTATGAAATACCAGAGATTAGATATGCTGATGACACAGTATTACTGTCCACAACATAAAAAGGAGTGGAAAAACTAATTATGTCAGTCCATAAGAACAGCGAAGAGCAAAACCTCTATCTTAATGCGAAGAAAACTAAATTGATGACAACTGACAAAACAAGCAAGGCAGTTGAAATATTTATCAATGAGGAAAAACTGGAATAAGTGGAGAATTTTGAATATCTTGGATCACTACTAACTAATAATGGAGATACAATGAGAGAAATTAAAAGGAGGACATCTATCGCTCTTCATAAAGTAAAACAACTAAAGAATCTGTGGAGAGGAACAGACAGAACTACAAAAATAAGATTTTTAAGGGCATGCACCTTTCCCATTGCAACATATGCATGTGAGACCTGGACACTTAACAAAACAGCTGAGAAACACATAAATGCCTTTGAATGTAAATGCTACAGAAGAGTTCTTCAAATATCATGGGCACAAAAAAGAACAAATATATCCATACTACAAAAACTTAAAGTTGAAGAAGGCTGGCTAGTAAAGAGGATTAAAGAGAGAAAACTTAAATATTTTGGACACATTAAACGTCATGATAATTTAGAGAAGACAGTCTTGGTAGGATACATAATGGGAAAAAGAAAGAGAGGAGGACTAAGACAAAGATGGCTGCAAGACATCGTTGATGATCTGCGAATGGACGCATCAGCAGCAGGACATCTTGCTCACAACCGAGAGACTTACAGGAGCGCTGTTAGGGAGGCAAAGTTCCGCAAGGGACATGCAAATGAATGAATGCCCCCCACTCTCCCTCCCCTTTTTTAAAAAAAATTATTTGTTGTGTTCTTTCTTTAATCAGTCCATTTTAATAACTGATTTTAAAAAAATTTTGTTATGGAATCTTGAAGCAATTTTCCTTGTACAAAAGTAGATATAAACAGAATGTAGAAATATTCTCAGAGAGCATGACAAAATGGCTGAGGGAGCATCGTTAGACATCAAAGATGACATGAAATTGAAAAATATGATTCTTCATTTGCTTATTATTGTCACTTTGTGTCTAAGGGGACAGTTTTGACGCAGGCAGATATCAGCTGTTGTGGGTTTTGCCAAGCATATTGGCGAACAGCACCCCACATGTTGACTCTACCAACGTTGGATTTGCATGATCGAACACACTGGCGGCAAGCAATATTTTAACTTCACTTTTGGTCACATTTCCTCCTCAAATGATGCTGCAGTCTTGCATAGAGTCGCTTTCCACATTGCTTGCTCTTTGCAAGTTCTTCACAGACTTTGCGGCAGGCAGAAAAATATCACACTGATGACTTGCATATATCTTCATATCTCAGTCTATCATGTGGCCGCCTGTTTGTAAGTTCGCCATACAAAACCTGCTTGGGAATATGGCTGCCGTCCATTCATCTTATGTGTCCCAGCCATCTGTCTTCTGCTGCTTAAAGTTGTTATCATTGATGTAACATTATCATACTGTGGAACTTCAGAGTTGGTTATCTTGGAACTTGGTGTTAATTCTATTGTGAAGATGACAAAGACAGAAGCTTCACACAAACACAAGGACACACAAACACAAGGACACACAAACACAAGGACACACACACACACATGCATGCTCACACCATCAAGAGTACTCCATCATCATGAGTACTCCATCATCATCATCCTATCACTGTTAGTATCATCATAATCAATATCATCATCAACTATCATCACAATCATCATTTATCATCCTCACTACCACTATCATCATAATCATCATTTACCACCCTCACTACCACTATCATCATCATCTGAGCTAGATCTACCATCAACCATCCAGGAAGTTAAAAATGCTGTCAGCCAGCTATGAAGTGGAAAGGCACTGGCTTAGATGCCATCCCCGGTGAGATCTTCAAAGTAGGGGGTACCCGCATGATACAAAGTCTCAGTGATCTCTTCTGTTCATCTTGGAGCTCGGGAATGCTACCACAAGACTTTAAAGATGCCCAAATAGTTCACTTGTACAAGAACAAGGGCAATCGCCACCATTGTGATAATTACAGAGGAATCTCACTGCTATCAATCGCTGGCAAAGTACTAGCTCGCATCCTGCTTAACAGACTCAGTAAGCATCTTGAAGATAATTTGCTCCCCGAGAGTCAGTGTGGTTTTCGAGCAGGAAGAGGAACAACTGACATGATCTTTGCTATCCGTCAACTACAGGAAAGGTGCCAGGAGCAGCACACTGACCTATTAACCGTTTTTGTAGACTTAACCAAAGCCTTCGATACAATGAGGGACGGTCTCTGGCTCATAGTAGCAAAATCTGGATGCCCAGCCAGGTTCATAGAAATAGTTCGTCAATTTCATGAGGGCATGAAGGTTTGTGTTCTTGATGATGGTGAGGTCTCAGAATCCTTTCCTGTTACTTGTGGGGTAAAGCAGGGACATGTCCTTGCACCTACCCTGGGGTAAAGTAGGGAAGTGTCCTTTCACCTACACTGGGTTAAAGCAAGGAAGTGTCCTTGCACCTACACTGGGGTAAAGGAGGGACGTGTCCTTGCACCTACACTGGGGTAAAGCAGGGACATGTCCTTGCACCTACACTGGGGTAAAGCAGGGATGTGTCCTTGCACCTACACTGGGGTAAAGGAGGGACGTGTCCTTGCACCTATATTGGGTTAAAGCAGGGATGTGTCCTTGCACCTACACTAGGGTAAAGCAAGGGCGTGTCCTTGCACTTACACTGGGGTAAAGCAGGGACGTGTCCTTGCACCTATATTGGGGTAAAGCAGGGACGTGTCCTTGCACCTACATTGGGGTAAAGCAGGGATGTGTCCTTGCACCCACACTCTTCAGGTGTTCTCGGCCATGCTCATGGACGCTTCCTGTATTTCGTTAAAGTATAGAACAGGTGGAAAGCTCTTCAATCTAGGGCGATTAAAAGCTGCCTCAAAAGTTAAGAATGCTAAAACCAAAGACTTTCTGTTCGCCGATGACTATGCACTAAATGCTAACTCAATATCTAACATGCAAACAATTACTGATAACTTCTCAGTGGCATGTGATAACTTTGACCTTACGATCAACATCGGAAAAACAGAAGTTGTGTATCAACCCGCCCTCAACAAAGAATATACTGAACCGGAAATCGTAATAAAGGGACAAAAGCTAAAATCCGTAGAAAATTTCACTTATCTTGGCGCACCTTTTCTAGGGCAGTCAGCTGGATGCTGAAGTCAGCAACAGAATAGCTAAAGCCAGCGCAGCATTTGGGAGGCTACGAAAAAGATTTATGGGAAAGATGAGGATTCAGCGTTACCACCAAGTTAAAGGTCTATAAAGCTGTCGTTCTGACCGCACTAATGTATGCAGCCACCAAGTTAAAGGTCTATAAAGCTGTCGTTCTGACCACGCTAATGTATGCAGCCACCAAGTTAAAGGTCTATAAAGCTGTCGTTCTGACCACACTAATGTATGCAGCCACCAAGTTAAAGGTCTATAAAGCTGTTGTTCTGACCACACTAATGTATGCAGCCACCAAGTTAAAGGTCTATAAAGCTGTCGTTCTGACCGCACTAATGTATGCAGCCACCAAGTTAAAGGTCTATAAAGCTGTCGTTCTGACCGCACTAATGTATGCAGCCACCAAGTTAAAGGTCTATAAAGCTGTCGTTCTGACCACGCTAATGTATGCAGCCACCAAGTTAAAGGTCTATAAAGCTGTCGTTCTGACCACACTAATGTATGCAGCCACCAAGTTAAAGGTCTATAAAGCTGTTGTTCTGACCACACTAATGTATGCAGCCACCAAGTTAAAGGTCTATAAAGCTGTCGTTCTGACCGCACTAATGTATGCAGCCACCAAGTTAAAGGTCTATAAAGCTGTCGTTCTGACCGCACTAATGTATGCAGCCACCAAGTTAAAGGTCTATAAAGCTGTCGTTCTGACCGCACTAATGTATGCAGCCACCAAGTTAAAGGTCTATAAAGCTGTTGTTCTGACCACACTAATGCATGCAGCCGAAATATGGACAGTCTGCGGTAGACATGTAAGACAACTAAATCATTTCCATCTAGGTTGTCTCAGGAAAATACTAAACATCAAATGGCAGCAACTGATTCCTGATACTAAAGTCCTCACAAGAGCTAAAATTCCAAGCATCTACACAATGCTTCAAAAGGCGCAAATCCGTTGGACAGGGCATGTAGTCAGAATGAGTAACACTCAACTCCCCAAACAACTCCTATATGGGGAACTTCTGAACGGAAAACAGAAAGCAGGAGGGCAAAAAAAAAAAAAAAAAAGCGATACAAGGATATGCTCAAAACTTCACTTCGGGATAGACACAAACTCTTGGGAGTCCAAAGCACAAGTCCGCCCATCATGGAGGGCTATAACCACCCTGTGTGCACAGAGAGCAGAGCGCTCAAGAATTGAAAGTGCCCAGCACAAACGCGCAATGCAAAAAGCCAAGGCAGCACAAGCACCCACAACTGAATCTGGACATGCTAGCTCCGTGTGTGGCAAAACTTTCAAAGCTGGTATAGGGCTAGTTTGTCACGAAACGGACACACTCCACACCTCACTCTATTTAGACCAAGAGGAAGCTGTGGTCATCATCGAAGACGATGGACGAACAACAACAACATCATCATTTATCACCCTCACTACCAATATCATCATCATCATCATTTATCACCCTCACTACCACTATCATTTATCACCCTCACTATCACTTATCACCTTCACTATCTTATCTTATATCTTATATCCTTCCCGTGCCGTTAGACGTCACATAGGGCTTGCAAAGTAGTTCGCCAATTTTTCCTGTCTTCGGCGAGTCTTTCAACCTCAACAAAGGATTTTATGCCTGTTAACTTGGCCTCTCTTAATAATGTCCTCTTCAGAGTTTCACGCGGTCTGCCCCTTTTTCTTCGGCCTGTTGTGTTCCACTTGATAGCTTGTTTTGGGATTCTCTGATCATTTCTTCTCATCAAGTGACCAACATATGTCCATCTCCTTTTCCTGATCACCCGTGAGACTGGTTGTTGTTCAGTCATCTGTCTTATCTCTGCATTGTTCTTGAATTCATTCCACTTGATGCCGAGTATTTTCCTTAAGCATTTTTTTTCAAAAGAGTCTAATTTCTTTTCTATTTCTTTAGTTGTTTTCCAGCTTTCGCATGCATAAATAAGGGTGGATATTACATTTGAATTGAATAGTCTTAACTTGGTTTTTGTGCTTATAACTTTTGAATTCCATATGTTCTCAAGATTCTTGAAGATTGATGCTGCTTTTGCAATTCTGATTCTAACTTCCTTTCTAGTGTCACCATCCTGGTCTATGTAGCTGCCAAGGTATGCAAATTGATTGACTTCTTCAATATCTGTCCCTTCTATGTGTATTTTTCCATTTTGATTGATGGGAATTTTCATTATTTTTGTTTTGTCATTGTTAATTTCAAGTCCTATTTTGCTAGCCAGTGAAGATAGGCTATTTGTTTTTTCTTGTATGGAATTCACATTATTACTGATAAGAGTTATGTCATCAGCAAAATCAAGATCTTCTAGTTGGGTCCCATGTACCCAGTCAATACCTGTGTTACCTGTGCAGCATTTTGTCATTATGAAGTCTATTGTAATCCCAAAAAGTAAAGGAGACATTATACATCCTTGTTTCACGCCTGTTTCAATCTGGAACCATTCACTCATCCCTTCTTCTGTCTTGACTGCACAACCATATCCATTGTATAAGTCCTTAATGATGTTGACAATTTTAGATGGTATTCCATATAGACATAAAATTCTCCATAATGAATCTCTGTGTATTGCTATCAAATGCCTTCTTAAAATCTATGAAGTTCAGTATTAATGGTTTCTGCTTTTCAATATGTTCTTCAAGTATTATTCTGAGAGTAAAGATCTGGTCGAGACAGCTTCACTATCGCTATCATCATTTATCACCCTCACTATCACTTATCACCTTCACTACCACTATCATCATCATTATTTATCACCCTCACTACCACTATCATCATTTATATCCTCACTAGCACTATCATCATCATTTACTACCCTCACTACCACTGTCATCATCATTATCATCATCATCAACACTAAAATCACTCAGACCTGTGATGCTTAACAGGAGTAAAACAAATTTGTGTCATAAATTTAAAACACTCTCATGCACATCAGATTGTGAAAACAGTGATCAAGCACTTTATCATGTATCCTGAACACAGAGATCAAGCACTTTATCATGTACCCTGAACACAGCGATCAAGCACTTTATCATGTACCCTGAACACAGACATCAAGCACTTTATCATGTACCCTGAACACAGACATCAAGCACTTTATCATGTACCCTGAACACAGCGATCACGCACTTTATCATGTACCCTGAACACAGAGATCAAGCACTTTATCATGTACCCTGAACACAGAGATCAAGCACTTTATCATGTACCCTGAACACAGCGATCAAGTACTTTATCATGTACCCTGAACACAGAGATCAAGTACATTATCATGTACCCTGAACACAGCGATCAAGCACTTTATCATGTACCCTGAACACAGAGATCAAGTACATTATCATGTACCCTGAACACAGACATCAAGCACTTTATCATGTACCCTGAACATAGAGATCAAGCACTTTATCATGTACCCTGAACACAGAGATCAAGCACTTTATCATGTACCCTGAACACAGAGATCAAGTACATTATCATGTACCCTGAACAAAGACATCAAGCACTTTATTATGTACCCTGAACACAGAGATCAAGCACTTTATCATGTACCCTGAACACAGACATCAAGTACTTTACCATGTACTCTGAACACAGAGGTCAAGTACTTTATCATATACCCTGAACACAGTGATCAAGTACTTTATCATGTACCCTAAACACAGACATCAAGTACTTTATCATGTACCCTGAACACAGAACAAAAAGAAAATAATGAAAGACATAATTTGTTAAATAATGAATGTATATTTAATTATGCACATACCATGCCCATCTCATTAGCATGACTGAAGCAAGATTACAACACAACTGATTCTCGTCTATTTTGGTTTAAGTCACACTTTCCTATCTCAGACAAAACTCGTAACTATAAACACTAGAACAATGAAGGCACCACAATAACAAAAACTTTTAGCCTAATAAATGTGATACATTATAATTACATGTAAGCTTATTTCACTCTCAGATGTGGTAAATGTGTTATTTTTATATTATATGACTTGTACACAAAGAGTATACACATAACCAAGCTTTCAGTTCCACTCTGTTAAAAAAAAGGTTAATTACTCTCATTCTACAGAATGTACTACTACAACACTCTGTATTCAATACTGCAGTAAAATATATGAATGTGGATCACAAATAATCAAATTAACTAAGTGAGTCTACGTGTTTACGTTTGTGTAATCAGATATAGGGTAGGTCATGAAAAACCAGCCCACCTCATGTGCCCTTTTATGTGAGGTGGGCTGGTCTTTCATGGGTCATTATGTATAATAATTAATATGTAATATTATAATAAATATACGAACAATGAAGCAAAACTGCAAAAACTGAAAAACTAACTTATGAATAACTTTTACCTTCATCAAGCAGAGCAACAAAACTGAGCTCAAACAGCACAGACCAGCATAGCACAGCACAGCACAGAACAGCACAGCACAGCACAGCACAGCATGATGTGTACTTTACTCTTTATCTCCAAATAATACTTCTTTAAAAATGATGAAAGAAAAAAAAAAATGGCTTCAGCTCAATTGGCTTTCAGAAATTTTGCCTTTTAGTCTGTCTGAGGAATCTGATATTGTCTTTTAGTTTGTCTGAGGAATCTGATATTGTCTTTTAGTTTGTCTGAGGAATCTGAATTTAGTTTGTCTGAGGAATCTGATATTGTCTTTTAGTTTGTCTGAGGAATCTGATATTGCCTTTTAGTCTGTCTGAGAAATCTGATATTGTCTTTTAGTCTGTCTGAGGAATCTGATATTGTCTTTTAGTCTGTCTGAGAAATCTGATATTGTCTTTTAGTCTGTCTGAGAAATCTGATATTGTCTTTTAGTCTGTCTGAGAAATCTGATATTGTCTTTTAGTCTGTCTGAGGAATCTGATATTGTCTTTTAGTCTGTCTGAGAAATCTGATATTGTCTTTTAGTCTGTCTGAGAAATCTGATATTGTCTTTTAGTCTGTCTGAGGAATCTGATATTGTCTTTTAGTCTGTCTGAGGAATCTGATATTGTCTTTTAGTCTGTCTGAGAAATCTGATATTGTCTTTTAGTCTGTCTGAGAAATCTGATATTGTCTTTTAGTCTGTCTGAGGAATCTGATATTGTCTTTTAGTCTGTCTGAGAAATCTGATATTGTCTTTTAGTCTGTCTGAGAAATCTGATATTGTCTTTTAGTCTGTCTGAGAAATCTGATATTGTCTTTTAGTCTGTCTGAGAAATCTGATATTGTCTTTTAGTCTGTCTGAGAAATCTGATATTGTCTTTTAGTCTGTCTGAGAAATCTGAATGTAAAAATCATGTGACTTTGTGTTTAGTTAGCAAGTGGGCCATTCCAAAATAAAGCTCTGATTTGCTGGTAAAAATAAACCAGTTGCCATAGAAACATGGTGCATTTTCTCTGTAGTAACCAGTGAAGTGTTATCTTGCTAAATGTCACCTCAATCCATTTTGTTTGGCTGTACATGAGTAGCAACTGAGTAGTAAACATATAATCATCATTCCTATCAGCTGTGAGGCCTGTGGTTGATTCATTTTTTGCAGGCAGAAGGATACGGTGCTGGAGAAATTCAGCATCAACTGTATTGTGTGTGTTGACAACATGAGCAACTGTTCTGTGAGAGACTAGTTAAAAAAAACATGAAATGGTCTCCAAGGACATTGTTTTCTTGCATGACAAAATGTGGCTTCACACTGCAGCTCACACGAAGGCTTTACTTGAGTAGAAACTAGGACATGTTTTACCACTCTCCTTACAGCTCAGACTTGGCTCCAAGCAATTACAATCTCTTCAGTGAGATGAATGTCTGACTGACCATCAAGCACTTCAGAACCAATGAGGAGCCCATGGATGGAGTAAACAACAGATTGGATATCCTGGCAGCACCATTCTTTGGTGAAGAAATGCAAAAGTTGGTACAAGTGCATGCATTTGGGTGGCAACTACTGTATATTGAAAAGTAATGCAGTTATGTATGTAAGTTATGTATGTAAGCTTTGTACATAACTACATTTTTTGTATCTGCTTTTGACTTTTATTTTCTTTTAACCAGCCAATTGGAGGTTGATTTTTGAATAGCTTCCATATTCAGTCAGTCAGTAATTTGCATGTCCCTTGAGGAACTTTGCCTCCTTAACAGCTCTCCTGTAGGCCTGTAGGTTGTAAGCAAGATGGTCTGCTGCTGATGCGTCCATTCGCAGATCATCAACGATGTCTTGCAGCCATCTTTGTCTTGGTCTTCCTCTTTTTCTTTTTCCTATTATGTATCCTTCCAAGACTGGTCTACTCTAAATTTTCATGACATTTAATGTGTCCAAAATATTTAAGTTTTCTCTGTTTAATCCTCTTTACTTGCCAACCTACTTCAATATTAAGTTCTTGTAGTATAGATATATTTGTTCTTTTTTGTGTCCATAATATTTGAAGAACTCTTCTGTAACATTTACATTCAAAGGCATTTATGTGTTTCTTAGCTGTTTTGTTAAGTGTCCAGGTCTCACAGGCATATGTTGCGATGGGAAAGATGCACGCCCTTAAAAATCTTATTTTTGTAGTTGTCTATTCCTCTCCACAGCTTTTTTTAGTTGCTTTATTTTTTGAACAGTGACAATGTCCTCCTTTTAATTTCCCTCATTGTATCTCCATTACTAGTTAGTAATGATCCAAGATATTCAAAACTCTCCACTTCTTCCAGTTTTTCCTCATTGATACATATTTCAGCTGTCTTATTTGTTTTGTCAGTTGTCGTCATTATAGTTTTCTTCGAGTTAAGATATCGGTTTTGGTCTTCACTGTTCTTATGGACTGACATAATTAGTTTTTCCATTCCTTTTTTGTGTTGTGGACAGTAATACTGTGTCATCAGCATACCTAATCTCTGGTATTTCATAACCTCCAATTGTTATAACATCATAATATTCTTTGCCTACATCTTCCTCATATTAAGATGTTCCTACCTTTTTTTAACTGGTAAATTATCAAAATGTACTGTGGTATAGAGCTGTATTAGAGCTATCTATTCCAAATACCAGTGTGAATGCATGAGCAAGATACTTAGTGGCAACAAAAACATCCAAAACCCCAAAACTAACGGCGATATTTGTTATGTATATTGAAAAGTAATGCAGTTATGTATGTAAGTTATGTATGTAAGCTTTGTACATAACTACATTTTTTGTATCTGCTTTTGACTTTTATTTTCTTTTAACCAGCCAATTGGAGGTTGATTTTTGAATAGCTTCCATATTCAGTCAGTCAGTAATTTGCATGTCCCTTGAGGAACTTTGCCTCCTTAACAGCTCTCCTGTAGGCCTGTAGGTTGTAAGCAAGATGGTCTGCTGCTGATGCGTCCATTCGCAGATCATCAACGATGTCTTGCAGCCATCTTTGTCTTGGTCTTCCTCTTTTTCTTTTTCCTATTATGTATCCTTCCAAGACTGGTCTACTCTAAATTTTCATGACATTTAATGTGTCCAAAATATTTAAGTTTTCTCTGTTTAATCCTCTTTACTTGCCAACCTACTTCAATATTAAGTTCTTGTAGTATAGATATATTTGTTCTTTTTTGTGTCCATAATATTTGAAGAACTCTTCTGTAACATTTACATTCAAAGGCATTTATGTGTTTCTTAGCTGTTTTGTTAAGTGTCCAGGTCTCACAGGCATATGTTGCGATGGGAAAGATGCACGCCCTTAAAAATCTTATTTTTGTAGTTGTCTATTCCTCTCCACAGCTTTTTTTAGTTGCTTTATTTTTTGAACAGTGACAATGTCCTCCTTTTAATTTCCCTCATTGTATCTCCATTACTAGTTAGTAATGATCCAAGATATTCAAAACTCTCCACTTCTTCCAGTTTTTCCTCATTGATACATATTTCAGCTGTCTTATTTGTTTTGTCAGTTGTCGTCATTATAGTTTTCTTCGAGTTAAGATATCGGTTTTGGTCTTCACTGTTCTTATGGACTGACATAATTAGTTTTTCCATTCCTTTTTTGTGTTGTGGACAGTAATACTGTGTCATCAGCATACCTAATCTCTGGTATTTCATAACCTCCAATTGTTATAACATCATAATATTCTTTGCCTACATCTTCCTCATATTAAGATGTTCCTACCTTTTTTTAACTGGTAAATTATCAAAATGTACTGTGGTATAGAGCTGTATTAGAGCTATCTATTCCAAATACCAGTGTGAATGCATGAGCAAGATACTTAGTGGCAACAAAAACATCCAAAACCCCAAAACTAACGGCGATATTTGTTATGCATATTCAACATAAATATGTTCATGAATCATTATCTTTCCATGTCATGATATGTTCAAGTTGCATTATTGTACCCCATGTTGAAAACTATTATGTTTTTGCTGTATGTTATTCACATTTTTTATGGCTAAGCTGAACAAGTGAATAATGGCTGATCTGTGTTTGGCACATTTTTATTTTCTAAATGCTGCCCATGCCATATTTTAACTAAAAGCCTACAAGCACAAGTGCTACTTTCAGTGTTCAGTGTAAAATTTTGTAATGAATATCCTATTAGGGTGAACCTGTCCTTCTCACTGACATAACCACTAGAAAGCTGATGGTCAAAGATGACTGTATAAAAATTATCAGTTAACATCAAATACGCAGAACAATACGGGTTATGGGAAGGTAATATGTGAAAAACAACAAGCAGAGACAAGTGTGGGCTGAAACTGGAGGCAACGGATACACACAGCACAAACAAAATGTTTTCTTACATTCACATCTAATGAGATATAATCAACATAATGCTGCAGTTGTGGGCTAAGTGATGGACAACTGGAAAATGTGTCCAAAGATAATAAAAGTTAAAGGTAAAATTCCCGTTTCCCTGCCGTGAAGGCGTACTGGGGAATACGGTGTTAGGCCCGTGTCTTCCATGACCTTCGGCACATGAAAGTCTGATGTGGTCAGTATCACGCCTGGTTGATTTACCTTCCCAGATTTCTCTGGTACCAAGTTTTAGAGGCTGGGTGAAACCTGGGGCCTTATTTTTGTTTTAGTGTGTACCAGAAAAAAATCCCACTGCTGGGACTGAACCTGGGACGACAGGATTAGTAAACTGAGCACCTAACCACCCGGCTAACAAAGATAATAAGGTCAAACAAACCTCAGTATACATACCTTTTAAAAATAATATAGCACCCAAACCAATAAAACCAATATGACATACACACAAAAGTATAGTACAGCATACACACAAATAAAACAGAATAACACATGAACAGATAAAGACAATATAATACAAGATACAGATGAACAGATGTAGTACACATTAAAAACAGTATAGTATGCATATCAATGAGAAAAACAGTATGGCATACAGATGGATCAAAAACATAGTACATCGTATAGAGAAATAAAAAATACAGAACAGTATCTGCACAGACAAACAAACATTCAATATGTACAAGAAAGGAAAAAAAAAAAAAATTCAGTACAGCATATGCAGAGATGGCAAAATTCAGAACATGACAGTCCAGAATTGTAGGACATGTTCTGAGAAAAGCCAAACTGGAACGCCTAGTGACAACAGGAAAACTGAAGAGAAAAAAGGAACAGAAGAAGACAAAGAAACAAGATACCTGATGGACTAAAAGACTGGCACAAAGCATGGACCAACACACATCTTATAGATGTAGATGGTGTAGAAATAAATGATGACCAATGACTGATTGGCATGGACTACATATATATATATATATAGAGAGAGAGAGAGAGAGAGTGAGAGAGAAGGAGAGAGCATGAGAGAGACAGGAAAAAGAGTACAGTATACACATATACATAAAACAAAAGATAAAAACAATACAGCATATACAGAAATAAAATAGTTACACTGTACTGAGGAATGGTGGCATATATTACATTTACAATGTCAACAGATCAATGGTGATCAATATAATTGATGATGCTGAGCCAGCTGCTTCTTTATCTGTTACTTTACAAATTATTTATTACTTAAAAGATGTATCACTAAATGCTATTTTATTTATAAACATCTCAGCTGAAACACCAACCACTCTGTAAATTAGAACAAACTACTTGCTTGACCTCATAATCAAGAGGACTTCTGCCAGGTAAGTGCTATTTTTGTGTTTGTCTCTTTCATTACTTTTATCATCTTCAATAAAGTCATACAGCTGAAATAATAGTTTGTTACTGCTTTTTTTTTTACATTTATCTGTGCTCATTTTATAGCCTTCTGCCATTTCTTCTTACCTTTTCTTCTTTTTTTTTTTTTTTGTACAACTGCACCATACATCACTTGCTAGAAGCAACTTAATCTCAGTCCTCACCTCGACTAAGGTTAACTGAGTGTAATATTTCTTCATGCTGCAGAAAAAGTGACATCCCATAAACAATAAGTGACTATAAAAAAACATTCTAAATGAACAGCAATTTTCATGCAATATGTGATAAATATTACAAGTAAAATTTATTACAAAATTATTATAATGATTATATTCTCAAATATTCAGTTAAAGATTATGTTCTCAAATGTTTATGTTTTAAATAGGAAAAATTAATACTGTAATCACACAATACATTAAATCATATTAAAGTTATCATAAATAAAACTGTAAAACTGAAACAAAACAAAACAAATAAGTACAGAAAAACAAAGATATACACTACCATAATTAAACTCTCCCTCTCTTACATTTAGACAAATTCAGTCATACACAATGCTCATCTTGTTCATTTTTTTTTTCTTTCTTCCTCTAAATTATGACACAATGTTTCTCAAAAATGCATCAACAAAATCAATTCTTTTTCCAGACATTAATAAAATGTATGAGAAATAATCAATTATGACATGACAGTGAGTCATAAAATAAAACTTGACAGAAAGTTGTTAGGAGTTGCAAAGCTGTGAGGCCTGGCCCGTATTCACGTAGCCACTCCTCCAAATTTTCAGTTAAAAAAAAATATGAATGGAAAATGATGTCCAACACAGCAATGAAGATAAAATATCCCTATTAATATTGTTAGAAAGTACAGAGAGTGGTTTATTAAACAAGAGTATTGGATAAGAACATTTTCATCACTCATACAAGTTGTAACCGTTTAAAAAATGATGACTTGAAATGAAAACTGATGATTTTTACCAGATTAGTTAATTTTCTCAGTTATACCATCTTTGAAAACAACAGTCATGGAGCTTTTTCTTTACCAAACAAAAGAAAGAAAAAAGAAAAAAATCCACACCATTCAAGTGATTATTACTATTTAAAATTCTGTGATCCTCTTTTGATGTCAGCTCACTACAATTAACACTTTACTGTAAGCACAAGCCTGAACAATGAAGTGATACACTATACACAAACACATACCAACTTTCTCTTTGCTCTCAGTGCTATGACTTAGCAGAGACAACAGTTACACACAAACACGTGCCAACTTTCTCTTTGCTCTCAGTGCTATGACTTAGCAGAGACAACAGTTACATACAAACACGTGCCAACTTTCTCTTTCAATTCTATGACTTAGCAGAGACAACAGTTACATACAAACACGTGCCAACTTTCTCTTTCAATTCTATGACTTAGCAGAGACAACAGTTACATACAAACACGTGCCAACTTTCTCTTTCAATTCTATGACTTAGCAGAGACAACAGTTACACACAAACACATGCCAACTTTCTCTTTCAATGCTATGACTTAGCAGAGACAACAGTTACATACAAACACGTGCCAACTTTCTCTTTGCTCTCAGTGCTATGACTTAGCAGAGACAACAGTTACACACAAACACGTGCCAACTTTCTCTTTGCTCTCAGTGCTATGACTTAGCAGAGACAACAGTTACATACAAACACGTGCCAACTTTCTCTTTGCTCTCAGTGCTATGACTTAGCAGAGACAACAGTTACATACAAACACGTGCCAACTTTCTCTTTGCTCTCAGTGCTATGACTTAGCAGAGACAACAGTTACATACAAACACGTGCCAACTTTCTCTTTCAATTCTATGACTTAGCAGAGACAACAGTTACACACAAACACATGCCAACTTTCTCTTTCAATGCTATGACTTAGCAGAGACAACAGTTACATACAAACACGTGCCAACTTTCTCTTTGCTCTCAGTGCTATGACTTAGCAGAGACAACAGTTACACACAAACACGTGCCAACTTTCTCTTTCAATGCTATGACTTAGCAGAGACAACAGTTACATACAAACACGTGCCAACTTTCTCTTTCAATTCTATGACTTAGCAGAGACAACAGTTACACACAAACACGTGCCAACTTTCTCTCTCAATGCTATGACTTAGCAGAGACAACAGTTACACACAAACACGTGCCAACTTTCTCTCTCAATGCTATGACTTAGCAGAGACAACAGTTACACACAAACACGTGCCAACTTTCTCTTTCAATTCTATGACTTAGCAGAGACAACAGTTACACACAAACACGTGCCAACTTTCTCTCCCAATTCTATGACTTAGCAGAGACAACAGTTACACACAAACACGTGCCAACTTCTCTCTCAATGCTATGACTTAGCAGAGACAACAGTTACACACAAACACGTGCCAACTTTCTCTTTCAATTCTATGACTTAGCAGAGACAACAGTTACACACAAACACGTGCCAACTTTCTCTCCCAATTCTATGACTTAGCAGAGACAACAGTTACATACAAACACGTGCCAACTTTCTCTCTCAATGCTATGACTTAGCAGAGACAACAGTTACATACAAACACGTGCCAACTTTCTCTCTCAATGCTATGACTTAGCAGAGACAACAGTTACACACAAACACGTGCCAACTTTCTCTCCCAATTCTATGACTTAGCAGAGACAACAGTTACACACAAACACGTGCCAACTTTCTCTCTCAATGCTATGACTTAGCAGAGACAACAGTTACACACAAACACGTGCCAACTTTCTCTCCCAATTCTATGACTTAGCAGAGACAACAGTTACACACAAACACGTGCCAACTTTCTCTTTCAATGCTATGACTTAGCAGAGACAACAGTTACATACAAACACATGCCAACTTTCTCCTTCAATGCTATGACTTAGCAGAGACAACAGTTACATACAAACACATGCCAACTTTCTCTCTCAATGCTATGACTTAGCAGAGACAACAGTTACATACAAACACATGCCAACTTTCTCCTTCAATGCTATGACTTAGCAGAGACAACAGTTACATACAAACACGTGCCAACTTTCTCTCTCAATGCTATGACTTAGCAGAGACAACAGTTACACACAAACACGTGCCAACTTTCTCTCTCAATGCTATGACTTAGCAGAGACAACAGTTACACACAAACACGTGCCAACTTTCTCTCTCAATGCTATGACTTAGCAGAGACAACAGTTACACACAAACACATGCCAACTTTCTCTTTCAATGCTATGACTTAGCAGAGACAACAGTTACATACAAACACATGCCAACTTTCTCCTTCAATGCTATGACTTAGCAGAGACAACAGTTACATACAAACACGTGCCAACTTTCTCTCTCAATGCTATGACTTAGCAGAGACAACAGGCTGACAAAATTAGAACAGTAGTGTCAGATTATTCTTGTCAAGCACCAGTAATGTAAATATCATCTGGAACAAACAAGGTCATCAGCAGCTTGTGAATGATCATTAAACAAAACAGACAGATATGTGGCCAAAGCATGTCCAGCTTGGCTTACCAAGATATGTTCTCAGAATCTTCTAGAAATATGGTACTGTCATTTCAGTGTAAAATTCAAGAAATACTGCAGTACTTTCTGAAACTCCTATGGGCACAATTAAAACATAACCTACTTTATGTCATTCATCTCACATAATTTACATCCTTCTTTTTTAATTTGGAAACTCTAAAAATAAAGTGGTTGGAATAAAATGAAAATTAATCTATAGCCTAAAATAAAGAGATCCTAAAGTTTTAAAACTCAGCTTCCAAAATGTTTAGATAAACATTTAAGCTACAAATGGAAAACCCAAGAAAGAAAGTTACACTACTCAGATGTAATATTACTGGGTGGATGGTACAGGATAATGGCAGTGACACTATCACTAAGACTTTTATTTCTTCTTGTTTTTACACTTTAATCCTGACGAAGAAAAAATTACTGACAGAGATTTATGTCATGACTTCTGTATCAGCAGAGGGCAGCCATTAAACAAAATCTGCCATAAGTTGATGGAGATGTTATTTTAAAGTCAATCTTCAGTAATTAAAAACTTTAAATTCCAGCTGAAATTTGAATGAAAGCAGAAAACAAACAGAAAAAATGTTTGTCTACTGCGCTCATGAAGCATACAATGATTGGAAGTAATTCTGAAATAAGTGTTAGAGCTACAAACTTCCCCAAAATATATATTTATCATTATATGATACGGAGATAAACTGAAAAAGAATGCTACATGCATCAAAATGTTATCAAAGTTTGGCTATTAATATAATTTATTTTAAGCATAAAAGTTTACAAATTACCTGACAAACATAACCTGGGCTTATTTTAAATAACATTTTATCCAATAAACTTAACATTAAAAATTACTTAACATTTACTGAAAGGATAAGCCTAAAACTAGCAATTTAAATGTTATTTTTTTTTGTTAATTTTTTTTTTCAAGACAAAAGCCAATTTTTCATATATTTAGCATATTAGATATTTATTATATGGAGTTTTAGACTTCTGTTGCCTAGAACAGTGTAATTTAAAACTTTAGAACAGTGTAATTTATAAATGCGGACTGGATTGCCTAGAATAGTGTAATTTAAGTCTTAAACTGTACGGAACAGCACAGTATGTAATGTATTAAAAATGTATGGAATTACCTACTCTTGTGAGCAAATCTTCTCAAGAAAGACAGAAAGGACTTTAATCATTTTATTTGGGCACACCTCTAGGCATTTCAGTCTGCTCTTCATTTTGTCCATCAGTTCAACAGATTCTCAAGAATGGAAAAAAAAACCACACACAATACACCAAATCAAGACAAATAATTACAGAAAGTGCAAAAAGTAACATAACTGTAGTGAACTGGCTTTTCATGTAAAGACTGGGTCGCCAATTTTGTGCCTAATACATCCAAACAAAGAAAACTGCATGTGATGTGGCAGAATGTCTGCTTGTATACCAGAATACATGGCTGCTTTTAGCATAATCAAGAATAAACAGATGTTTATAGTAAAATCAATCTAAGTGAGTAAGTCTATGATTGAGGTCATACTGATTCAGAATAAGAACAGAGTTATCATGAGATCTGATGCTATGGTTATTGAATTATCATTATTTAAACCCTTGTAAAGATCTGCTGAAAGCTAACAATGCATGCACTTCTTTTAAAAACAAGGTTTTTCTTCAAATTGACTGAAACTGATGAAAATCATAGCATTATATCATTGTTTTAGATTATTTATTTACATCAGCCACAGCCTTTCAGTGAAAAAAACATGTCTACATTAATGTGAAAAATATGAACACATTTTCAACAAAAAAAACCAAAAAACTGGTGTACGCTTAACAGCTTCCTTTGCAATTACTCTGGTTGATAATTTTATGATGAAGGTTTCTGAGACTAAAAAAGTTGCCAGTGGAGACACCTAGTGGAGATATAAATTTATATCCAACATGTTCACATTTATTCAGTATTCAAAAACTAGTTAAAATATCATCATTCTTGCACTCTAGATAACTTCGCAGGTGCTCTAATTTTCTTATTAGCATATTCTTCAAAATACATCAACCAATAATACTAGTTCTATGTTGATTTACAGTATGATTCTCACACTATTCTTATGAAGACATTTGTAGTCAGCATTGTACTACCAACTATGTTAACAAAATATGCAAGTGTAGTTATAAAATTGAGAAACAAAGGCAAATACACACCACAGTAAATAAGTATCAAATATTAGCAAAGTTTTCAAGGATTACATTTTTTCCCTTGTACTCTAACACAAGGCGAAGATGGCTGCAAGACATCGTTGATAATCTTCAAATGGATGCATCAGCAGCAGGAAATCTTGCTCACAACCGAGAGGCCTACAGAAGTGCTGTTAGGGAGGCAAAGTTCCGCAAGGGACATGCAAATGAATGAATGAATGAATGAGTGAATGAATGAACCCTAACACAAATATCAGGTTTTGCAACTGGACTGGCTGTGCACTTCAGTAGCTGGGTTTAAATTAATTCCCCTCACAATGAAAAATTAGAATTCAAACCATTGCATGACCCCAAATGTGGTATATTTCTTCAAATGGTTCATAAAGAAGGGTACATAATGGGAAAAAGAAAGAGAGGATGACGTAGGTGAAGATGGCTGTAAGACACTGTTGATGATCATCTGCGAATGGATGCATCAGTAGCAGGGCATCTTGCTTACAACCGAGAGGCTTACAGGAGAGCTGTTAGGGAGGCAAAGTTTCACAAGGGACATGCAAATGACTGACTGACTGGTTCATAAAGGATACCTCAGACTGAGTGTTGTCAGACTAGACACTATTGTCACATGAGCAAGCCATATCTGTTCAAGACCTGACTCTAGCCTTGGCTGCTATTTTTGGAAAAGGTCTGCTGTAGTAACACTAGTCTGACTGACATGGGTTAAACTGACATTTTTGTCAAGGTGGTGAAGCCTTCATCTTTGGCTCACCCTGGAAAGTAAAATAATGCAAGGTTAATTACTCTATATAAAACTGTACCCCTTAAATCAATACTGCATCTTTTTGAGTTCCATGCTTCATATGGCAGTGACATTGATTTAACAGAAGCACCACACCTGCTTACTCCTCATGCATCTATTACATAAACAATTTTTTTTATATAAATAGGAAGCTACGAGGCTTTTGTACAGTAAAGTAAGAGAACACAATTTTGTAGGATTAGACCTCGAAAAAATTGTAGACAATGAACTTTAGTGAGATGTGAGAGAAAGCAAAATCACAAGAGAATTACCTGGGATTCGAACACGGACTCCAGTACGAAGAGCAGCCGTCTAGGCACAAGAGAACAGCGTACTTAAGAACTGAGCCATCTCAGACCCAAAAAAAAGTCTTTTGAAAGCTAAGTCATTAGTACTTGTTCAGCCGACACAAAGGATCGTGACACCCGGAAAGAAACGAGGTCGTGACACAGGAATTCCGTAGCTTAGATTCAATTAGACCAATTTTTAGATAAACAAGCTTGAAAGGCCATCAAGCTTGTCTAAAACTTGGTACCTGCTAGAGAGACTGTGTTTGTCTAAAAATTGGTACCAGCTAGAGAGACTGTGTTTGTCTAAAAATTGGTACCTGCTAGAGAGACTATGTTTGTCTAAATATTGGTACCTGCTATACAGACTGAATCTAAGCTATGGAATTCCTGTGTCATGACCTCATTTCTTTCCGTGTGTCACAATCCTTTGTGTCGGATGAACAAGTACTAATGACTTAGGTTTCAAAAGACCTTTTTTTGGGGTCTGAGATGGCTCAGTTCATAAGTACGCTGTTCTCTCATGGTTAGATGGCATCTATTACATGATCTTACTGCAGCACCAGCTGCCAAAAGCCCCTAACAGCTATTCTGATTCTACAGCAGAGGTAGCAACAACAACTCTAATTTTAGAATTGAAAATGTTGGTAAAAGCTTTTGCAATAAATACCCCTATAAAAAATGTACATTTATAACTTATAAATCTACAACAAAACTAAATTTAGGACACTAAAACTCACATGAATATAATTTTATGGCAGACAGATTTATTATGTGTAAATGAAAACTGTACAGCAACTATCTGGAATCTGTGTTCATCTTTGGTAACTGGCCAGGTTGTCACTCAAAAGAAAAAAAAACCAATATATTAAACTCTCGGTCTAACAGACTGGTGGGGGCAAGGGTGTCCATTAATGCCAAAAGTCCATTAAATCGGACGTAACTTGTCTATTACTTGGTGCTTTTTTGAATTGTAAGGATTGCAAAATTATTTAATAAATAAAGTCACAATTCAGAAATCACAGAAACTGTACACAACCTGATCACATGATAGCTTGAGGCAGACCGAGACTAAAACAAAGCTAGTTTGTCCCCACGCTATCCAAAACAAATGTCATATGAAATGTGCAAGATCCAGCATTCAAGACTTAATTGTTTCTTTTTTTAAAAAATTATTTAGCTGGTCCATTAAATCTGCAATTTGTTATAGTGAAGATTTACTGTGCCTCAATATCCACAAGAAGTAAATTATACTCCAATTTTCATCTCAACCATTATTTTACCCTCACAGACCTACTGTAATTTCTCTTAGAAATATATATGTGTGTCCAGTAAGTAATGAGACTGATTCCATAAAATTCGATTTATTCAAGATATACTTACATATAGGTAAAGGTAAAGGTAACCCCGTCATGCCTTAGAAGAAGCCGGGTACCCATTTCTACAGCTGGGTGACTGGGGTGCCGCCGGCCGGATTCGAACCCCCGACCTTCGCCATGAGAGACCAGTGCACTAACCACTTCGCCACTCAGACACCCATACTTACATATACTGTACTTAAAATTCCTTGAAACGACATCCTTGAGCATCAATACACCACTGCCCGTGGTTCTGCCACAGGTTGTAGGTTACCTGGAAGTCTTGAACAGGGATCTCCTTCAAAGGTCACGGCAGCCTGCACGTCATTAACAGTCCCAAAAATGATGGCCTTTCAAACTTGATTTGAGCCAGAGAAACAAAAAGAAGTCAGCCATGGCCAAGTCCAGGCTGTAGGGAGGTTGGAACAGCGTTGTCATGGTTTGTTTTGCTTTCACCTTATTGGCATTGTCAGAAGTGTGAAACGTTACTGGTTGCCCTGTGCGTTGTTCATCCTTGACGCTCTCTCTTCCTTCGTTGAACATCTTGTGACACCGAAATACTTGTACTTTCAATAAAGCATCCTTCCTGTGGGCTTTCTGTATCATAACAAACATCCTGGTCACAGATTTTTGCAAGTTTAACACAAAACTTTATCACATATCGCTGCTCGACACTCCTCTGCATTTTGACCGTAAGTGACACTTAAACAGCTGTCCACTTTGCAAGTTATCCACACTCTGTAAAAGCTCAGAGCCAAATGACAAGATATCAACCCTTTACCTAACATCCCCCACTAACCTTCAGGCCCGGAGAATCCCCGCCCTCCTATCCCTGCTGATTGGCTGAATAAAATAAGTCTAATTACTTGCTGGACACACAATATATATATATATAAATCAATGCATGGTAATGCTGAAATGTTAATACTCCATCACCTAAGTGTAACTAACTATTAACAAACTGAGTGTAACTAACTATTAACAAACTGAGTGTAACTAACTATTAACAAACTGGACAGCAAGCTCCCAGAGAATCAGTATAGCTTTTTTCAAAGGAATAAAATATGTAGTGCAGCAGCCTGCAGATTTTTGCAGTTCCTTTCCTATAATGTGATTCTTTCATCTCTTGAAAACACTGAAACAGCTGAATGTCATTCTGTTGGCAACAGGCTGATGTCAAATCCACTTTTGTTTTATTAAAGCTGATTTTATATTTACTGTTATATGTATGTCAATTTTATGTATTTTTATAGGTCTAATATTTGTCTAATAATCCAAGTTTTATGAAAATAAAATCAGCTTTAATCTTAACCATAAGCTCTTTAGGAACATTAACTCTTCCCGTGCCAGCGTCTCTAAAGGGATTTTTCCAGTTTGTCCAGTTTTTGCCAAGGTTAGGGACCCTAGCTTTGTTTCATTCGAAACTCAGTGTAACTTTTGATTGTAAACAGTTCAGTAGGCATGTCTAGTGACCTTTGTCATCATTTTGAAAGCGTCATAACAACAGGGGTCAAAATATAGCATTTTGATGGGAAAAAAATATCAATTTTTGTGTGACTTCAGAGGCAAACATGGACCCCTATGACTAGACCACTGTTGGTGAATGTACCCCAAGTAAATTTAGACTATTAGATGGACTGGAGAAGTAGTTAGAAGGTTGTTTCAGGCATTCTTTTAGTGAACATGCAACATAACACGTAACACATGACTAGACTGGATAAAACAAAGTCGATCTACACATCGCCAGTCGATCGATGCTAGTCTTAGTCCTACCCAGTGGACAGTAATACACAATTATCAGCTAAAATCCTCACACTACATCTTTTTTTTTCCTAAAAAAACTCTTCATTTATTAAATCTTCTTATATTTACAGGTATTTTAATGCATAATACGTATATTTTTTAACATGGAAATAATTTGGTAGTTCAATTTTACAACTATACCCCCTATAAATATCAAGACCCGTGCTTTTTGTCTGGCACCGATCTGAACGTCCGTGTTTTTTCTGTGGCATGGGAAGAGTTAAACATCTTTTCATTTTGTATGTCTGTTGACATATGTGTGGCTGATCATACTTTGCTGGTGTTCATTGGCTCACTCTCATCATTGACACTGTATGCCTTCCCTTTGCCTTGAGATCTTCCAAACGAGATAGAATTAGCGATCTCATCGAATGTTTTATTCTTTGTTTCAGGCACAAAAAAGAAGATGAAGACGAGCGCTAGTGCAAGAACGATGGAAAACAGAATGTACACAAACTCCTGCAGTCCTTCCTAGAGAACAAAAGAAAAAAACAAAGTTAACAAAATATTTAATCTCATTTTTAGTTTATTCAAGATTAAGTAACGAAATAAAAAAACAATGCATTATTTCTGGAAAATTTGAAATAATATGACTGCTATTTCTTGTACTTTCATATCTTATCTTATATCTTATATCCTTCCCGTGCCGTTAAACGTCACATAGGGCTCGCAAAGTAGTTCGCCAATTTTTCCTGTCTTCGGTGAGGCTTTCAACTTCATCAAGGGATTTTTTGTCTGCTAATTTGGCCTCTCTTAACAATGTCCTCTTCAGAGTTTCACATGGTCTGCTTCTTTTTCTCTGGCCTGTTGTGTTCCACTTGATAGCTTGTTTTGGGATTCTCTGATCATTTCTTTTCATCAAGTGACCAACATATGTCCATCTCCTTTTCCTGATCACCCATGAGACTGGTTATTGTTCAGTCATCTGTCTTATCTCTGCATTGTTCCTGAATTCGTTCCACTTGATGCCAAGTATTTTCCTTAGGCATTTATTTTCAAAAGAGACTAATCTCTTCTCTATTTCCTTAGTTGTTTTCCAGCTTTCGCATGCATAAATAAGGGTGGATATTACACTTGAATTGAATAGTCTTAACTTGGTTTTTGTGCTTATAACTTTTGAATTCCATATGTTCTCAAGATTCTTGAAGATCGACGTTGCTTTTGCAATTCTGATCATAACTTCCTTTCTGGTGTCACCATCCTGGTCTATGTAGCTGCCAAGGTATGCAAATTGATTTACTTCTTCAATATTTGTCCCTTCTATGTGAATTTTTTTCCATTTTGATTAATGGGAATTTTCATAGGCCAGCTATAAATACTGCAACTATTGATTGTCTACTAAAAATAGCAAAGTGAAAGTGACACACAGGAGTATTATGGATATCAAAGATGTGAAAACATTAATAAACACATAATTTTGAAACATTTAATGAAGCTACAAATTATTCTGAGATGACACAGTTTTTTATGAGAGAATAAAACGAAAATAGTGTCAAATATTCATAATAAACGGAAAGATTGAACTATAGCAAAGGTAAGAAAACAAACTAAACAAAGCTGAAAGTGAGAATTCATTTTCATATGGACATTTGCTTGTGTGAAAAGTTTAACCAAACATGGACATTTGTGTGAGAGATGTGTACTAAGACATGGATATTTGAAAGAAAATTTACTCCTCAGACAACTACATTTTTGATGTATGAGAGAATATACCCAAACATGGATATTCATGTGAGAGAAATATACCTAAATTGTCAAAGACCATTATTTTCTTTTTTCCCACAAAATGCACCTGGAGTAATAATATTCTATATCAAAATTACACAAATAAATCAAACCATAAATCTCAAAAGAATAAGTGCTACCAGCAATAAGAACAATTTACTTGCTTACTTGTAAGAACGGGAAAACCAGCATGAGGATAAAGTTGCACACCCAGTTGAAAGCCAGCGACAAACTCATCGCTGCTGCTCGGGGTTCCTGGCGGAAAATTTCTCCAACCACAATAAATGGGATGGGGCCTGCGTAAAATGTGAAAAGTTCACTTTTTAAAAACTTTATTTGTGTAAGACTTGCATGGAATATTGAACATGCATATAAATGAGATAGTAATATAACCACATAAAAAGCAAACTTACCCAAGATGTTAGCACAACTAAAAAGTGTGATGCTAACATAACTAATGAAGATCCTGGATGGGATGTAAAATCATTCACAGTCTAGACTATAGCAAGGTGTCTTACACTCAATTATTTGGACTTTGAAGCATTATTAATCTTTGATGTACAAAGAAGCACATAAGACAGAGATGAAATCTCTCCATCTGACCCAGTCTTGAGCATCTCTTTTAAATCTTTCTCTTCCTCTCTGTGGAATCTAGTTCACTGTTTGTTTAAGTTGTACATTATTTCCTATTTACTGTTCACATTCAACCCAGCCTTCATATTCATCCTTCACATTCACTTTTCTCATTTTGTTTCATTGTTCAGAAATGGCTTGGCCAGCCTTTCCAGTTACCATCTCAGCAGAAGTGACCTAGGCAGCACAGCACTTCAAGCATTGCGACAGATTCCATGGTAGATTTTTTTTTTCTAGAATTTTGCCTGGTCTGCAGCCATCTGGCCTGCCCTTGTTTTCCAATTTTCAACCACCAAGGGAATTTTAAAGTGTGTGACAATGTATACAGACATTTGGTCCAACAATCTACAGACAAGGGAGATTTACAACATCGCTGGAAGATTCAGCAGATAAAAACCCCTGTTACATCCTGTGACCTCCAACATTTGAAGTGAATATGTAACCCAAAGACCTCACAGCTCCATTTTTTTTTTATCTCAAGGTTTACGTCATTCATTCTGGCATGTTCTAGTACTTCAGTGTTCTCCTTAATCTTCTTGTGTTTCCAAGTTTTCCCCAGTTTTCTCCTCAACGTTCCATTCTCAAAACCTGCATGCTTTATTGCCAGTTAAATGATCACAGATGATGACATGCATGTACCCTAATTATCTTCTGGCATTGCCTGCAACTTTGTGAGATTCCAAAATGCATAGACTTCAATCATCATTTGAAGCGATTTGTCTTCCTAAGTGAGGAAATAGGTTATTTTTAAATACTTTGTAAAATTACACCATACATGTCTATCTAACTTTATCATGAAACAGGTTATCGACTTGTTCCCTGCTAATACCCAGTAGATCAAGTTATAAAAAGAAATGGGACCTGGCATTATGAAGCTGTCTCTGTAGTATTTTACCTGCAAGCTGAAGTATACCATAGCATTGTGTACACATAGATGTTCAAGATTTGAAAGGAAAACACGTTTGTGTAAGAACTAATCTCAGCTTACATGGAACTACACTCAAATTCACAGAAGTGTAAGAGTCACATGACTCTCTGATACAGCAAGAACATGGTATGAACAATATGTGATCAAGATTAACAGAATGTCACGATAAACATTGGTACATTTAATTTACATAAATTATATTAACATTTGTGAGAGGAGCCTAAGTGATTTACTTAGACCAAGTAAATTTTGGTGTAACAAATGGTGACTTACGTAGACCAAGAGAAAAGTCAGTATCACAAATGGTGACTTATCTAGACCAAGATAAAAGCTAGTGTAAGAAATGGTGACTTATCTAGACCAAGAGAAAAACCAGTGTAACAAATGGTGACTTATCTAGACCAAGAGAAAAGAGTGTAACAAATGGTGACTTATCTAGATCAAGAGAAAAGCTAGTGCAACAAATGATGACTCACCTAGACCAAGAGAAAAGCTAGTGTAACAAATGGTGACTTATCTAGACCAAGAGAAAAGCTAGTGTAACAAATGGTGACTTATCTAGACCATGAGAAAAGTCAGTGTAACAAATGGTGACTTATCTAGACCAAAGGACAAGTCAGTGTAACAAATGTTGACTTACTTAGATGAAGAGAAAAGCCAGTGTTACAAATGTTGACTTACCTGGACCAAGAGCAAAACCAATGTTACAAATGCTGACTTACCTAGACCAAGAGCAAAGCCAATGATGAAAGTGTGCATGACAGTGATGCACACAAAAGCAAATCCAACGTGATGGTCCTGGGGATAAAAAGCAATAGATTTTGTTTTTTAAACAGAGACGCTCAAACACCAAAACAATGCTGGACAATCTGCAGGCTATTTCTGGTGATTCATACTGACAAGTTACTGGCGATTTAGCTAGTTAATATCAAGATTTGACATGGTGGGTAGACCGGTGTTTCTTTCAGTTAACAACTCCGCCTTTCTGTACATGTAACTGTTCTCCCTGGCTGAATACTGTGTTTCAATTCTTTCATTATCCTTTTTCCGCAAACATTTTTGCTAATCATCATGAATGGCTCAAATCAAAGACTAGTGAACTTCTCTATTAAACCACCTTCATCTTTGCTATTTGTTATTTATTATATACATGAAAAAAAAAGAATTCATTCACTTTACTTATTTTATGTTATGTGTACTATCTCCAGACCTTTTTTCTCTGTACAGCGAGAATATTGTAAGAACAATCATCACAGAACCAGGTATAAAAATTGGAGGAGACAATATTAACAACCTTCGGTATGCTGACGACACAGTACTGATAGCTGAGAACCAACAAGACCTGCAAAATCTCTTGGATAAAGTCGCCAAAGAAAGTGAACAGAAAGGCCTTACTTTGAACATCAAAAAGACAGAGACTATGGTTATATTTAAGAAACAGAATCCACCAACATGCAGTATAAAATTAAATGGAACTATTCTAAAGCAAGTGCAGAAATTCAAATACCTTGGAGCAGTAATAACTTCAGATGGGAAATGCAGAACAGAAATTAGGAACAGAATAGGCCAAGCAAAGACTGCATTTCAGAGAATGAGAAACATATTATGCAACACATCCTTATCAACAAATGTTAGAAAATGAGTCCTAAAATGCTATATTGAACCTATCTTGTTATATGGAAGTGAATCATGGACAATAGGCAAGTCTGCACAAAAATCATTGGAAGCAGCAGAAATGTGGTTTATTAGAAGAATGTTGCGAATCCCCTGGACAGCAAAAATAACTAATGAAGAATGTTTGAGAAGAGCTGGAGAGACAAAAAACCTTGTCAAAAAGATAAGAGAGAGACAATGTACTTTTATAAGGCATGCAATGAGAAGAGAACACTATTAACATCAAATAAAGACCAAAAGAAAAGATGGGCTGAACACTTCCAAGAAATACTTAATCGACCACACCCAAAAGAATTGTTAAACCTTGAAACTGACTTACCAGCCCCACAACTAAATGTCAACCTAGATGAAATTAAATTGCATGAAATTGAAACAGCAGTGAATTTAATGGCTAACAACAAAGCTGCAGGTGAAGATGAAATAACACCCGAAATGCTAAAAGCTATCAATAGTGACAACATAAGACAACTACAGAGAATGTTTAACAAGATTTGGAAAGAAGAAAAGGTCCCTTCCAATTGGAAGAAAGGAATCATTGTTAAAATACCAAAAAAAGGCAACCTTAGTGACTGTAACAACTGGAGAGGAGTAACCTTAATATCAGTTGTGTCAAAAGTATTTTGCAAGGTCATTTTGAATAGACTCAAAGATATAGTGGATACTGCAATGACAGAAGAACAAGCAGGATTTCGAAAAGGGAGAAGCTGTCTCAACCAGATCTTTACTCTCAGAATAATACTTGAAGAACATATTGAAAAGCAGAAACCATTAATACTGAACTTCATAGATTTTAAAAAGGCATTTGATAGCATACACAGAGATTCATTATGGAGAATTTTATGTCTATATGGAATACCATCTAAAATTGTCAACATCATTAAGGACTTCTACAATTGATATGTTTGTGCAGTCAAGACAGAAGAAGGGATGAGTGAATGGTTCCAGATTGAAACAGGCGTGAAACAAGGATGTATACTGTCTCCTTTACTTTTTGGGATTACAATAGACTTCATAATGAAAAAATGCTGCACAGGTAACACAGGTATTAACTGGGTACATGGGACCCAACTGGAAGATCTTGATTTTGGTGATGACATAACTCTTATCAGTAATAATGTGAATTCCATGCAAGAAAAAAAAGATAGCCTGTCTTCACTGGCTAGCAAAATAGGACTTGAAATTAACAAGGACAAAACAAAAATAATGAAAATTCCTCTCAATCAAAATGGAAAAATACACATAGAAGGGACAGATATTGAAGAAGTCAATCAATTTGTATACCTTGGCAGCTACAAAGACCAGGATGGTGACACTAAAAAGGAGTTAGGATCAGAATTGCAAAAGCAGCATCAATCTTCAAGAATCTTGAGAACATATGGAATTCAAAAGTTATAAGCACAAAAACCAAGTTAAGACTATTCAATTCAAATGTAATATCCACCCTCATTTATGCATGCGAAAGCTGGAAAACAACTAAAGAAATAGAAAAGAAATTAGACTCTTTTGAAAACAAATGCCTAAGGAAAATACTCGGCATCAAGAGGAACGAATTCAAGAACAATGCAGAGATAAGACAGATGACTGAACAACAACCAGTCTCATGGGTGATCAGGAAAAGGAGATGGACATATGTTGGTCACTTGATGAGAAGAAATGATCAGAGAATCCCAAAACAAGCTATCAAGTGGAACACAACAGGCCAAAGAAAAAGAGGCAGACCACGTGAAACTCTGAAGAGGACATTATTAAGAGAGGCAAAATTAACAGGCATAAAATTCTTTGATGAGGTTGAAAGACTAGCCGAAGACAGGAAAAATTGGCGAACTACTTTGCGACCCCTATGTGACGTTTAATGGCACAGGAAGGATATAAGATATAAGAAGAATGAGAAGAGGGGACATTGAAAATATTATAACAACAGGAAAGATAGAAGGAAGAAGATCCAGAGAAAGACTGAGAGAAATGATACTGGACAGTCTGACAGGATGGTATGAGAGGAGATCACCAAATGAGCTGATGGCCTGCATGAAGGATCATATAATCTGGAGAAGCATAATAGCCAATGCCAATCGGCATGGCACCTGATGATGATGATAGTTATTTTGGTTCATCTATTAAATTATTTTGCAAAAATTTCACATTGCAGCTAGAATGTATGAAAAAGTGCAAACAATAATACATAAATAATGCAAAATGTATGACTAAATCTACAAATAAACAGAATTTCAACGCAGGTTTCTTTTAAAAAACTGACTGACTAGGATTACCTGTGTGACCAAAAAAGAATTCAATACTTTTCAGCTGCCTGATAGAGAAATTCTAGACCAAACAGCAATACTTTCAAGTTTGGCCACATTAAGCTGATGCAAATAATCACTAGCATCCATGATGCAGTGCATCACTAGTTGACAATGACATTTCTAAGTTACATGCATAGACATCAGCCATAATTCTGACAAGGGCAGGCAAGCAGACACTTACAAGCAACTCTGGCTTCTTTCCAAGGTTTAGGAAGATCATCATGATGATGAAAGACAACAGCATGACCACCATGGGGTACAGCAGAAGGGGACGACGGCCAAGTTTTTCCATCAGAGGGACCTGTTGGACAGTCAACAATTTTTGCAAACATTATATGTTGTATACATCAGTGCTGCTTACTGCTAGCTGAATACTCATAATTCTTATCTATGTGGTGCAATGATACAAATATTTATGAAAAAAAACATAATTTGTTTACATGAGATTCTGCCATAACCATTTAGAAGCTATATTTAAAAAAAATCAGTCATTTTTTTCCTTATGTCAGGTCAAGTTCACCTGCCACTAAATGACAGTAAATGTGGCTGCCAGGCTCAGTGTCTTGTGGGTCGCTCAGGGGAGTAAAAAACTGGGGTAATGAACCCTGAATCAGATGGAAGGACCCACAGCAAATGGAAGAGGTTCTTTCTGCTCAGCTTCTTACAAATCCTGTAACTAACAGATTTTCAGATTGTATGGACTTCTATACTTACTTTGAGGCTGATGTGGCTGAGAGGTGGCAGACCATGTAAAATACAGTTTCACTATAAGACAAAACCACTTAGAAAGGTGATGTTTAGTAACTTTAATAAACAGCCAACATCTGTCTTTTCAAAACTGTAGTAATTTCAATAAACAGTCAACATCTGCCTCTTTGAAACTAATATAGTAATAATAATACTCCTTCTTGTTATTATTATGACTATTATTATTATTTTCTGCCTATATAGTGTTTTGAGCATTCATCAACTTTAAATAATGTAACTACTGACTCTAAAAGTGATACACGCAGCTTTACAAATATTTTAGAAGTGGTTATGTACGTTATACTCACCATGCTACTTCTAGAAAGAGCTTGAGAATATTTTAGAGATTTTCTGACTTATGGGTCTAAAGCTATTAAAAAATATTTTTTCACATTTATTAGAGCTACAGTAGGAAACACTTTCACAAGGTAGCCTCATGTTAATTTTACTTCTATCGTCTTACATCCTTCCTGTGCCATTAAGGGTCATATAGGACTCACACGGTAGTTCGCCAAGTTTTCATGTTTTCTTTGAGATTTTCAACCTCATCAAGGGATTTTATGCCTACTAATTTGGCCTCTCTTAACTCTTCCCATGCCCAGAAAAAAAAATGCGGTCATTCCCATCCATGCCACACAAAAAACGCAGGTCTTGATATGTTAGGGGGTATAGTTGTAAAATGGAATGAAAAACAGTATTTCCATGTACTTCCATGTACTTATTATGTTTCAAAGTATAACTAAATGTATGAAAATTTCATAAATGCAGAGTTTTTTAGGAAAAAAGAAGTAATGTGATGTTTTTAGACAATGATTGTGCCCAGCTCACCATCGGCTAGGTCTAGATCTACACTACTTACCATCTGAGATGTCTTGATCTACTTGTCGATCACTTATTGTGATTCTATGTTGCATTCTCGCTAAATTAATGTCTGAAATAACCTCCTAACTACTTCTCCAGTCGTCTAATATGTCTAGATCTACTTGGTATACATTCAAGAGCAGTGGGGTGGTCACAGGCCATGTCCATACCCCTATCTACATCATCAAAATTGAAAATTTTCTATGTTTCTCTTCCTTTTTCTCACTCAGCATCGCTCATAACTAAAGACTCCTTCACCATTTTGAAAAGTGTCACCGGAAACATGGATGAAATATATATAATCTAAATATTACACCGGCTGTTTTACTGAAACAAACGAATTGTCACTATAACGACTATGGCACGCAACTCAGTAACTGGAAGTTATCACTATAGCGACTATGGCACGTGATGAGACCGTTGTTTATCCAGCGAAAAAAACTTATATTTTCATTGAAAAGGCTGCATTTTGTTCACTTGCTGTTTCCAACTTACAGGAAAAAAAAAAGAGGATTCCCCAAGACTGCTTATCAAACAGTATATTTAGATCAGCACATGTATAAATTATCACCAGGAAGAAACATATGCAAGTACACTTACGGCAACAATACTGCAGAAGACATTGATTGTTCCAGTAGCAACAATAATGTAAGGGATTGTTTCATTATCAATGTTGACTTGTGCAAACAGCATGGCTGAGTAAGACATCACCTTCAAACATAAAGGAAGGTAACAGGATTATATTAAATGACAAAAAGAAGAAAGTAATAAATTTATATTATGAGATATACAGAAAGTAATAAGACATAAAGCAGGAAAATTATATCATAGTACAATGTAGTAAAGTTACATCATATGGCATAAAGCAGGAACATTACATTATAACATAAAGCAGTAACATTCAATGATAAGATATAAAGTAGTAACAAGACATTATAAGACACAAGAAGTCACTACTGCAACAATCCAGCAGAAGATTAAGTACTTACAAAAGCTTCCTGCTAATCCTGTTGGTGAAGCAGGAGGAGATAAGCACACAATGGTTTGTACAAAAACTTTTAGGTATAAGTATATAAAAGATTAAACATACAAATACATGCAAAGCCACTTCAGTAAAGCTGTGATAACAAAATGTTAAAACTATTTAAAACAAAAGTAGGAACAGCTTTATTAGCCTCATCAACATCCTTTCGAAGCTCAAGTCACAGACAAACTTCCTCCATGTAGATCTCTCCATGTCTAATTAATCTCATTTTAGTCCAGATTATCCCAGCCGCACCCATTTCTTTCTTTAAACAATTCTCTTCCAACATACCACAAGGCCTCCCTTCCTTCTCATTTTACCCACAAGTCATCATAAGAATGTAGTTCCCCTAGTGTGAGTACCAGCAATGACCAAGTTCTCTCACCTTCCAAAGACTTTCATATACAGAACAATTTACATATAATGATGATGATGACAGTGGTGGCCATGGTGGTGGCCAGGTCAAAGAGTGAGAAAATCATGCAACAAGAAATGTAGAACAAATGATGGCCACCACTGAAAGTAATCTTTACTAGCATCATCAAAAATAATTATCCAAAATATTTTACAAAAGAAAAAAAATTAAAAGTTCTAACTGGCAATCTAAATGTTTAAAAACTGCTTCAAGCAGTCAATTATAAAAGTGACAGTAAGAAAGACTGATGACAAAAGAAACAGCAGAAGTCCAAGAGCAAAGGTAGTAGGATATTCTGGTATTGGCAAAAGTCAACACGAGAGCTGAATGAAAATATGAATGAAATAAGAAGTTGTGGTAAAACTTGTAGCAGGCAGAGTATCACTACAGCCAACATTCTCTGGGAAGATGGCACAGAATGATGATGAACAAAACTTTTACTAAGATGATTCTGATCTGTTGTTCTGGCAAAACAATGTTTTCCTAAATTTTTCATATTGTCCTTTGTGAAAGGTTGTGGTGATGACTGCAGCACAATGTCAGCCATCTTGTTATTATTGTTTACTCTCATTGATGCAACCTTGGCCTGTGACTTATACCAGCTGGAACCTTTACAAAGACATAGTGAAAATAAACATAAAGCCAAGTACTATAACTCACCGCATTGATACCAGACCATTGCTGAGCAATCTGCAGGACACAAGCGATGATGGTTGGCATACGAAGCTCGGGTGTAGTTACCAGCTGTTTCAGCGTGTAGTTCTTAACGCCGGCTGACTTCGAGGCTTCCACCCTCATTTCTTCAAGTTCATCAGAAATATTATCTGATCCTCTGAATCTGATCAGAGCTATCAGAAGAGGCAAAACCCGACACAAAATTATGAACTGACTGTCAGATAAGAATTAAAACTGAATACAATATACTGTGCTGCTAACAAAATAAAGCGTAACAATATAAATAGCAAAGTGGATAATTTTAACTTTATTTTCATTTACTTCAGCTTTTTGATTTGTTTTTAATGCTGATTTTTATTTTCTAAAATACAGTTTAAATTTAAATGTCATAATAAAATAAGAAATAAAACTTAAGTCTATTTTAAAAATTAAAATATTTTATTTTATCAGGAAAAAGCAGAAGTAAAACCAAACATGTTCTGCCAATTAACCTTTTTTGGCTTCCTCTTCCTGTCTCTTCTTGATCAGCAGAAACCTTGGACTTTCAGGGCAAAATGGCAGTACAGCCAAACAGACAATAGATGGAACAGCATTGAATGCGAACAGAAGTGGCCATAGATCATGTGTTCCTGAAAATCAAAGACAAATAGACAGAATACATAAATATCACAATATTTCTTTAGTTACATTACTTTAATTTTGTTTCTCATCAAATGTTTTCTGTACAAGTTTAAAACTATTTCTCGTGAAATTCTTTCTCTAGTATTAAATTCATCCTTCTTGCATGAGCAGATTACTGTTGGGTGCTCTTTGATCTAGGATTAAAATCATGTTTTTTTGCATGAGCAGACTAACATTATGTTTCTTGCATAATCAAATTAAAATCTTGTTTCTTGCATGAGCATATTATTGTTGGGTGCACCTTGAACTAGGATTAAAATCATATTTCATACATGAGCAGATGTTTGTTGAGTGATCTTTGTTCTGGAAACAGAAATGCTGAAGGACTAGGGAATGAAAACACAAATATGGAAAAATGCAGGCTAGAAATCAGAAAAAAAAGACTGTGTCAACACACATAAAGCTAGGAGATGAAAGGTATTATGGGAAATTTCTACTTACCAAAAAGCTGTTTAAGGCCAAGAATCTGGGACACTAAGATACCGATGGTACAAGCAAGTTGGTGGCAAGTTCCTATAGCTCCTCGGATCCTCCTAGGTGAGATTTCCGCCAGGTACAAAGGGCACAGGGTAATATTTAGACCTATAAATTAATTTTTGTATTGTATCAGATCTCAAGAAGCTACTGTACTGAATGCGGGAACAGAGGGTTCAAGACAAGAACAATTTTATTCTTCTTCTTCAACTTTCTGAGCCATTAAGGCTCACTGCTGCAGATAAAGTTGGCCTCCATTCCTCTCTACTCCTAATCCTCTCTCTCTAGATGGTAACACCAATTTCATTTATATCCTCTTCTATGCTGTCTTGGTCTACCCCTTGGTCTTGTTTCCCTCATCTCTTGTGCATACATCATCTTCATTTATCTGTTCTCATCCATTCTTTCTACATGCCCCAGCCAGCGTAGTCTGTTCAGTTTCAAGACATTTATAATTCGTTGGGATTTAAATAAGCTGTTCAGTTCAGTGTTCTTTCTAGCTCTCCATTCTCCACTGTTGGTATCCTTTATGGACCTAAAGATTCTTCTTAGGACCTTGTTCTTAAAGACCTGTAATTGTTGTTCATCTTTCTTTGTTGTACTCCATGTTTCTGATCCATACATGATGGCTGGTCTTATTATATTTTGTAGATTATTATTTTGGTGTTTTGGGACAGGATTTTGGATTTTAACAGGTGTTGCAAGGTGAAGTATATTTTATTCTCTATCTGTACTCTGCTTTTAATTTCCTCGCTTACTATGTTGCTTTTGTTGAAGGTTGTGCCTAGATATTTGTATGTTTCTGCTTTCCTAGTAATCATATCTCCAATATTTATATAATCTGGATCATTTTGCCCCTGGTCTCTTGATATCTTCATATACTCTGTCTTATCTTGGTTAATGGTCAAGCTCACTTTTAGTGCCACATCTCTCAGATATATGCAGATATTGATGACTTCTTGCATAGTTTCCCCTACCAGGTCAATGTCATCAGCGTATCCTAGTATTTTAGCAGAGGGTTCAAGACAAAACCAGTAAGTCAAATATATATACCTGATTCTTGGGTCTGATAAGGTCATGTGTTTGTTTACCCTGTTGGTCAGACTATACAATGACCTGGTGATCACTATGACATGACTGATATTTCATCTTCTGACTTCGGTTTCTCTTTCAGCTTTATAACCCCTTATTTCAAGATGGACCCCAATACGCAGGAAACTATCTACTGTAGAGAGTGGAACAACAGCACAACTCCTTCAGATCATCAGAGGAATTACCTCCCCTCAGACAAGTGTTTCGGCCTATTAAACTCCTGACAATCTAAGGGGGGTAGGCCCCTCTGGGTCATGACTCCCAGAGGTCTTATGAGTTGTTTTTTTCGTCCCTGGATTGAGTTGGCACTGCACTTTGAAGTGCGTCTTAGGCGATTTAGCTATGGAGGATTGGTATTGGTTGTGGCAAACGACATTTATGTTCTCAATACCCCAAGTTGTAAGTAGGTGGGTTTTTTTCTTTGTTTTCCTTCCTGTTTACCTGCTCTACACCCAAGTCTTGTACTCTGATCATGTGACTGCTTGTTAAAATGGCATTCTATTTTCCTCTGATTACATGACTGATGTTTAAAATGGCATTCTATTTTCCTCTCACTTACTCACAACTGAGTGTACTCCAAATGTTCTTCACCACGAAGTCATAAAATCATTTTCAGAGACACTTTCCTCTGTACCCGTGGGTCCAGCATCCATTTGGTATGGCTGGGTCAACTGGAGGAAATTCTGTAACAGGTCTTCAACCTACAGCCTTCTGGTAAGCATCCACTAACAGCTGTGTCATGTACCTTCTTGCTGTTATGCCAGAAGAGTATCTGATACTTAAGATGTGGCCTGATGCTGGCCTAACTGGAAGCAGGCACATCACTTCACAGTGCAGAACTCATCAAGCTTTTAACTCTCTGTTTACTTACAGCAGGGACTGTGCATCTTTCCCTACACACCGAACAGTGAACAAAGCAAACAAATGTGTTAAGATGCACCATCAGATTTTAAGGTGAAATCTGGTCATTTAAAACTGAGCACAACTGTTCCTATTCCACCCTTCCCCCCCCCCCCCCCCCACTTCAACTACTCACCTGCAGACTGATACAGCACACTAACGTGCTGCGCGTCACCATCTGGCAATTACAGCCTGACAGAAATATATATTAACAGAAAAAATAAACGCCTTTTTTTTTAAACACTAAAAAGTGGGAACTAACCTGAATGTAAACCAACAATTATGCGAGATAATATAAGGCACTCTGGCGACCTGGCCACCAAGGTTACTCCTCCCAAGAGAGCGGCAATGAACATCAGGAAAGTGATGATGATCATGCCACGTTTTCTGAAATTTTGATGTCACAGATGCTAATTTACTTTAAATTACAATTACAATCTTTGTTTCACAGGGCTATCACTAAGATGTACTCTGAAAATTATTTGGATTATCACTAAGATTTACACTGAAAATTATTTAACACAAGATGTGAATGTGACAGGCGATGCGTGCGCGTTTATGCTTCAGTAACTGAATGAAACAGGGGAAAGATGAGTAAGTTTACCATCTGAATGGCGGATGAAAATGACGTGGATAAAATACCTGCCAAAGAAGTCAGCCACCCTGGCAGATATAAAAGCTCCTATCATACCGAACAGGACAAATGCAGCCACCGTAGTTGACCACAAAATTGTGACTTCCCAGTTCTGCAAAAGAAGGTCTGGGTCTGCTCCGAACAATCTGGCATGATGTCGTTTGGTATCGTTAACACTGCTCATAGAAAAAAAAAACAACTGAAAGTTGAGTTACTTTTCACAAAAAAGCATAATTAACTGTTCTAACTGGGTGACAACTGATGTCCTAACACATGTACTCGGAAAATGTGGCTTCTGTTTCTGCTGCCAACTGACTGATGATTCTATGTATCTGAGATAACAAACATGGCAGATGACAATGTAATGGCCTGTGTGAAAAACAAATGTTAAACAACAGACAAAAATTGCAGAAACATGACAAAAGTCGTCTTGTGAATATATTCTTACTTTATGTGCCATTTTCAGCTTTGATCACCTCCTACATTACTGATATGACATCACTGCCACCACCACCACCACCACCACCACCACTGTCACCACCACCACCACCATCACTGTCATCACCACCACCATTGTCACCACCACCACCATCACTGTCACCACCACCACCATTGTCACCACCACCACCTTCAATGTCACCACCACCACCATTGTCACCACCACCACTATCACTGTCACCACCACCATCATTGTCACCACCACCTCCACCATCACTGTCACCACCACCATCACTGTAACCACCACCACCATCACTGTCACCATCACTGTCACCACCACCACCACCACTATCACTGTCACCACCACCACCATCACTGTCACCACCACCACCACCATCACTGTCACCACCACCACCATCACTGTCACCATCACTGTCACCACCACCACCATCACTGTCACCATCACTGTCACTATCACTGTCACCATCACTGTCACCATCACTGTCACCACCACCACCATCACTGTCACCATCACTGTCACTATCACTGTCACCACCACCACCATCACTGTCACTATCACTGTCACCACCACCACCATCACTGTCACCATCACTGTCACGATCACCACCATCACTGTCACCATCAATGTCACCATCACTGTCACCATCACTGTCACCACCGCCACCATCACTGTCACCATCACTGTCAACACCACCACCATCACTGTCAATATCACTGTCACTATCACTGTCACCACCACCACCATCACTGTCACCACCACCACCATTGTCACCACCACCACTATCACTGTCACCACCACCATCATTGTCACCACCACCTCCACCATCACTGTCACCACCACCATCACTGTCACCACCACCACCATCACTGTCACCATCACTGTCACCACCACCACCACTATCACTGTCACCACCACCACCATCACTGTCACCACCACCACCACCATCACTGTCACCACCACCACCATCACTGTCACCATCACTGTCACCACCACCACCATCACTGTCACCATCACTGTCACTATCACTGTCACCATCACTGTCACCATCACTGTCACCACCACCACCATCACTGTCACCATCACTGTCACTATCACTGTCACCACCACCACCATCACTGTCACTATCACTGTCACCACCACCACCATCACTGTCACCATCACTGTCACGATCACCACCATCACTGTCACCATCAATGTCACCATCACTGTCACCATCACTGTCACCACCGCCACCATCACTGTCACCATCACTGTCAACACCACCACCATCACTGTCAATATCACTGTCACTATCACTGTCACCACCACCACCATCACTGTCACCACCACCACCATCACTGTCACCACCACCACCATCACTGTCACCACCACCACCATCACTGTCACCATCACTGTCACTATCACTGTCACCACCACCACCATCACTGTCACTATCACTGTCACTATCACTGTCACCACCACCACTATCACTGGCACTATCACTGTCACCACCACTGTCACCATCACCACCATCACTGTCACCACCACTGTCACCACCACCACCATCACTGTCACCATCACTGTCACCATCACTGTCATTACCACCACTATCAGTGTCACCACCACCACCATCACTGTCACCACCACCACAATCACTGTCACCACCACCACAATCACCACCACCACCATCACTGTCACCACCACCACCATCACTGTCATTACCACCACCATCACCATCACTGTCACCACCACCACCATCACTGTCATTACCACCACCATCACCATCACTGTCACCACCACCAACACTGTCACCATCACTTTCACCACCACCACCATCACTGTCATTACCACCACCACCACCAACACTGTCACCACCACCAACACTGTCACCATCACTTTCACCACCACCATCACTGTCACCACCACCACCATCACTTTCACCATCACTGTCACCACCACCACCATCACTGTCACCACCACCATAATCACTGTCACTATCACCAACACCACCATCACTGTCACCACCACCACCATCACTGTCACCATCACCAGCATCACTGTCACCACCACCACCATCACTGTCACTATCACCACCACCACCATCACTGTCACCACCACTGTCACCATCACTGTCACCACCACCACCACCACTGTCACCATCACTGTCACTATCACTGTCACCACCACCACCATCACTGTCACTATCACCACCACCACCACTATCACTGTCACCATCACTGTCACCACCACCACCGTCACCACCACCACCATCACTGTCATCACCACCACCACTGTCACCATCACTGTCACCACCACCACCGTCACCACCACCACCATCACTGTCACCATCACCACCATCACTGTCACCACCACCACCATCACTGTCACCATCACTGTCACCATCACTGTCACCACCACCACCACTGTCACCACCACCACCATCACTGTCACCACCACCACCATCACTGTCACCACCACCACCATCACTGTCACCATCACTGTCACCATCACTGTCACCACCACCACCATCACTGTCACCATCACTGTCACCACCACCACCATCACTATCAACACCATCACTGTCACCACCACCACCATCACTGTCACTATCACCAAGACCACCATCACTGTCACCACCACCACCATCACTGTCACTATCACCACTATCACTGTCACCACCACCACCATCACTGTCACTATCACTGTCACCACCACCACCATCACTGTCACCACCACCACCACTGTCACCACCACCACCATCACTGTCACCACCACCACCATCACTGTCACTATCACAACCACCACCATCACTGTCACCACCACCACCATCACTGTCACTATCACTGTCACCACCACCACCATCACCATCACTATCACTGTCACCAACAACACCACCATCACTGTCAACACCACCACCATCACTGTCACTATCACTGTCACCATCACTGTCACTATCACTGTCACTGTCACTATCACCATCACTGTCACCACCATCACTGTCACCATCACTGTCACCATCACTGTCACCACCACCACTATCACTGTCACCACCACCACCATCACTGTCACCATCACTGTCACCATCACTGTCACCACCACCACTATCACTGTCACCACCACCACCATCACTATCACCATCACCATCACTGTCACCACCACCACCACTATCACTGTCACCACCACCACCATCACTGTCACCACCACCATCACTATCACCACCATCACTATCACTGTCACCACCACCACCAACACTGTCACCACCACCACCATCACTGTCACCACCACCACCATCACTGTCACCATCACTGTCACCACCACCACCATCACTGTCACCACCACCACCACCATCACTGTCACCACCACCATCACTGTCATCACCACCACCACCATCACTGTCATCACCACCACCACTATCACTGCCACCACCACCACCACCACCACCACTGTCACCACCACCACCATTGTCACCACCACATCACTGTCACACCACCATCACTGTCACCACCACCATCACTGTCACCATCACCATCACTGTCACCACCACCATCACTGTCACAACACCATCATTGTCACCACCACCACCGTCACCACCACTACCACTGTCACCACCACCACTGTCACCATCACTGTCACCACCACCACTGTCACCACCACTACCACCACCACCACCGTCACCATCACTGTCACCACCACCACTGTCACCACCACCATCACTGTCACCACCACCACCACTGTCACTACCACTACCACTGTCACCACCACCACCATCACTGTCACCACCACCATCACTGTCACCACCACCACCATCACTGTCACTACCACTACCACTGTCACCACCACCACCATCACTGTCACCACCACCACCACTGTCACTACCACTACCACTGTCACCACCACCACCATCACTGTCACCACCACCATCACTGTCACCACCACCACCATCACTGTCACTACCACTACCACTGTCACCACCACCACCATCACTGTCACCACCACCACCACTACCACTGTCACCACCACCACTGTCACCATCACCATCACCACAATAATCACCACCACCACTACTGTCATCACCACCACAATAATCACCACCACCACTACTGTCATCACCACCACCACCACCACCATCATCACCACCACCACCATAACCATTACTGACATCACCACCACCACCAAGTCATCATCACCACCACCACCACCATCATCACCACCACTATCATCACCACCACCACCATAACCATTACTGACATCACCACCACCACCAAGTCATCATCACCACCACCACCACCACCATCATCACCACCACTATCATCACCACCACCACCATAACCATTACTGACATCACCACCACCACCAAGTCATCATCACCACCACCACCACCACCATCATCACCACCACTATCATCACCACCACCACCATAACCATTACTGACATCACCACCACCACCAAGTCATCATCACCACCACCACCACCATTTCACTCATATCTCCCCAGTATAGAACATTCATTGTGCACAGAACTTAAAAGACCAACAAAAAAAAATTGCCGAACCTGAGATCGCTGGAGTCGCCCGGCAAAGAGAGATTTGTGTTGATGTTGTACTTGCTGATGGCCTCTTGCTCTGTGACGTTCTTGTCTTGAAGATAATTGTTAAATCTTTCCATGTTTTCCCACGAGCCTCCGCGACGTTCATAGTATGTCCTATTGTAGAATTCTTGAATAATCTACAAAAACAAAAAAAATCATTGTTATTCTAGTAAAGCTATTAGACACGTGATACATAACTTCGGCCATCTAAGTAGCTAAGTGGTTCGTGGATTGGCCTCTCATGATGAAGGTCAGTGGTTGAAATCTGGTTGGAGACAAACTAGGTACCTGGCTTTTCTGGAGGTGGGGAAGAAAAAGTGGTCAGGTGTGACAGTGACCACATCGCCCTCTAGTGTGCCAAGTCAGGGAAAATATGGGCACTTACACCGTGTCCCATAGGTACCTTCATGGCATAACAGAGTTATCTTTACCTTTACTTACATAACTTCAACATTTCAAAACTTGTATCCCCTTACTCTCGTCATCAGCAGGTGCCTTGTACTCTGTGTAGGTTTTCAAATATTCTAATCTGTTCCTAATCTAATCAATTTTATTGGTTTTATTTTTCTATATCACTTTTTTCTACTTAACCAGGTATATCTGGCAAGGTATCGTATTTTCACCTTTAATTGTGCAAAGGATATAAATGATGTATTTGTAATGATATGATGGAATTAATCTCTACATATTGTGCCTGTAGGTCTGTTTAAGCTGTTCCTTGCTGGTAACAATAAGTTAGTTAGAAAATCTCAACTGTCTGAAATCTCATCCATTCTTTCTAATTTTTTTCCACCTAAAAAAAAATTGTCAATATTTCAGTTTATGATTTTCATCTCGCACACAGTTTCTTATATTTATTTTTTATAAATCTGCTTTCTTTTTTAAACCTTTTTTATTTTCTCAAATTACTGATTAAGGTCACACAGCATAAACTTTATCTCATAAATGAATGTCAGAAAAAATAAATTTAACTAAAAACAGGTTCAGAACTATAAGTAGCAACAATGCCTGTAGTAATCAGCACAATAAACAAGAGGTTTTATTTCAACAGAATGTGTCCTAAATTTTTCAAAAGATTGTGTCATCAACTTTTTTCAACAGAATGTGTCATTAAATTTTTCAACAGAATGTGTCATTAACTTTTTGCAACAGAACATGTCATTAACTTTTTAAACAGAATGTCATTATTTTTTCCACAGAATATGTCATCAACTTTTAAACAGAATGTGTCATCAACTTTTTTCAACAGAATGTTGTCATAATCACCACCACCACTACTGTCATCACCACCACAATAATCACCACCACCACTACTGTCATCACCACCACCACCACCACCATCATCACCACCACCACCATAACCATTACTGACATCACCACCACCACCAAGTCATCATCACCACCACCACCACCATCATCACCACCACTATCATCACCACCACCACCATAACCATTACTGACATCACCACCACCACCAAGTCATCATCACCACCACCACCACCACCATCATCACCACCACTATCATCACCACCACCACCATAACCATTACTGACATCACCACCACCACCAAGTCATCATCACCACCACCACCACCATTTCACTCATATCTCCCCAGTATAGAACATTCATTGTGCACAGAACTTAAAAGACCAACAAAAAAAAATTGCCGAACCTGAGATCGCTGGAGTCGCCCGGCAAAGAGAGATTTGTGTTGATGTTGTACTTGCTGATGGCCTCTTGCTCTGTGACGTTCTTGTCTTGAAGATAATTGTTAAATCTTTCCATGTTTTCCCACGAGCCTCCGCGACGTTCATAGTATGTCCTATTGTAGAATTCTTGAATAATCTACAAAAACAAAAAAAATCATTGTTATTCTAGTAAAGCTATTAGACACGTGATACATAACTTCGGCCATCTAAGTAGCTAAGTGGTTCGTGGATTGGCCTCTCATGATGAAGGTCAGTGGTTGAAATCTGGTTGGAGACAAACTAGGTACCTGGCTTTTCTGGAGGTGGGGAAGAAAAAGTGGTCAGGTGTGACAGTGACCACATCGCCCTCTAGTGTGCCAAGTCAGGGAAAATATGGGCACTTACACCGTGTCCCATAGGTACCTTCATGGCATAACAGAGTTATCTTTACCTTTACTTACATAACTTCAACATTTCAAAACTTGTATCCCCTTACTCTCGTCATCAGCAGGTGCCTTGTACTCTGTGTAGGTTTTCAAATATTCTAATCTGTTCCTAATCTAATCAATTTTATTGGTTTTATTTTTCTATATCACTTTTTTCTACTTAACCAGGTATATCTGGCAAGGTATCGTATTTTCACCTTTAATTGTGCAAAGGATATAAATGATGTATTTGTAATGATATGATGGAATTAATCTCTACATATTGTGCCTGTAGGTCTGTTTAAGCTGTTCCTTGCTGGTAACAATAAGTTAGTTAGAAAATCTCAACTGTCTGAAATCTCATCCATTCTTTCTAATTTTTTTCCACCTAAAAAAAAATTGTCAATATTTCAGTTTATGATTTTCATCTCGCACACAGTTTCTTATATTTATTTTTTATAAATCTGCTTTCTTTTTTAAACCTTTTTTATTTTCTCAAATTACTGATTAAGGTCACACAGCATAAACTTTATCTCATAAATGAATGTCAGAAAAAATAAATTTAACTAAAAACAGGTTCAGAACTATAAGTAGCAACAATGCCTGTAGTAATCAGCACAATAAACAAGAGGTTTTATTTCAACAGAATGTGTCCTAAATTTTTCAAAAGATTGTGTCATCAACTTTTTTCAACAGAATGTGTCATTAAATTTTTCAACAGAATGTGTCATTAACTTTTTGCAACAGAACATGTCATTAACTTTTTAAACAGAATGTCATTATTTTTTCCACAGAATATGTCATCAACTTTTAAACAGAATGTGTCATCAACTTTTTTCAACAGAATGTTGTCATTAACTTTTTCAACAGAATGTGACTTTTTCAACACAATGTGTCATTAACCTTTTCAACATATTGTATCATTAACTTTTTCAACAGATTGTGTCAATGTTCTAAAACAAACAAACACAAGAACACACAAAATCTTGAGCAAAATAAACCATGTCTTGTACATGAATTCCGCATCTTAAATTTGACCTGTTTCTCATAATATACATTATGTATGTCACAACATACACTATGTATGTTGAAACAGCTCACACTACATATGTTACTACAGTTCACACTGTGTACGTTGCTACAGTTCACACTGTGTACGTTGCTACAATTCACACTGTGTATGTTGCTACAGCTCACACTGTGTATGTTGCTACAGCTCACATTACGTAGGTTGCTACAACTCAAACTACGTATGTTGCTACAGCTCACACTATGTATGTTGTTACAGCTCACACTATGTATGTTGCTACAACTCAAACTACGTATGTTGCTACAGCTCACACTACGTATGTTGCTACAGTTCACACTACATATGTTGCTACAGCTCACACTACGTATGTTGCTACAGCTCACACTATGTATGTTGCTACAGCTCACATTATGTATGTTGCTACAGCTCACATTATGTATGTTGCTACAGCTCACATTATGTATGTTGCTACAGCTCACACTATGTATGCTGCTACAGCTCACACTATGTATGTTGCTACAGCTCACACTATGTATGTTGCTACAGCTCACACTATGTATGTTGCTACAGCTCACACTATGTATGCTGCTACAGCTCACACTATGCATGTTGTCACAGCTCACTATGTACAAGCGTCATACCGAAAGTTGTGAACAAAAACTTCTTAAAAATCAGAATTTATAGACAGAGAAAACATAAATGTATCACCTTAGCTGCATCCTTTTCTTCACTTTTCAACATAATCTCCATTTCTCTGCACACATTTTCCCCATCACTCTGCAAGTTTGAAAATACCCTCCCGGTAGAATTTCGTTCCAGCTGACCGACGGCACAGACGCACTGCTTTCTGGACGTTCTCTCCTGTGGGACTCAGCGGGCACATACTTTTCTACAGCCTAGGGTTTCAATCATTTCCTGTACTGCATTGTGTCATATTCCAAGATTTACAGCAATTTCAGAAACTGTGACCCGTCTGTCTTGTTTAATGACGTCGTCAACACTTTCCACGTTACGTCCAGTGGAGGCAGTTCGAGGGCGACCGCTGCGAGGCATATCTTGGATGCTCGTGTTTCCATCTTTGAAATGTTTCACCCACCTCCTAACACTGCTAGCACCCATACACACATATCCATAAGCAAGTTAAAGTCTTTGGTGAATTTCAGCAGCGGGGATTTCCTCTTTAACGAGGAACTCAATAACAGCACGTTGAAATCTTATCTGATGTGTTAAATGAAGCATTAACTGTTGCATTAACTGATGTGTTAACTGTGTTGACTGATGTGTTAACCGATACATTAACTGTTGCATTAACTAATGTGTTAAATGAAGCATTAACTGTTGCATTAACTGATGTGTTAACCGATACATTAACTGTTGCATTAACTGATATGTTAACTGAAGCATTAACTGTTGGATTAACTGATGTGTTAACTGAAGCATTAGCTGTTGGATTAACTGATGTGTTAACTGAAGCATTAACTGTTGTATTAACTGATGTGTTAATTGAAGCATTAACTGTTGCATTAACCGATGTGTTAAATGATGCACTATTTGTTGCATTAAATGATGTGTTAACTGAAGCAATAACTGTTGCATTAATTGATGTGTTAACTGAAGCATTAACTAGTGCATTAACTGATGTGTTAATTGATGCATTAACTGATGTGTTAACTGTGTCAACTGCTGTGTTAACTGAAGCATTAACTGATGCATTAACTGATGTGTTAACATTCAGCTGTGTTGAATGACATGTTAAGTGAAGTTAACTGTGTTGAATGACGTGTTAAGTAATATGTTAACTGATGTGTTAACTTACATTAGCTGGCTGGTTGACCACACCAATCTGGTAGCCATACAGAAATGAGTTTCCAAAACAGGAGATGCTTACACTGACTAGGAGGACCAGAGTTACCCCAGCTTCATCTTCCTGCAACAATAAAATGCACAGTCTTACAGCATAATTTGCTTGATCATACGATCTGGATCGGATATGCAAGCCACTTTAGAGTTAAACAGCTGAACTCACAATTTTTCTAACTACAGTTAATGTCATTTATCAAACTGCAAGTATTGCACAGTATTTTCTAATTATACATTTACGTTTAAAAAAATTCTTTTTGTTATCTTTAGTCGATTCTTATATTCTTCAAATCCTAATTCGAATTTTGTCTGTGAGCTAACAGCACGTGTTACAGTAGTAAAGTGTATGGACAGCTGAAGCAGTAAAGTGTATGGACAGATGTAGTAATAAAGTGTATGGGCAGCTGTAGTAGTAAAGTGTGTGGACAGCAGAAGTAGTAAAGTGTGTGGACAGCTGAAATAGTAAAGTGTGTGGACAGCTGAAGTAGTAAAGTGTATGGGCAGCTGAAGCAGTAAAGTGTATGGGCAGCTGAAGCAGTAAAGTGTATGGGCAGCTGAAGCAGTAAAGTGTATGGACAACTGAAGTAGTAAAGTGTATGGACAACTGAAGTAGTAAAGTGTATGGACAGTTCCAGTAGTAAAGTGTATGGACAACTGAAGTAGTAAAGTGTATGGACAGCTGAAGTAGTAAAGTGTATGGACAACTGAAGTAGTAAGGTGTATGGACAACTGAAGTAGTAAGGTGCATGAACAGCTGCAGTAGTAAAGTGTATGGACAACTTAAGTAGTAAAGTGTATGGACAGCTGAAGTAGTAAAGTGTATGGACAGCTGAAGTAGTAAAGTGTATGGACAGCTGAAGTAGTAAAGTGTATGGACAGCTGAATTAGTAAAGTGTATGGACAGCTGAAGTAATAAAGTGTATGGACAGCTGAAGTAGTAAAGTGTATGGACAGCTGAAGTAGTAAAGTGTATGGACAGCTGAAGTAGTAAAGTGTATGGCTAGCAAGCTTGTTCTCCCTTTTAATCTTTTTTCATCTATTCTGGGCCCCATAAGCCTTCCGGGCTCAACTTTAAAACAAAGAAAAGTCTCTGGGGCCCAGAGCAGTGCACTGACTAGGTCCATGTCACATGGCGTCTGGATACACGAAAAGAAAGACAGACAGACAGATAGACAGACAGCATTTCACAGAGTGAAGTTTTTCAGCGTCATCAGAACAATGAATGAACTTTTTTTAATACGAAAACAAGAATGTGCAAACTCTGTACAGACATAAAGTTTAACTGCAGTGAAGACATATAACAAAGTGAACATACAATAAAGTTAACAAAACTACATAAAATTTAACTGCAGTGAAGACATATAACAAAGTGAACATACAATAAAGTTAACAAAACTACATAAAATTTAACTGCAGTGAAGACATATAACAAAGTGAACATACAATAAAGTTAACAAAACTACATAAAAATTTAACTGCAGTGAAGACATATAACAAAGTGAACATACAATAAAGTTAACAAAACTACATAAAATTTAACTGCAGTGAAGACATATAACAAAGCGAACATACAATAAAGTTAACAAAACTACATAAAATTTAACTGCAGTGAAGACATATAACAAAGTGAACATACAATAAAGTTAACAAAACTCCCCCACAAGACGCTCTGAGCCACGACTTACAGAGGCAATAAATCAATTAGACAAGGACACAAGAAACCCCAGACCGCACGGGCAGCCTTGTACATGGGACAACTATCACTTCCACGTTGAGCTAGCACGGCGTACGCAGACCATGTACAGCATACATCAAAGAACTGCACAGTGTAGAGAGATTTAGCAGCACACAGACAAAAGTTTCCTGTAACAGAGCAAGTTAGATCACGCGAAAAGCCATGTCGACGTTAGAATTGTTAGTTCCTGAAGCAATAAAGTAGACGTAATCTGATATTAATCTATTAACATCCATGAAGTAGACGTAATCTGATATTAATCCATTAACATCCATGAAGTAGACGTAATCTGATGTTATTCCACATTGTGGAAGGGCACTGAGATTTTGACACATGCGAAGGTACACTGTGCATGATTAGACTAAAAAAAAACAGACAAAGCAGTTTTGGACGTGAGAGAAAGAGAAATAGTAAGAGAAAGAGCACGATTCGAACCACGGACTCTGGTAGGACCTAAGCATGAAAGGACAGTGTACTATCACCTCGACCACTGCGCATGACAACATTATAAGTTAAATGTAACAACAACAATAACAACAACAAAAATGCACGGTAAGGGATAAGCCATACTTTCCTTGACCTGTCAGTACATTAGACTGTGATTCTCTGTCCCAGGTCCCAATCAACCCAGCCTGCCCCGAAATCCTCCCCCATATATTAAATCATCACCCAGAAAGAACTTCCACTGTTCTAGTACATTCTTTTACGGTAGCAGTTAGTGAAACGTGGACAATGTACCAAGGAGAAACACTCATACCCTTACAGGGAACAACCAGTCTCGTGGGCAGGAAGTTCTGACTTAACAGTGATGAGGTCAGTGCCTGGTTAGGCTAGCAAGTTCTGACTTAACAGTGATGAGGTCAACGCCTGATTAGGCTAGCAAGTTCTGACTTAACAGTGATGAGGTCAGCGCTTGGTTAGGCTAGCAAGTTCTGACTTAACAGTGATGAGGTCAGCGCCTGGTTAGGCTAGCAAGTTCTGACTTAACAGTGATGAGGTCAGCGCCTGGTTAGGCTAGCAAGTTCTGACTTAACAGTGATGAGGTCAGCGCCTGATTAGGCTAGCAAGTTCTGACTTAACAGTGATGAGGTCAGCGCCTGATTAGGCTAGCAAGTTCTGACTTAACAGTGATGAGGTCAGCGCCTGATTAGGCTAGCAAGTTCTGACTTAACAGTAATGAGGTCAGCGCCTGGTTAGGCTAGCAAGTTCTGACTTAACAGTGATGAGGTCAGCGCCTGATTAGGCTAGCAAGTTCTGACTTAACAGTGATGAGGTCAGCGCTTGGTTAGGCTAGCAAGTTCTGACTTAACAGTAATGAGGTCAGCGCCTGGTTAGGCTAGCAAGTTCTGACTTAACAGTGATGAGGTCAGCGCCTGGTTAGGCTAGCAAGTTCTGACTTAACAGTGATGAGGTCAGCGCCTGGTTAGGCTAGCAAGTTCTGATTTAACAGTGATGAGGTCAGCGCCTGGTTAGGCTAGGAAGTTCTGACTTAACAGTGACGAGGTCAGCGCCTGGTTAGGCTAGGAAGTTCTGACTTAACAGTGATTATGTCAACGCCTGATTAGGCTAGCAAGTTCTGACTTAACAGTGATGAGGTCAGCGCTGGTTAGGCTAGCAAGTTCTGACTTAATAGTGATGAGGTCAGCGCCTGGTCAAGCTAGGAAGTTCTGACTTAACAGTAATGAGGTCAGCGCCTGGTTAGGCTAGGAAGTTCTGACTTAACAGTGATGAGGTCAGTGCCTGGTTAGGCTAGCAAGTTCTGACTTAACAGTGATGAGGTCAACGCCTGATTAGGCTAGCAAGTTCTGACTTAACAGTGATGAGGTCAGCGCTTGGTTAGGCTAGCAAGTTCTGACTTAACAGTGATGAGGTCAGCGCCTGGTTAGGCTAGCAAGTTCTGACTTAACAGTGATGAGGTCAGCGCCTGGTTAGGCTAGCAAGTTCTGACTTAACAGTGATGAGGTCAGCGCCTGATTAGGCTAGCAAGTTCTGACTTAACAGTGATGAGGTCAGCGCCTGATTAGGCTAGCAAGTTCTGACTTAACAGTGATGAGGTCAGCGCCTGATTAGGCTAGCAAGTTCTGACTTAACAGTAATGAGGTCAGCGCCTGGTTAGGCTAGCAAGTTCTGACTTAACAGTGATGAGGTCAGCGCCTGATTAGGCTAGCAAGTTCTGACTTAACAGTGATGAGGTCAGCGCTTGGTTAGGCTAGCAAGTTCTGACTTAACAGTGATGAGGTCAGTGCCTGGTTAGGCTAGCAAGTTCTGACTTAACAGTGATGAGGTCAGCGCCTGGTTAGGCTAGCAAGTTCTGACTTAACAGTGATGAGGTCAGCGCCTGGTTAGGCTAGCAAGTTCTGATTTAACAGTGATGAGGTCAGCGCCTGGTTAGGCTAGGAAGTTCTGACTTAACAGTGACGAGGTCAGCGCCTGGTTAGGCTAGGAAGTTCTGACTTAACAGTGATTATGTCAACGCCTGATTAGGCTAGCAAGTTCTGACTTAACAGTGATGAGGTCAGCGCCTGGTTAGGCTAGCAAGTTCTGACTTAATAGTGATGAGGTCAGCGCCTGGTCAAGCTAGGAAGTTCTGACTTAACAGTAATGAGGTCAGCGCCTGGTTAGGCTAGGAAGTTCTGGTTTAACAGTGATGAGGTCAGCGCCTGGTTAGGCTAGCAAGTTCTGACTTAACAGTGATGAGGTCAGCGCCTGGTTAGGCTAGGAAGTTCTGACTTAACAGTGATGATGTCAGCGCCTGGTTAGGCTAGCAAGTTCTGACTTAATAGTGATGATGTCAGCGCTTGGTTAGGCTAGCAAGTTCTGACTTAACAGTGATGAGGTCAGCGCCTGGTTAGGCTAGCAAGTTCTGACTTAACAGTAATGAGGTCAGCGCCTGGTTAGGCTAGCAAGTTCTGACTTAACAGTGATGAGGTCAGCGCATGGTCTGGTCACCTTTTCTTCCCCAGCTCTAGAAGGGACCAGCTGCTGCTAGGGTGAACATTTTCTCAGTTAAACACATCGAGATAAATCCTGACATCTTATAAATATTGTTCATGACATTTATAAATATTGTTCCTGACATCTTATAAATGTTGTTCCCGACATTTATAAATACTGTTCCTAGCATCTTATAAATATTGCTTCTGAAATCTGATAAATTTCCTGACATCTTATAAATTTCCTGACATCTTATAAATATTGTTCCTGACATCATATAAATGTTGTTACTGACAGTTATAAATGTTGTTCCTGACATCTTATAAATATCGTTCCTGACATCTTATAAATGTTGCTCCTCATATCTTGTAAATATTGTTCTTTACATCTTATAAATGTTTACTGTTTGAAAAAAAGATCTACTGACAATGTCTTTTTTCTACACACAAATAATTTAACTTGAATGAAAACATATAACATATAACATACAGTGAGCATATAAAACTATTGCTGAGATAAAACTGTTCTCATCCCCAGCTTCAAATTAAGAAGGATCAAAGCTGCTGAACTTTTCAGATGCGTGAATTTTCTTAAGATCTTTCTCAACCAGAAGCATTTCAAACAAAAAACCAAAAAACAAATCAAAACAGAAACAAAAACAAAGAAAAAAATAAATAAAACAAAACAAAACAAAATAAAACCACAAAAACAAAACAAAATAAAAACAAAAACAAGACAAAACATGTTTCCTCAGTTTACTTTAGTCACTAACATTGTCTTCAGTGCATCTGCACCAAGCTGGCGCTGATGTGAGCGCTACTGATGAGGGGGAATATCTTCTAGCAGCAGCGACGTTGTTAGTTCTAGGAAGGCAGAAAACTAACTTAAGACCACATTTGTAAAAGGACGATGAGAGATAAGAGAAATGACGACTGCGTTAGAACTGACACTTGACACCTGTTTTTAAATAAAGAAGTGACCAACTCGGCCAGCTGACCAGTTAATATTTAGAGGCGTGACCTATTTGACAATCGACTTACGACACGTGTCAGTTTGAATGACGGACAATAAGAACGCTCATGGGAACCAGTGGACATCTGAAGGGTGGAGCCAAAATACTTATTGGTTAATCCGTCAAGCTGGACTTGAAGATAAAAAGGTGAGCGGAGAGACAGGAGAAGGAAGAGGAACCAAGTAGTGGGGAACGAGGAAGAAGAAGAGACAGAGGGAGCCCGAAGAGAGAAGGACAAACAATAAGAACTAGGAAGAAGAGGAGGCAGAGGGCGGAGCCCCGAAGAGGAAGGAACAAGGACGGTCAGTGAACTGAGACCGGTCCAGACAAGAGAAGAAGAGAAGGACAGACACACCAGAGAAGACACGAGAGAGAAAGAAGACGTAGGTAACGACAGTTGGAATAGATGGACAATTAGAGAAATAGATACTCAGGAAAAGCAGTTTTGAAGAAGTAGTTCTAGGACAGAGTGGAGCTGTGTTTCTGATTCAAGTGATTATGAATATTTATGACTTTAAAACTTCGAGTACAGTGATTTAGTCGTATAACGGACTGACCACGTGTTGCAGATGGAATATAGCAGAGAGTTAGGAAATGTTCTCGTATCAAGTGTAGAGTAATGTGAAGCTGACAACATTGAGAAATGCTGCATGTAGAATATGATAGTTTACGGTCCCGTAAGAAACAAGAATAGAGGAACATCATTTATTCAAACTGGAGAAGTACAATGATCTGGTCAAGCAACTGAGGCAGGGGGCAGGAATCAGGGCAAAAGTGATAGCTGTAGAAGTGGGAGCAAGAGGATTCGTAGCAACATCAGCATATGACCTATGTAAGCAACTGGGCATAAAGGGACAAGCAAGAGTAAGGGCATTGAGAAGCCTTTCAGAAACAGCAGAAAAGGCCTTATGCTGGCTGTGGAGTATGCGAAACAAGCATTGGGAACATAAGTAATTTCATTTGCCACAACCAATACCAGTCCTCCATAGCTAAATCGCTAAAGACGAACTTCAAAAAGTGCAGTGGCAACTGGAAGATCATGGGTTCAATCCTGGGACCGGGGAAAAAAAAAAAAGCAACAACTCACAAGACCTCTGGGAGTCATGACCCAGAGGGGCCCACCCCCTTTAGAGTGTCAGGAGTTTAATAGGGCTGAAACACTTGTCTGAGGGGGTACTACCTCTGATGATCTGAAGGAGTTGTGTTGTTGTTCCGCTCTCTACAGTAGAGAGTTTCCCGCATATAGTTTGATATTGATGTGCTTCAACGACGAAACTAACGAAGATTATGTCATATTGCATCTTAGTACAAGTGATGTTGTGAATTCTAAGTCGAGAATTCTGGAGAGAACATTTCATCGGGTATCCTCTGATTTAGTGAAGTGTAATGTTTGTGAAACCTAATATAAAACAACAACAATCTGAGTCGGTATTAATCAAGAACATAAGAACATCATTCTTTGGTCAGAAATGTACGATTCACAACTTGACAATATTATACTGGTGCCGTCAATAATATGATAGTGCACAGATTGCATTGTTAGACAAACTGCATTGTTTTACTGCTGGAAAAGGAACATCGTGTCCAAGTGACAGAACATTTCTGTTGTTGAAGGTTTTATTATCACTTCATTCACATACATTTTCTCCGGGTACAAACTGCTTCACACAGACATAATCATGATACATTTCATGTTCACACTGAACAGACAGCAGAGTTTTAGTAGCAAGAGATGACGCCTCTCTCAGTGTCTGTCCAATGAAGGTTTTCTGTTTAAGAGTATCCAGCTGTAGGATCTCAGGCCCTGAAAGCTTTTTTGTTTTTTAAAATTTACCTTCCTTACTTGACCACATACATGTCTCTCGTCTCACTGGGTCAGTTTCCATTCTCCGTGAAAGCAAAACTACTTTGAGAAAAAGCGCGAATCAAAAAGCAATGTCCCGAAACGCAAACTTTCCCGCCCATTCATTATTCATTCATTCATTTATTTGCATGTCCCTTGCGGAACTTTGCTTCCCAAACAGCTCTCCTGTAGGCCTCTCGGTTGTGAGCAAGATGGCCTCCTGCTGATGCATCCATTTGCAGATTGTCAATGATGTCTTGCAGCCATCTTCGTTTTGGTCTTCCTCTTTTTCTTTTTCCCATTATGTATCCTTCCAATACGGTCTTCTCTAAATTATCATGACGTTTAACGCCGACACGCGGGAAAACAGATTTGGTACATGCGCAGTGAGCTTCGTGCCAAGAAAAGAAATCAGGTCAAAAAGTCAAGACTCCAAACTACCGGTCTTCAAAAATTTCCCTCGTGTCCTGACAAACCAGGACAGTTATTTCGAAATCGGGGCAAATCGGTGACCTGTTTTGTTTTCCCAGGCAATGGCTTGAAAATGGTCCAAAATCCGTACCGTCCCGGGAAAATCGGCACGCATGGTCAGCTTACCTGATACAGCTTGGTGAGTTCTGCTGCACCTCGCCCTGACAAACGGGTAGCAACGATATACAAATCCGTAAAAACTTTGTTCGAACTTTCTTACTGAGTTTCTATAAAACATCACCACCATTATTATCTTTTCTCTTTTTTTGCTTCTGTTCCCTTCTGTCATGGGCCATTTTTTCGACCTCGCACAAAGAAGAGAATCCTTGCTAACACTGAAGGTCCGACAAACCGACTCACCGACACAGACTGTATGTAGAGAGACTGACAGGGAGGAAATACTCGCCAAAACTAAGACAAAACATAGTCTTAGACTGGCAGAGGAAAAATATTGCTCAAAACTAGGACAAAACATCAGCACAGGCTGAAGGAGACTGATTTATAGAGAGAAAACTTTCGACAAAACAGCGACACAGACTACAGAAAGACAAAGAGAATGCAGTCTCCAAAAACAGGTCTGGCCCTCGAAAATACAAAGGAAAGGGAAAAAAAAAACTGAACATTAAAATTCCTTAATCGTCCTGTTATATTCAGCATGGGGACGTCAGCTGGTCTATGCATGATTTTCAATCTTAATGACCTTGACCAATTTTTTTGTGTGTTTTATAGACTCAGTGCTTACTTGCGGGCAACAAAAACAGGTCGCCTTAAGCGACGTCTGGAGATATCACGTTTCCATGTTTCAAATAAAGAAATGTGCCACAACTGGATGTAAGAGCTTTTAACTGACTCTACTCCATGTATGAAACTGGATAGGTTGCCGTAACAAAATACTTCCATCTCTAGGTCATGACAGCACGAAACACAGCTTGAACTACAAGGTCAGCACCCGGCTAGAACGTAACAGCACTCAGACAACGGGGTGGTAGAAAAGACAAGAATTACTCTGACATGACTAGTTTATAACACTTCAGCTTGTGTCGTCTTTTGCTTCTTCTTCCTCTCCTCTTCTTTCTTCTTCCTCTTCTTCTTCTTCTTCTACTACTACTACTACTACTACTACTACTACTACTACTACTACTACTACTACTACTACTACTACTACAAGGGGCGTTCAGAAAGAAATGCAGCACATCGTTTTTCTCAGGAGCTGTTTATTCAAAGAGCATGACATTTATACACCTATGCATGGATATGTCGTGTAAACATCGGTATTATTCAACATAATCCCCATCAACTTGTATGGGTTTACGCCAGCGTGAAACAAGTGCATGTATTCTTACCCCGTATTAGATTTTCTTTTGATTATGTCGCCATTTCTTCGCTGCATGAATCACACTTTCGTCATCTTCAAATCTTACCCCTTGGAGTGCATCTTTAAGTGGACCAAACAGATGGAAATTAGAGGTTGCCAAATCTTATATATAATGTATATGTTAAAAAAATCCCCATATTTCCATGACGGCCTTCTCTAAATTATCATGACGTGTAATGTGTTTAAAATATTTCAGTTTTCTCTGTTTAATCCTCTTTACTAGCCAGCCTTCTTCAATATTAAGCTCTTGTAGCATGGACAGTACATAATAGGAAAAAGAAAGAGAGGAAGATCAAGGCGAAGATGACTGCAAGACATCGTTGATGATCTGCAAATGGATGAATCAGCAGCAGACCATCTTGCTCACAACCGAGAGGCCTACAGGAGTGCTGTTAGGGAGGCAAAGTTCCGCAAGGGACATGCAAATGAATGAATGAATGAGTATGAATATATTTGTTCCTTTTTGTGCCCATGATATTTGAAGAACTCTTCTGTAGCATTTACATTCAAAGAGATGTGTTTCTCAGATGTTTTGTTAAGTGTCCAGGTCTCACAGGCATATGTTGCGATGGGAAAAGTGCATGCCCTTAAAAATCTTATTTTTGTAGTTCTGTCTGCTCCTCTCCACAGATTCTTTAGTTGTTTTACTTTGTGAAGAGCGATAGATGTCCTCCTTTTAATTTCTCTCATTGTATCTCCATTATTAGTTAGTAAGTATCCAAGATATTCAAAACTCTTCATCTCTTTCAAGTTTTCATCAGTGATATATATTTCACCTGCCTTATTTGTTTGGTCATTCGTCATCGATTTAGTGATCTTCGCATTAAGACAGAGGTTTTGCTCTTCGCTGCTCTTATGGACTGACATAATTAACTGATGATTATCTTCGATTACTACCACTATCATACTACTACTACTACTACTACTACTACTACTATCACCATTACCACTACTACTATTGCTACTACTACTACTATCACCATTACCACTACTACTAATACAACAACTACTACTACTATTGCTACTACTACTACTACTACCACGACTACTACTATTGCTACCACTACTACCACCATTACCACCACCACTACTACTACTACTATTACTACTACTAATATTGCTACTACTACTACCACAATTACCACTACTACTACTACTACTATCACTACTACTAATATTGCTACTACTACTACCATTACCGCTACTACTACTACTATTACTATTACTACTATTGCTACTACTACTACCATCATTACCACTACTACTACTACTATCATTACTACTACTATTGCTACTACTACTACCACCATTACCACTACTACTACTACTACTATTACTACTACTAATATTGCTACTACTACTACCATCATTACTGCTGCTATTACTACAACCACCATTACCACCACTACTACTACTACTATTACTACTGCTACTACTATCACTACTACTACTACTACTATTACTACTACTACTACCATCGTTACCACCACTCTATTATTACTACTACTACTACTACTACTACTACCACTACTACTATTAGTTATAGTGCTACTACTACTACCATCATTACCGCTACTATTACAACTACCACCATTACCACAACTACAATTACTACAGTTACTACTACTACTACTACCACTCCTACTATTACTACTACCATTGGCACTACTACTACTATTAATACTACTACTACTACTACTACCATTACCACTGCTAATACTACTACTATTGCCATTACTACTACTACTACTACTGCTCCTACTACTAGTACTACCATTACTACTAGTTATAGTGCTACTACTACTACCATCATTACCGCTACTATTACAACTACCACCATTACCACAACTACTATTACTACTACTACTACTATTACTACTATTATTATTACTACTACTACTACTAGTACTATTGCTACTACTACTACCACCATTACTATTACTATTACTACTACTACTATCATTGCCACTACTACTACTACCACTCCTATTATTACTACTACCATTGGCAATACTACTACTACTACTACTACTACTACTACCACTCCTACTGCTACTACTACTATTGCCATTACTACTACTACTACTGCTCCTACCACCACCACCATTGCCACTACTATTACTACTACCATTGGCACTACCACTCCTACTACTACTACCACCATTACCACTACTACTACTACCACCATTACCATTACTACTACTATCACCATCACCACTACTACTACTACTACTGTCACCATTAACACTACTACTACCACCACCATTACCACTACTACTACTACTACTAATACTACCACCACTATTACTACTACTACTACTACTACTACTACTACTACTACTACTACTACTACTACTAATACTACTACTATCACCACCACTACTACTACTACTATCACCACTAATACCGCAATGACTACTACCAATACTACTACTATCACCACCACCACCACCACTACTACTACTACTACTACTACTACTACTACTACTACTACTACTACTAGTACCACCATTACCACAAACTACTAATACTACTACTATCACCACCACTACTACTACTGCTACTGCTACCATCACCATCACCACCATGACCATTACTACTGCTACTGCTACTATTGCTACTACCACCACCATTACCATTACTACTATTATTACTACTACTATTACTACTACTATTATTACTACTACTACTATTGTTTCTACTACTACCACCATTACCATTACTACTACCACTACCACCACCACCACCACAATACTACTATTGCTGCTACTACTACTACTACTACTGCTGCTGCTGCTACTACATCACTGAGAAGTGAGTTGTGAAAGAATATAAAATTGTCAGAAAGTGTTCATTAAAAAAAATACGAGGACGGTACCAGAGAAGGAAGAAGATAAAAATGGTGGATAGACTACAAAGTAGCCTGAGAGAAATAAAAGTGTTTCAAAACTTTATGTTCCTTACAGCCAGCATCTAAAGTCACACCCTAACTCCCCCACCCCCACCTCTACGCTAACTGTGTCTTGATGTCTCTAAATATGAGAAGTCAATGAAAACAGACATCAAGTTTTGTCTGCTAAGTGTGTCTTGATGTCTCTAAATATGAGAAGTCAACGAAAACACAGAGAATTTAAAAGTTCCCCGACACAAGTCTGAATCTAAACATGGCTGTACATTAAGCTCAGAAACGTACTTTTACTATTTTTTTTCCCATTCTTATTTGTTATATATCACTCATGTGAATTTATATTTTATGTTCTCTTTTATATATCACTCATGTGAATTTATATTTTATCTTCTCTTTTATATATCACTCATGTGAATTTATATTATATCTTCTTTTTATGTATCACTCATGTGGATTTATATTTTATGTTCTCTTTTATATATCACTCATGTGAATTTATATTTTATCTTCCTTCGCCATTTCTTTGTCCCGTATGTTTTTGTATGATTAAGGTGTAAACCGAAAACGTGACAGCTGTGTGCTAGTTCATTAATAAAACTTCCTACTTTTGTTTTAAATAGATTTTACATTTTACTATCACAGCCTTACTGCAGTGGCTTCGTGTATTTTGTCTTATATATACTGTACTTATATTTAGTTTTATATATACTTATATTTAGTCATATATACTTATATTTAGTTACATATATATATTTATATATATATTCTTATATATACTTATATTTAGTTTTATATATTCTTATATTGTCTTATTTATACTTATATTTAGTTTTATATACTTATATTTAGTCTAATATATACTTATATTAGTCTTATATATACTATATTTAGTCTTATATATACTTATAGTCAAAAACTATTTGCGTGTAACCTTGATAGCTACATCTGACAGTTCAGTGTGACTGCTACTGGTGTTTCTCTCGTTTGTGAAACCCGACAGACAATCATAGTTTGTTTTTCCTACAAGCTCATTTAGACTCTCAGCAAGAAAAGCACAAGAAAACTCAAGGACAAAAAGTGCACCAGAAAGACAGAGAGACCGACCACACTAGAAAGAAAATCGGCCGATGCGTGCGAAAATAAATCACTACTTCTCTCTATGTTGTATGTAAGAGACGTTACAGTTCTCGTCGCAGTATATCTCGGAAAGTCGGTCAGCCAGGCAATGTGCAGACTGGCAGGCGGCATTCCATTAAGGCTAAAGCTAAAAGACACAATGAAAAAAAAATTCTATGTAATCTAAAAACTATGAGAAAGCAGAGAATTATGGGAAAGCTGAGCACTACACTACAGGAAGAGTACACGTACGTGAGAGCATATGACGTACATGTTACATTTTGGCAATATTGTTACACACGAAAGATATCTCAGGCAAGCTGACTTTTGTTCTACCCCAGCTTATCTCCAAGAAAATCTTATATATCAACATTTATGTTGTGGCCATTTGTGCTGAGGCCTGTTATGTTGTGGCCATTTATTTTGTGGTTAGTTATGTTGTGGGCATTTATTTTGTGGCTAGTTATGTTGTGGCCAATTTTTGTTTTGACAGTTATGTTGTGGCTAGTTATGTTGTGGCCAGTTATGATGCGGTTAGTTTTCTTGTGGCCAGTTATGTTGTGGCCAGTTATGTTGTGGCTAGTTATGTTGTGGCCAGTTATGTTGTGGCCAGTTATGTTGTGGCTAGTTATGTTGTGGCCAGTTATGTTGTGGCCAGTTATATTGTGGCCAGTTATGTTGTGGCCAGTTATATTGTGGCCAGTTATGTTGTGGCCAGGTATGTTGTGGCCAGTTATGTTGTGGCCAGTTATGTTGTGGCTAGTTATGTTGTGGCCAGTTATGTTGTGGCCATTTATGTTGTGGCCAGTTATGTTGTGGCCAGGTATGTTGTGGCCAGTTATGTTGTGGCCATTTATGTTGTGGCCAGGTATGTTGTGGCCAGGTATGTTGTGGCCAGTTATGTTGTGGCCAGGTATGTCGGTACAGAGGGAAGCTGTTGTGTTTCTGGGTCCAGGTACATACAACTAAACATATAAACGTACACAAAGCCGCTGCGGCAAGGTTGTGATAACACAATCCTCATTTCTTCACACAGGCATTTCTAACAGTGGTTCTCAGCCCTTCTTGTCCCATGCACTCATTTCATCATGTCAGAATATGCCGCCCCCCCCCCCCCAAAAAAAAATCTCCCATCACCATTCCCACGACTGACTCAAAAACTGTTTCTAAATAACATGCATGTAGTATTCCAACTTTCTGTCTACCCGTCTGTGATTTCTGTCTGCCAGTCTGTAGTTTTTGTCTGCCAGTCTGTGGTTTTTGTCTGCCAGTCTGTGGTTTTTGCCTGTCAATCTGTGGTTTTTGTCTGCCAGTCTGTGGTTTTTGCCTGCCAATCTGTGGTTTCTGTCTGCCTGTCTGTGGTTTTTTGCCTGCCAGTGTGTGATTTCTGTCTGCCAGTCTGTGGTCTCTGTCTGCCAATCTGTAGTTTCTGTCTGCCAATCTGTGGTTTTTGTCTGCCAGTCTGTGGTTTTTGTCTGGTCTGCCAGTCTGTGGTTTTTGCCTGCCATTCTGTGGTTTCTGTCTGCCAGTCTGTGGGTTTTGTCTGCCAGTGTGTGGTTTCTGTCTGCCAGTCTGTGGTTTTTGTCTACCCTTCTTCTCGAAACCCTAAAATCCCCCACCACCGCATCAGCTGCAAAGAATACCAGGTCGCAGTTCCCGGAAGATAGAAGAAGAAGAAATAATCTAATTATTATTATTATTAGCAGCAGTAGTAGGGCGGCCTGGTTGGCTGAGTGGTTGGCTGAGTGGTTGGACGCTCGGTTTACTAATCAGGTGGTACCGGGTTCAGTCCCAGCTGTGGGATTTTTTTCTAGTGCACACAAAAATAGACCCTCGGGGTTGACCCGGCCTCTAAAAATAGGCACCAGAGAAGCCTGGGAAGGTAAAGCAGCCACGCATGGTACTGACCACATCACATTTTAACTTGCTGAAGGTAGAGGAAAATATGCGTCTAACACCATATTCCCCAATATGCCTTAATGGCACGGAAACGGGAATTTTAGCTTTTTATCTTTTAGTAGTAGTAGTAGCAGCAGCAGCAGCAGTAGTAGTAGTAGTAGTAGTAGTAGTAGTAGTAGTAGTAGTACAGTAGTAGTAGCAGTAGTAGTAGTAGTTGTAGTAGCAGTAGTAGTAGTAGTAGTAGTAGTAGTAGTAGCAGCAGCAGTAGCAGTAGTAGTAGTAGTAGTAGTTGTAGTAGCAGTAGCAGTAGTAGTAGTAGTAGCAGCAGCAGTAGCAGTAGTAGTAGCAGCAGCAGCAGTAGTAGTAGTAGTAGCAGTAGCAGTAGTAGTAGTAGTAGCAGTAGTAGTAGCAGTAGTAGTAGTAGTAGCAGTAGTAGTAGCAGTAGTGGTAGTAGTAGTAGAGTAAGAAGAAGAAGAAGCAGTAATGTAATCATTTGTTCAACAAAGCGACGTTGGGTATGTTCCACAAACTGCTGATAACTAATCTCTTGAAAATCGTCTTCTAGGATGAAATGCCATTATTCTGTGTGAATATTTGTGTGAATATTTGTGTACATGACTACCACTTCTCCAATGTACTCACTCCCACACATACAGAAAAGCACACTCACGAACAAACTTGGTGACAAACGAACAACTTGCACGTGTCTGAAGTAATCAATATTCCGTGCACGCTTTCACGCTGTCATGGCAACCTAAGCCGGCAGTATATTTGTTTTGTTATGTTTCCACATGCAGGGCTCCTGTAGTAAGATACATGACATGTCAATCAAGTGTTTTCTGTTTAGCACTCTATCATCATCATCATCATCATCCGATGTGTCAGGCGCGTGGGCGGTCATTCCTTGCCAAAAATTGCAATTTTCATAAATGTCTACTCTTAAAACAATATGTCAGCGCCATTATTTATTTTATCACCGGACCATATTGTCAGCAACAATCACTGGGCCATCTTATCAGCAACATTATCTTCTGAAGGTTATTTTATCACTGGACCATCTTATCAGCAACATTATCTTCTGAAGGTTATTTTATCACTGGACCATCTTATCAGCAACATTATCTTCTGAAGGTTATTTTATCACTGGACCATCTTATCAGCAACATTATCTTCTGAAGGTTATTTTATCACTGGACCATCTTATCAGCAACATTATCTTCTGAAGGTTATTTTATCACTGGACCATCTTATCAGCAACATTATCTTCTGAAGGTTATTTTATCACTGGACCATCTTATCAGCAACATTATCTTCTGATGGTAATCCTTTTTGTTTTTAGTTTTTTTGTTGTGCAGTATTTTCAAGCCCTTTTCATTTCACAAAACGTCAATTATTTTGATTGACTTACATTTGGAGAGTCAGGTACAGCAAGTAGGGGGAGAGCCAACCAACGAACAGACTTTATTTTCAAAGAGTTAAGAATTGGTCATGCAGGCCCGTCTACCATTCTGCCATTCATCATACAACTTTCATTCAGTCACAGTCATTCAGTATTTGTTATTGAACATAATCTGCTTGAAAAAGCAAAAAAAAAAGTAAGTAATTAATAAACCCTTTAAAAAATAAACCATCACTCCACACTTTAATTTATGTGACTGCCTGAAATAAAGTTAGTTATATTCTCAGATTCATTCTAAATTAACAAATTTATAGAACGGCAGTGTTTATGACAATAAGGAAATAATAAGGACAATAATAAATAATAATAAGGACAATAAGGAAAATACTCGATATAAAGTGGAACGAATTTCTCTCTCTCTCTCCCTGTGGTAGATAAACACCAGCAGGTACACTCTCACTTACTCTCTCTCTCTCTCTCTCTCTGGTAGATAAACACCAGAAAGTACACTCTCGCTTACTCTCTCTCTCTCTCTCTGGTAGATAAACACCAGAAAGTACACTCTCACTTACTCTCTCTTTCTCTGGTAGATAAATACCAGCAGGTACACTCTCACTTCTCTCTCTCTCTGGTAGATAAACACTAGCAGGTACACTCTCACTTACTCTCTCGTTCTCTGGTAGATAAATACCAGCAGGTACACTCTCACTTCTCTCTCTCTCTCTCTCTGGTAGATAAACACCAGAAAGTACACTCTCACTTACTCTCTCTTTCTCTGGTAGATAAATAACAGCAGGTACACTCTCACTTCCTCTATCTCTCTCTCTCTCTGGTAGATAAACACTAGCAGGTACACTCTCACTTCCTCTCTCTCTCTCTCTCTGGTAGATAAACACTAGCAGGTACACTCTCGCTTCCTCTCTCTCTCTCTCTCTGGTAGATAAACACTAGCAGGTACACCCTCACTTTCTCTCTCTCTCTCTGGTAGATAAACACCAGAAAGTATACTCTCACTTACTCTCTCTCTCTCTCTCTCTCTCTGGTAGATAAATACCAGCAGGTACACTCTCACTTCCTCTCTCTCTCTCTCTCTGGTAGATAAACACCAGCAGGTACACTCTCACTTCCTCTCTCTCTGGTAGATAAACACCAGCAGGTACACTCTAACTTCCTCTCTCTCTCTCTCTCTCTCTCTCTCTCTGGTAGATAAACACCAGCAGGTACACTCTAACTTCCTCTCTCTCTCTCTCTCTCTCTCTGGTAGATAAACACTAGCAGGTACACCCTCACTTCCTCTCTCTCTCTCTCTGGTAGATAAACACCAGAAAGTATACTCTCACTTACTCTCTCTCTCTCTGGTAGATAAATACCAGCAGGTACACTCTCACTTCCTCTCTCTCTCTCTCTCTGGTAGATAAGCACCAGCAGGTACACTCTCACTTCCTCTCTCTCTGGTATATAAACACCAGCAGGTACACTCTCACTTCCTCTCTCTCTCTCTCTCTCTCTCTCTGGTAGATAAACACCAGCAAGTACACTCTCACTTACTCTCTCTCTCTCTCTTGTAGATAAACACCAGCAGGTACACTCTCACTTCTTCTCTCTCTTGTAGATAAACACCAGCAGGTACACTCTCACTTACTCTCTCTCTCTCTCTTGTAGATAAACACCAGCAGGTACACTCTCACTTCCTCTCTCTCTCTCTCTCTTGTAGATAAACACCAGCAGGTACACTCTCACTTCCTCTTTCTCTCTCTTGTAGATAAACACCAGCAGGTACACTCTCACTTCCTCTTTCTCTCTCTTGTAGATAAACACCAGTAGGTACACTCTCACTTCCTCTTTCTCTCTCTTGTAGATAAACACCAGTAGGTACACTCTCACTTCCTCTTTCTCTTGTAGATAAACACCAGCAGGTACACTCTCACTTCCTCTCTCTCTTGTAGATAAACACCAGCAGGTACACTCTCACTTACTCTCTCTGGAAGACCCACGTTCATTTACCCCTGTCTCATCAACAAGGTCAAGGACTCTTTTAACTTGACAAGAAATTGTTCACTTAAAAAAATCATTATTATTGTTATTTTCAGTGCCAGTATTGTCGTCTGTCTTTTATCACAATTATCACGTGGCATATCATCATGATCACTGCTGTCGTCATCAGTGTTATTTTTAACCTTATCTCCATCATTATCATCATCATTTGTCAGTTCACTACTTTTTTTAATATTTGATATTTCTTTATAGATAAACAACAACAAATATGACATTTATTATTATTATTATTATTTAACATGTGACGGTGTCCACTTATCATATGAACCAGCATTATCATCTTCAACATCGTTATTGCTGTTATTACCATAATTAACATCTTCATAATTATACCGTTATGGTCATCACTATGAATATCGTTATCATCATCGTCATCACTGAGGTAATAATCAATTATAATTATTGTTATTGTTTATTTTATTCACTCATTCGTTTTTCTTCATAACATAACATAAGAAAGTATACAAATGTTACTTTTATTTCTGTTCCTGTTATCTACTAGCTCCGCTCGCTCAGAGTTGTAACTTACCATAGTGAAGAGATAACGACTGCGGTAAAACTAGTTCTAGTAATAAAGGTAGACAGAGGTGTATGGTTCTAGTAATAAAGGTAGACAGAGGTGTATGGTTCTAGTAATAAAGGTAGACAGAGGTGTATGGTTCTAGTAATAAAGGTAGACAGAGGTGTATGGTTCTAGTAATAAAGGTAGACAGAGGTGTATGGTTCTAGTAATAAAGGTAGACAGAGGTGTATGGTTCAGTTTTACAAAACGACAGAGGGAGTGAGGAAAGTGAGAAAAAAACACAAATGTCACAAAGTATGAGAGTAAGATGAGAATGTATAAGTGAAAACCATACAACACCCAATATTTCGACCTGAGCCTTTTTCAAGGATTACATATAAAAACAACACAACACATAAATAAAAAAGAAGAGAAATAAAACATTTCCACGAGGGCATGGGCACCTGTGGCAAAACACTTCTGCCGAAGAAATTACCAAGAAAAACGGGACGTCTCTGTTAGTGCTATCCGCTCTTCTTCTTCTTCTTCTTCTGACGCACGATCTCGGAAGGCTCTAGAACAGCGCCTTATTTTCCAGGCCGGCTGTCTCCACCCAGAGCTGGAAGTAACAATGTATCCATCTTCCTTTAAACTTCTTTAGATTTTCACTTTTTTCTGCTATTTATGCTCTACTTTCTTGCCTTAGCCCCGTGCATTTCGCTGTAGTTTTTCATTCATCAGTTTCACGTTATCTCCCAGCCCACTCCCTACCCCCCCCCCAATCTTTTTCTCTAGCCGCTATAAGATATTAATTGCCTCCTGCTCTTCCCTGCGTCCCCCCCCCCCTATTGTTCTCTCCCTTTCACCACCTCTGACATCCGATTGGTTGATGTTGTTTTCCTTTGTGGTCTCCCAGCCTTGTCTTTAGGGCTCATTCTTGTATTCTGCACCAGCAGGGACGCCACAAAGCTAAGTTTTTCATTTTTCATTTTATTTTTCTTCTTTTTATTTATGTATTGTGTTGTTTGTGCATGTAATCCTTGAAAAAGGCTGACGCCGAAATACTGGATGAAGTATGTTTTTCATTTATAGATTCTCATCTTACTCTCATACTTTCTGTCATTTGTGTTTTTTTTCTCACTTACTCACTCCCTCTGTCGCTTTGTAAAACTGAACCAAACACCTCTATCTACCCTATAACTCATCATCATAATCATCATCATCCTGCCATCGATATCCTGATCATCACTTTTATTCATTAAAATCTCTTATACTCCTTCACGTTAAGTCTCTGAGAACATTCTGGCTAGTGACAGCACTCACTCTCACATGCGAGAACAAAGTCCTGCACACCCCCACAGCGACTACAGACCTTCCAACGAACACCAAAACCTGCGACACCAGATATCTCTGCCGTCAGCAGACACTCACAAAATGTAGCCAACAGATCAGATTACAGAGCACATATTACAGAGCACAGATTACAGAGCACAGATTACAGATTACATATTACAGAGCACAGATATTTTGGGAGCTATTGGAACTCCCGGCGAGCGACAGGTCAGGGTTGCTATGACCTCCGACTACAGTAAAACATTTACAACCGCAAAAAAAAAAGATTTTTCATTAAATTCACTCGCATCAACCGTTCTGCGACATCAGCATGGACTGTTTTTACTTTATTTTTCTTGCTTTTGAGACATCAGCAGGAACTGTTTTTACTTTATTTTTCTTGCTTTTGAGACATCAGCAGGAACTGTTTTTACTTTATTTTTCTTGCTTTTGAGACATCAGCAGGAACTGTTTTTACTTTATTTTTCTTGCTTTTGAGACATCAGCAGGAATTGTTTTTACTTTATTTTTCTTGCTTTTGAGACATCAGCAGGAACTGTTTTTACTTTATTTTTCTTGCTTTTGAGACATCAGCAGGAACTGTTTTTACTTTATTTTTCTTGCTTTTGAGACATCAGCAGGAATTGTTTTTACTTTATTTTTCTTGCTTCTGAGACATCAGCAGGAACTGTTTTTACTTTATTTTTCTTGCTTTCTGATAATATAAACCGGTTAAGGCAACCGACGACTTCTAGACGTTTTAACTGATCTTTTTTTTTCCAGTACCTGCCAGGGATCACCGAAGTATTATGTTAACTTTCTTCTCACAACCATCCAACGCTAACACGGACCACTGCTTCTTACTAGAAGACGAAAGATCCACAGGTCTCTATCTCTCATTAGAAGGCAAAAGATCCACAGATCTCTATCTCTCACTAGAAGACGAAAGATCCACATATCTCTACCTCTCATTGGAAGACAAAAGATCCACAGATCTCTGCCTCTCTCCAGTAGACGAAAGAACGACAGATCTTTGGCTCTCACTAGAAGACAAATGATCCACAGATCTCTGCCTCTCCCCGAAGATAAAAGATCCATAAATCTCTCACTAGAAGATAAAAGAATCAACAAATCTCTACATCACAACAGAAGACGAAAGATCCACATATCTCTGGCTCTCACTAGAAGACAAATGATCCACAGATCGCTGCCTCTCACTAGAAGATAAAAGATCCACAGATCTCTACTTCTCATTGGAAGACAGAAGATTCACATATCTCTACGTCTCATTGGAAGACAGAAGATTCACAGATCACTACCTCTCATTAGAAGCAAAACATCCAGGGATCTCTATCTCTCACTGGATGACAAAAGATTCACAAATCTCCACCTCTCACTAGAAGACAAAACATCCAAGGATCTCTACCTCTCACTGGGAGACAGAATATTCACAGATCTCCATCTCTCATTGGAAGACAGAAGATTCACAGATCTTTACCTCTCATTAGAATACAGAAGATTCACAGATCTGTACCTCTCAATGGAAGACAGAAGATTCACATATCTCTACGTCTCATTGGAAGACAGAAGATTTACATATCTCTACCTCTCATTAGAAGACAGAAGATTCACAAATCTCTACCTCTCATTAGAAGACAGAAGATTCAAAGATCTCTACCTCTTATTGGAAGACAAAAGATTCACAGATCTCTACGTTTCATTGGAAGACAGAAGATTCACAGATCACTACCTCTCATTAGAAGCAAAACATCCAGGGATCTCTATCTCTCATTGGAAGATAGAAGATTCACACATCTTTACCTCTCATTAGAATACAGAAGATTCACAGATCTGTACCTCTCATTAGAAGACAGAATATTCACAGATCTCTAACTCTCATTAGAAGACAGAAGATTCACATATCTCTACCTCTTACTAGAAGACAAAAAAATGCACAGATATCTCTCTCTCTCTCTCTCTCTCAGATCCATAAATCATTACATTTCACTGCAAGACAAAAAAAATCAATAAAACAAGGAAGCTTTAAATAATTGCTTTGCAATTCTCTTTTCATATTTTTATAACGTACAATATATTCTATTTTCAGTACCAAAAAAAAACTTGTACTTTATCCAAACAGAAAAATAGGTTTTTGTTACTCAGACATCTACACAAAATAACCCAAGTCTGTGCAGATTCCTTTGATATTCCAGGTGCGGGAGAAACGATTCTGCCAGGTAATCTCGTTCTATTCTCTCTCACAAATCCCTGTCTTTATCCTAACTCCTTCCTTGTTAGCACGTAGCGTGTCTGTTAACCGAGTTTGTTCTCTCTGTCTGCTGGAGACTGCTGTTTCTAACCTTGATGCTGTTGTCTTGTTTACTGTTTGCTGATACAGAGCCATGTAGTGGATGCCAGCTTTTAAATCAGTCCACCCACGAACTTGTCTATCCTCTAGTCCATCTGTCTGTCCTCTAGTCCATCTATCTGTCCTCTAGTCCATCTATTTGTTTGTTGTCTTATAGTCTGTCGGTGTGTTCTCTAATCCATTTATGTGTCCTCTAGCCTGTCTGTCTGTCCTCTGGTCTGTCTATAAATCTAATAAATCTACGTTAAAACTACTAAACTATCTAATCTATATTCACGTGCCCACGATTTATGAGTTTTCAAATACATATTAATGCCTCTATGTCTGACCTTTCGCTCATTCATGTATCCATCCGCCAGGTGGACTATTTACCTACATATTACTTCACTCTGATCTAATATTGGGTGTACTTCACGTCAACCAGCATGGCCAATATTTTACCGGCTTGTCTAATTCTTGATAATCTCTTGTCCATATGTTCCAGAACGAATACGCCAGAACCTCGTAGACAGAAAAGTCGGGGGGGGGGGGGGCAAGATAAGACATGAAATAACATATATTTTTAGGCGACAGACAATAAGTCACTTGACGTGTTCTGTGTGGTTCAGACAGACGTTCATCATGTCACTTACAATCTTAGCATGCGGCGGCCGGACTGATAGACATGGAACAAACATGGTCAGTACTGGCTGATGTATTGTGATGATTCGTGAGCTATGTACGAGGCTGCAGTGGCGTAGATGAGTCAAACTTGGCTATAGTATGGTGACTGTTTTATGGGCTGCTGTTTACAGAATGTTAGTTGCTGTATTTTGAATGTTGCTTGTTTAGATGATTGTTGGAGAAACAAGAGTGGTTGTTTCAGAAGCTACATGGTACCGAATGTTGGTTGTTGTAGGGGCTGCATGGTACTGAATGTTAGTTGTTGTAGGGGCTGCATGGTACTGAATGTTGGCTGTTGTAGGGGCTGCATGGTACTGAATGTTGGTTGTTGTAGGGGCTGCATGGTACTGAATGTTGGCTGTTGTAGGGGCTGCATGGTACTGAATGTTGGTTGTTGTAGGGCCTGTATGGTACTGAATGTTGGCTGTTGTAGGGGCTGCATGGTTCTGAACGTTCGCTGTTGTTAGTGCCACTGACATGTAGCAAATGATAGATCAGTTCTCAGGATTTACACAGAAAGAAAATATTTGGGCAATATTCATTCTAAATCTGGTTAACCGTCACAGACAAACTTCCGTTCAAAATACGCCGGTCACGTGATGAACAATTCGCTAACTTCTTCTTCCTCTTCTTCTTTTTCTTCTCCTTCTTCTTCTGCAGCTCTCCGAGACATTAAGGCTCATTGTTTCAGATAAAGTTCGTCTCCATTCCAATCTATTCCTAATCTTCTCTTTCCAGTTGGTGACGCCAATTTCTTTTATATCCTCTTCTACGTTGTCTTTCCATATCTGTCTTAGTCTACCCCTTGGTCTTGTTTCTCATGTGCAATGTCTAATCTTCTTCTTCTTCTTCGTTCACTTCTACCATCAAAAACCGTACTGTGAACCTACTGAATTCACGCATGTGGTCCTCGTTAGGTCCCGTGGTCCCCTGTGTGGTCCAAAATAGACCACATGAGTTCCACGAAAGGACCACAAGGGGTTCAGAGTATCACAGTGCTTTAGCCTGTATTCTTGGTGGGTATCGGAAGCGGGATTGCGTGACACCGTGGTTTTCATTGCACCAGTTTGGTCTAGGGTTGGACTTTCTCACCGGAAGACCTCGACGTGTTTGGAATATCAGTGCATCCCCGCTGGGTGAGAGGCGTAAGCCAACCCAGGCCAGAGTTGGACTTTCTCACCGGAAAACCTCGACGTGTTTTGAGATACCCGTGTATCACCGCCGGGTGAGAGGTGGTTGCCCATCCAATCCAGGGTTGGACTTTCTCACCGGAAAACCTCAGCGTGATTAGGATACGCAGACATCCCCGCCGGGTGAGAGGTGGTTGCCTATCTAGACTTCCCTGGTCCAGTGTCTCCGACTTCAGCATTTTGCGGTCGTGGCCGCTACCCTTCCTAGTTGTGACCAGGATGGAGCTTTTGTCCAGGAGGACGAATCCTCGCCACTAGTGACTTCTACCCCTGGGTTGAGCCGGTTTAGGCATTCCCCAGTATGGGCGTGTTTGGGACGGGACCGACCTCTGGGGCAGAGGTACTGTGACATTCATAGCCTTCAAGATTCACCCCTGGTATGAGCCGGTTTAGGCAAAATTCACCAGTATGGGTGTTTATCAGGCGTTACCGACCTCTAGAGCGGAGGTGGCATGACATGTCTAGCCATCGAGTTCCAACCCTGGTGTGTGCCGGTTTAGGCATATTTCACCAGTGTAGGTGTATTTCGGACGTAGGCGGCCTCTAGAGCAGAGGCGCCGTGGTATAGCTCTCGTAGCGATACTACTGGACATACCAGGTTAAACTTCACTTTCCACCACCTTTTCCCATCGGCGCCGCACAGCAACCTTTATTTCCGCATTTACTTCCTTAACCGGGAGGAGCTTCACTCCACGCGCGGCATTTGAAGAGTCAAGCCAGCAGTGACTTAACCTCTGGGACAAGCCGGTTCATGCATTTCACCCGATATGACTGCACTCAGGACGTGGCCGACCTCCAGACCAGAGGTGCCGTGATTTGACTGTTTGCTTCGATTTATCCTTTCAACCACCTTTTCCGCAGTGATGCTGCGCGGCAACCTCATTTGCAAATTTCTTCATTGGCCGGGAAGAGCACCGCTCCACGCACGGCAGCTGAAGATCTCGCCAACAGCGGCAGATGAGCTACCAAACGTGACACTCATCTACCCTAAGTAACTGGTTTTCAGGCGCCAGATATTCGCCCTCGCCCCTTCTCCTGTCAGTTTAAACAGTTCTGCCACGGGAAGGCCAGGAGCTGGACTTGACTGCCAGAGGCTGTTTGTGGCGCGTTTGCAGTCCTTAGAACCTGCAATGTCTAATAAAACTCATCGCACAAAAGTATACCAATTAGCTAAAATTAAGCACTTCATCGATCAAGACACTAGGAAGACATACTACATATCTCATATGCAAACACATTTAGACTATTGCTCAACAGTTTGGGATGGTTGCTCAGTGTCAAATACAAAGAGGCTTTGCTCTCTCCAAAAGCGAGCAGTAAAGCTTATTAGTGACAAAGATCAGGCACAAACAACTAACCATCACAAACGTATCAAAATACTACCTCTTAAGAACAGGTTCCTCTTCAACAAAGCCAAGTTAGTACATCAAATTCTTTCACGGCATGCCCCGCCTTATCTATGGAACCTGTTTAAATTTAGCCCAAAGTGCAGCCAACGCTTGAACAACGTATGTCTTCCAAAACCTAGACTTGATCTTTACAAGAAAAGCTTTAGTTATTCTGCTGCTCATCTTTGGAATACCCTCCCATCCTATATAAAAAATATAAATTATACTCCTTCCTACAACTACAAGCTTTCCCAATATCTATTTGATGTCGACTACATGCCTTCATGAATTATAAAACTTAAAAGTTATCTTAAACTGCTCTTACAGACAGTGAATACAATTAATTGTTTTCTGAATAGTCCTGAAAAATTTGTTTAGTAGATAGTCATTTATAATATATGTAGTTACTTCTGTACTGAGTGAATGTTTAAGAGTGAAACGTAAATGTTATATTTTATTTTATGTCTCTCAGCTTCAATGTTAGTTATGTTTGTTATATGAACAGCATATTTGTAGAATGTCTGGAATAGAGTGAAAGATGTATGATAAAGGGCAGAATGTTAGACGGGCCTGCGTGCCCAATTCTTAACCTTTTTGAAATAAAGATCAATCAATCAATCCCTCATCTCTTGTGCATACATCATTTTCGTTTGTCTGTTCTCTTCCATTCTTTCTACATGCCCCAGCCAGCGTAGTCTGTTCAGTTTCAAGAGATTTGTAATTCGTTGAGATTTAAATAAGCTGCTCAATTCAGTGTTCTTTCTAGCTCTCCAATCTTCACTGTTGGTATCCTTTATGTGCCCAAAGATTCTTCTTATGATCTTGCTCTCAAAGATCTGCAAATGTTGTTCATTTTTTTGCTGCACTCCATGTTTCTGATCCGTACATGACGGCTGGTCTTATTATAGTTTTGTAGATTGTTATTTTGGTGTTTTGGGACAGGATTTTGGATTTCAACAGGTGTTGCAAGGTGAAGTATATTTTATTCCCTATCTGTACTCTGATTTTAATTTCCTCGTTTACTATGTTGCTTCTGTTGAAGGTTGTGCCTAGATATTTGTATGTTTCTGCTTTACTAATAATCATCTCTCCAACATTTATATAATCTGGATCATTCTGCCCCCTGGTCTCTTGATATTTTCATATACTCTATGTCCTATCTTGGTAAATCGTTAAGCCCAGTTTTAGTGTCACATCTCTCAGGTGTATGCAGGTATTAATGACTTCTTGCATAGTTTCCCCCACCAGGTCGATGTCATCAGCGTATCCTACGCCAGTTCATTCATTCATTCATTTGCACATCCCTTGGGGAACTTTGCCTCCCTAATAGCACTCCTGTAGGGGTCTCGGTTGTGAGCAACTTGGCCTGCTGCTGATGCATCCATTTGTAGATCATCAACGATGTCTTGCAGCCACCTTCGCCTTGGTCTTCCTCTCTTTCCTTTTCCCATTATGTACCCTTCCAAGACAGTTTTCCCTAGATTATCATGACGTTTTATGTGTCCAAAATATTTAAGTTTTCTCTGTTTAATCCTCTTTATTAGCCAGCCTTCTTCAATACTAAGTTCTTGTAGTACGCCAACTAAGAAAGTTAATCTTAAGAAACTCAAGTTTAAAAAAAAATGTGGGTCGAGCAAGGAAAAAATGAAAAGATAAGTAATCACAGGCAGCATTTGAATAAACAAATTCATAATTAAATTTTTGTTTAAAATGGCGAGACATGTGAAAATGAATTGGTCACGCTGATTCTCGCAGGAAACACGGTCGTCTTGTTACGGGGCCGAAGAATCCCCAGTCTACAACTTTCCAGCAAAGGTCAGGAAACCACTTCGAGCAAAGGTCAGGAAACCCAATGTCGAACCAAGGTCGCGGACGATTTTGGGAAAACAAACGAAAAATGTCATAAAACAAGAAAATATTATTCAATATGGACGAAGGAAGTTATCGCAGACAATGGTTGGATACCGCCCAAAACACAAGAGATAAATCTGTGTGCTAGCCAGTACCACACGCAACCACATAATAATCTTTCTGTTTTAGTCCATATCATTTTCTGTACAGGCAAGAAAAACATAAACAAGATGGCCTCCCTCACATTGACTGCCGGGGGTAAGGTCCGCATCTCGTTACGGGTGGGCCCGGTTTGCAGTACCACCGGGTCACGGCCTGTTGTTTTCGTTGTCTCAAAAAAAAAAGACTCTAAGACTAGGGAAAACAAACTCTAGACAAGACTCTAAGACCAAGGAAGATAAACTCTAGATAAGACTCTAAGAACATGGAAACAAACTCTAGATAAGACTCTAAGAACATGGAAACAAACTCTAGATAAGACTCTAAGAACATGGAAACAAACTCTAGATAAGACTCTAAGAACATGGAAACAAACTCTAGATAAGACTCTAAGAACATGGAAACAAACTCTAGATAAGACTCTAAGACTAGGGAAAACAAACTCTAGACAAGACTCTAAGACTAGGGAAAACAATCTCTAGACAAGACTCTAAGACTAGGGAAAACAAACTCTAGACAAGACTCTAAGACCATGGAAACAAACTCTAGACAAGACTCCAAGATGAGGGAAACAAACGCTAAGAAAAAGAAAAACTCATTTGCTGTATCTCTCACTCTGCCATCCAGACAACGCATGCTATGCTCCTGTCGCTTGTTCAATGGTCTCTCCATGCGTGGTGGAGCCAAAGAAGATAACCACCTACATCCCCTCTAAGAAGCGGCCAAATTTACTACAGTACACCCTCGCGGATGTAGTTCTTCTACTACAAGATCTTCAGATCAGCTTCTGGCACCTTCCAGTTGGCAAATACAAACAGGTTATACAACATCCTACAGTCCGGCCTCACCTCTGGGACACCAGAAAGAACACACAAGCTCATGGGAAGCCCACATTTCTTGTTTTACTCTCTCAAAACATACCAGACAATATCTTACTGTACCACAACACAAAATTAAAGTGCAACAGGTATTCCGTTGTTGCACTGTTTATTTTCACACCAAAATCGACCCCCAAGACAAAGGTCTCCATAAATATCGTTCCCATTTTAATGTGTTTATATTTAGACCTACGATCTTCTCTGGAAAGACATTACAAGGAAGTGAAGTTTACAAAGACGGGCATTATATGACGTCAGAACGGTTGCTTAACAGCTGTACTATTATCTATGCTGTGAACATTTACGTGCATATATAATACGTAGATATAAAAGTACGTACACATATAGCTTTGTAGTTTCTTGCGTTGTTATATACAAATACAAGTCATGCTGTAGTGTCAGTTCTCAGTTGAGCTATCTTCAGATCAAGAGGACTATCTCAGCCTTCATTTCAACAGGATTATCTCAGTCTTCATTTCAGCAGAACTATCTCAGTCTTCATTTTAACAGGACTATCTCAGTCTTCATTTTAACAGGACTATCCCAGTCTTCATTTCAACAGGACTATCACAGTCTTCATTTCAACAGGACTATCCCAGTCTTCATTTTAACAGGACTATCTCAGTCTTCATTTTAACAGGACTATCCCAGTCTTCATTTTAACAGAACTATCTCAGTCTTCATTTTAACAGGACTATCCCAGTCTTCATTTTAACAGGACTATCCCAGTCTTCATTTTAACAGAACTATCTCAGTCTTCATTTTAACAGGACTATCTCAGTCTTCATTTCAGCAGAACTATCTCAGTCTTCATTTCAACAGGACTATCCCAGTCTTCATTTTAACAGGACTATCCCAGTCTTCATTTCAACAAGACTATCCCAGTCTTCATTTTAACAGGACTTTCCCAGTCTTCATTTTAACAGAACTATCTCAGTCTTCATTTTAACAGGACTATCTCAGTCTTCAGCAAAACTGTCAGTCTCAATCTTCAGCAACTTAGCTCATCTTAACCTGTACATCAGTGGATCTCAGCCTGTGTGGCCTCGAGCAACCTTTCCGCCACATGTCAGAAGCTCAGTCCCAATCCCACATTCCCCGTCTATTTTTTCTGCTCAAAAATTCTGATTGAGGAGTGTTTTGTAAAAACGCTTTTTTTTTGTGAGGGGGGGGGGGGAGGGGGTGAGAGAGACAGAGAGAGGGAGAGAGACACAGAGAGATAGAGAGACGGATGGAGTATGTGCTATATAATAGTTAAATCTTATTTTCATTTTTAGCCGTGGTATGTCTTGGACGGATAGCTGGATAGCTGGATAGCTGGATAACACTTTTTCCTTTCATTTCTCCGCCCTCCGCTTATTTTGTCATTTGTACTCAACACACATGCGCACTAAACTCACATTTTCCTTAAGTCGAAGATGTATTGAGGCGCGTACAGGTGGGCAGTCGATTTACAGGTAAGCGCAGGTATGTGTGTGAATCCAGGTGTTATAGAAAACAGATGTTTTGCGTCATTACCTGCGCAAGTATGCCCTATTTACAAACAGCTGACCTTCAGTTACATACCTGCTCCATTTTCAAGAAGTTCATCAGTGAATCAAACCCTGGACATTTGTTGCGGCACTGAGAAGATACGCTTTAAGTGTGGTAATGAGTAGATGCGTTTTAGGTGTGCCACTGTGAAGATAAAGTCGTGTACTGCTGGACCTGTGCGCCAACACGGCAAAACTCAAGCAGCAACGCTAAAGAAGCACTTCGCCACTGTGAGAACCGCTGACCCAGGCAGCAACGCTAAAGAAGTACTTCGCAACTGTGAGAACCGCTGACCCAGGTAGCAACTGAATTAATTTGGTTTCCCATCTCCACTGATCAAATCTCAGAAATTGTAATATGCAGATAAGGAAAGTCACATTCAACAGCTTGAAAGCCACTGGAACCCAATTTAGTAACAGCTGAAACACACGAGAATGGGCGGTGACAAGTGAGGATGTGGCAAAGTATAGTATATAACAGATGACAAGCCCTCTCCCTGGCAAGAACTAGTTCGCCATATAAGGAGGGAGTGGACAACACCCACTCTCAGAGAGGATAACAGACATACAACATGATATAATATAGAGCCAACTTACAATCTCAATTAAAATTTCCATGGATCTGTACAGAAAACAGCACACTACAAAACATCAGACTTACAAGTCCTACCAAATCTCAAAAGAGAACAATTTCATATTATTCAGTTTACATCTCTATTTTACACAATTCATAGCAACATCAGAAAATATACATGGATCCATGAAATTTTAAAAAAAGCAACTAATAGTTTATATCCAAGCGACACTTTACATTACGCTAGAAATCTAACTTATCTATCTGAGCGTCTCTCTCAGCCAAAATACTTCATAATTCTCCTCTTCTACGACAAAGGTTTGTGCTTAAATATCAGCTATCTTTTCTAAATGGAAGTTTCTTGAATTTTACTTTTCACGAGGAGTTAAAACCCTGTTTATGACTGTGGACTGTCTCAAAACAACAACAACAACAACAACAACAACAACCCACATTTAACTTTTCTGTCTCTAATTTTAACTAGCTATAAAAACGTGACAAGAAAAAGTTCACTAAAAGTAACCATAATTCTCGGGAAGTAAACGTGTCAAAACTGACCTTTCCTTGAACTATCCAACGTCTTAAATAAGGGCTTTAATCATTTAGTCAAAGTACTACAATTATCTTGGATTATATCCCTTAAATCGTAAAAGATATGACTCAAGTGCAATATTCATAGAATACTGTCACAAAGTTTAAAATGTGGCACTGAGAAGACAGTTTTTAAGTGTGGCACTTAGAATATACGTTTTAAGTGTGGCACTGAGAAGATAAGTTTTAAGTGTGCCACTGAGAAGATACGTTTTAAGTGTCGTCACAAAATACGAGAAGAGTATGGTAATGAACAGAACCTCCAAGGGGAGACCATTCTGCCTTCTCTAGTCCTGTGTTTCTAAACCGTTTTACTATCGCGGGACCTTTGGAGTATACTGGTATTTTTCAGGTTTCAGCTCTGCAGCTTTTGGTACGCTGGCATGATCCTTAAGATGTAGACATTAAAGTTCATTAACAATTAACAATCTTCAGTAGCAACTAATAATACTTGAAGTAACGATCGTGTTAACCGGCAATTAATGGTAAATTCATTCATTCATTTGCATGTCCCTTGCGGAACTTTGCCTCAACAGCACTCCTGTAGGCCTCTCGGTTGTGAGCAAGATGGCCTGCTGCTGCTGCGTCCATTTGCAGATCGTCAACGATTTCTTGCAGCCATCTTCGTTTTGGTCTTCCTCTTTTTCTTTTTCCCATTATGTATCCTTCCAATATGGTCTTCTCTAAATTATCATGACGTTTAATGTGTCCAAAATATTTACGTTTTCTCTCTTTAATAGCCAGCCTTCTTCAATATTAAGCTCTTGTAGTATAGATATATTTGTTCTTTTTTGTGTCCACGATATTTGAAGAACTCTTTGTAGCATTTACATTCAAAGGCATTTATGTGTTTCTCAGCTGTTTTGTTAAGTGTCCAGGTCTCACAGGCATATGTTGCTATGGGAAAGATGCATGACCTTAAAAATCTTATTTTTGTAGTTCTGTCTGCTCCTCTCCACAGATTCTTTATTTGTTTTACTTTCTGAAGAGCAATAGATGTCCTCCTTTTAATTTCCCCCATTGTATCTCCATTATTAGTTAGCAGTGATCCAAGATATTCAAAACTCTCCACTTCTTCCAATTGTTCCTCATTGATATATATTTCAGCTGCCTTGTTTGTTTTGTCAGTTGTCATCAATTTAGTTTTCTTCGCATTAAGATAGACGTTCTGCTCTTCGCTGTTCTTACGGACTGACATAATTAGTTTTTCCATTCCTTTTTGTGTTGTGGATAGTAACACTGTGTCATCAGCATATCTAATCTCTGGTATTTGTTAATCTCCAATTGTTATGGCATCGTAATATTCTTTGTCTACATCTTCTCTAACATTCTTCATTATATTTTCAGTATACAAGTTAAATAAGTAGGGTGACAATATGCACCCCTGATGGACCCCTTGTTTTATGTAAAACCAAGTTGTTGTTTCACCATTTATTCTCACTGCTGCTTGTTGGTCTAGATACAGCAGTGATGTTAATTGTATCAAATGTGTTGGAAATCCCATTTTTTCCATTATTTCCCAAAGTTTCTGGTGTTGTATACAATCAAATATCTTTGAGTAGTCTATAAAGGATAAATATAGATTCACATTAAACTCTCTGCATTTCTCTATTATTAATCTTAGATTGAATATATGATCTCTTGATCCTCTTCCTTGCCTGAAACCAGCTTGGACCATATTGACTTCTTCTTCTATTCTCTTTCGAAGTCTAACCATTATGATTTTTAACAGAATTTTACTGGCATGACTAATCAAGGCAACAGTTCTGTAGTTTGTGCATAATTTCAGGTTACCCTTTTTTGGCAGTGGTATGAATACAGTTCTTTTCCATTCTTTTGGTCAAATACCTGAATGCCATATCTTTTTGCACAGTGCATGATAGATTGTTGCACACTACTTTCCTCCTGCTTTAATAAATTCAGCTGTTATCTCATCACATCCTGGTGATTTACCAGTTTTCAGATTATTTATTGGCCATAAAACTTCTATTGTCAGTTCAGGTTCTTTCTCCTCCAATAATAATTCACACTGTTGATTTCTGTTTCCACAGTCGGTTGTTTCATACATTCCTTTGCAATATTCCATGGTAAATTACCGATTAAAAAAGAGAAAAACTAAAACTTGAAGGTCGCCAATTACTGTAACCAGTTTATAGTTCAAAACCTAGTAAAAAAATTTTAAAAAAAAACAATCAGCGAAATGGGCTGTAAGATAACCGGACCAGTAGACTGATGATGTTCAGCCACAGCCAGCTGTAAGGACTTTTGTTCAACGTGTGAGAATTTTGTCAAGATTAAATCTCGCCGCAAGTTTGGTCAGAAGAAAAACTTCACACGAACATTCACTTTCCGGTGGTGTTTGTAAAATGTGTTTCATTGTGCATTTAAAAAAGTGAATAAAATACCTTATGTTATACTGAGAAGGCCAGTGTTTTCGGAAAGTACTTAACAGGAGGAGGAGAGGGGAGGGAGAGAAAGGATGAATGAGGGAAGAGGAAGGCAGAGCAGACTGTTACCAGGACGTTGTATAACTACTGCAACTATTATATTACTACTACTACTACTACTACTACTACTACTACTACTACTACTACTACTACTATACTACTACTACTACTAAGTTTACTTATTTCATCATGAAAGGCCGGCTGTTCCGATGATGTTTTGACATATCAAAGACCCCCCGATGTTTGAAATTCAAACTGGCCCTACCGCGTGCAGCTACCCTCTCCGTGCCGCAGGAAGAAACGCTGACGTTCAGTTGGATGCCGGAATAAAATCGTGGGTCTTGATCAGTATAGGGGGTATATTTGTAAAATGTATTGGAAAACAGTATTTCCATGTACTTCCATGTACTTATTATGTTTCAAAATATAATTAAATGTATGAAGATTTCTTAAATGCAGAGTTTTTTAGGAAAAAAGAAGTAATGTGATGTTTTTGGACAATGATTGTGCCCAGCTCACCATCGGCTAGGTCTAGATATGCACTGCTTACCATCTGAGATGTCTAGATCTACGTGTCGATCTCGTAATTTGATTCTATGTTGCATTCTCGCTAAATTAATGTCTGAATTAACCTCCTAACTACTTCTCCAGTTTTCAGATTATTTATTGGCCATAAAACTTCTATTGTCAGTTCAGGTTCTTTCTCCTCCAATAATAATTCACACTGTTGATTTCTGTTTCCACAGTCGGTTGTTTCATACATTCCTTTGCAATATTCCATGGTAAATTACCGATTAAAAAAGAGAAAAACTAAAACTTGAAGGTCGCCAATTACTGTAACCAGTTTATAGTTCAAAACCTAGTAAAAAAATTTTAAAAAAAAACAATCAGCGAAATGGGCTGTAAGATAACCGGACCAGTAGACTGATGATGTTCAGCCACAGCCAGCTGTAAGGACTTTTGTTCAACGTGTGAGAATTTTGTCAAGATTAAATCTCGCCGCAAGTTTGGTCAGAAGAAAAACTTCACACGAACATTCACTTTCCGGTGGTGTTTGTAAAATGTGTTTCATTGTGCATTTAAAAAAGTGAATAAAATACCTTATGTTATACTGAGAAGGCCAGTGTTTTCGGAAAGTACTTAACAGGAGGAGGAGAGGGGAGGGAGAGAAAGGATGAATGAGGGAAGAGGAAGGCAGAGCAGACTGTTACCAGGACGTTGTATAACTACTGCAACTATTATATTACTACTACTACTACTACTACTACTACTACTACTACTACTACTACTACTACTACTACTACTACTACTACTAAGTTTACTTATTTCATCATGAAAGGCCGGCTGTTCCGATGATGTTTTGACATATCAAAGACCCCCCGATGTTTGAAATTCAAACTGGCCCTACCGCGTGCAGCTACCCTCTCCGTGCCGCAGGAAGAAACGCTGACGTTCAGTTGGATGCCGGAATAAAATCGTGGGTCTTGATCAGTATAGGGGGTATATTTGTAAAATGTATTGGAAAACAGTATTTCCATGTACTTCCATGTACTTATTATGTTTCAAAATATAATTAAATGTATGAAGATTTCTTAAATGCAGAGTTTTTTAGGAAAAAAGAAGTAATGTGATGTTTTTGGACAATGATTGTGCCCAGCTCACCATCGGCTAGGTCTAGATATGCACTGCTTACCATCTGAGATGTCTAGATCTACGTGTCGATCTCGTAATTTGATTCTATGTTGCATTCTCGCTAAATTAATGTCTGAATTAACCTCCTAACTACTTCTCCAGTTGTCTAATATGTTTAGATCTACTTGGGATACATTCAAGAACAGTGGTCTGGTCACAGGCCATGTCCATAACCCCTTTCTACATCATCAAAAATGAAAATTTTCGATGTTTCTCTTTCTTTTTATCACTCGGCATCGCTCGTAACTAAGGACTCTTTCACCATTTTGAAAAGTGTCACTGGACACGCGGACGAAATATGTACAATCTAAATGTTACACCGGGTTTTTTAATGAAATAAACCAAGTGTCGCTATAACGACGATACGTACTATGTCGGAAAACCGGAAGTGTCACTATAGTGCCGAAAGGTACGGGTGGCCATTTAATTGGTCATTTGGGTTCTCCGAGAATCCAGTATCTGCCACGTCTACAGAACTGTGATTAATACTCTTGGTCTGTACAGCGAAGACCAGTGGGGAGGCAATGATGTAAAGACAAAAAAGAGACAGAAATGAATGGAGTATTGACTACACATTAACAAAACTTCACTGTCAGACGTTACCAGATTCAGTTGACTGGGAACAACTGCATGAAAGTAACAGATTACGCTGTACATTGTCTGCTTCAGAAATGATCGGGCGCCGATCGGGCGCCTGTCGGGCCCATGGATAAATAAACTTAATAATTCTATCAGTTGGCCAATGTCTGTCTTATAGTCGACATCTGCGACCAACCACTGTTTGACTAAAGGCGACATCAAGACACGAAGCCACAGAATATCAAGACAAGTGAGGACAGAATATCAAGACATGAAGCCACAGAATATCAAGACAAGTGAGGACAGAATATCAAGACATGAAGGCACAGAATATCAAGACACAAAGCCACAGAATATCAAGACATGTGGGCACAGAATATCAAGACATGTGGGCACAGAATATCAAGACATGTGGGCACAGAATATCAAGACATGTGGGCACAGAATATCAAGACATGTGGGCACAGAATATCAAGACATGTGGGCACAGAATATCAAGACATGTGGGCACAGAATATGAAGATATGTGGGCACAGAATATCAAGACATGTGGGCACAGAATATGAAGATATGTGGGCACAGAATATCAAGACATGTGGGCACAGAATATGAAGATATGTGGGCACAGAATATCAAGATATGTGGGCACAGAATATCAAGACATGTGGGCACAGAATATCAAGATATGTGGGCACAGAATATCAAGACATGTGGGCACAGAATATGAAGACATGTGGGCACAGAATATGAAGACATGTGGGCACAGAATATCAAGATATGTGGGCACAGAATATCAAGACATGTGGGCACAGAATATCAAGACATGTGGGCACAGAATATCAAGACATGTGGGCACAGAATATCAAGACATGTGGGCACAGAATATCAAGACATGTGGGCACACAATATCAAGACATGTGGGCACAGAATATCAAGACATGTGGGGACAGAATATCAAGACATGTGGGCACAGAATATCAAGACATGTGGGCACAGAATATCAAGACATGTGGGCACAGAATATCAAGAAATCGCATGTGGGCACAGAATATCAAGACACGAAGCCACAGAATATCAAGACATGTGGGCACAGAATATCAAGACACGAAGCCACAGAATATCAAGACATGTGGGCACAGAATATCAAGACATGTGGGCACAGAATATCAAGACATGTGGGCACAGAATATCAAGACACGAAGCCACAGAATATCAAGACATGTGGGCACAGAATATCAAGACACGAAGCCACAGAATATCAAGACATGTGGGCACAGAATATCAAGACACGAAGCCACAGAATATCAAGACATGTGGGCACAGAATATCAAGACACGATGCCACAGAATATCAAGACATGTGGGCACAGAATATCAAGACACGAAGCCACAGAATATCAAGACACGTGGGCACAGAATATCAAGACATATGGGCACAGAATATCAAGACATATGGACACAGAATATCAAGACATGTGGGCACAGAATATCAAGACATGTGGGCACAGAATATTAAGCCATGTGGGGACAGAATATCAAGACATGAAGGCACAGAATATTAAGACATGTGAGGACAGAATATCAAGACATGTGGGCACAGAATATCAAGACATGTGGGCACAGAATATCAAGACATGTGGGCACAGAATATCAAGACATGTGGGCACAGAATATCAAGACATGTGGGCACAGAATATCAAGACATGTGGGCACAGAATATCAAGACATGTGGGCACAGAATATCAAGACATGTGGGCACAGAATATCAAGACATGTGGGCACAGAATATCAAGAGATGTGGGCACAGAATATCAAGACACAAAGCCACAGAATATCAAGACATGTGGGCACAGAATATCAAGACACAAAGCCACAGAATATCAAGACATGTGGGCACAGAATATCAAGACATATGGGCACAGAATATCAAGACATGTGGACACAGAATATCAAGACACGAAGCCACAGAATATCAAGACATGTGGGCACAGAATATCAAGACACACAGCCACAGAATATCAAGACATGTGGACACAGAATATCAAGACATGTGGGCACAGAATATCAAGACATGTGGGCACAGAATATCAAGACACGAAGTCACATAATATCAAGACATGTGGGGACAGAATATCAAGACATGTGGGCACAGAATATCAAGACATGTGGGCACAGAATATCAAGACATGTGGGCACAGAATATCAAGACATGTGGGCACAGAATATCAAGACACGAAGCCACAGAATATCAAGACATGTGGGCACAGAATATCAAGACACGAAGCCACAGAATATCAAGACATGTGGGCACAGAATATCAAGACATGTGGGCACAGAATATCAAGACATGTGGGCACAGAATATCAAGACACGAAGCCACAGAATATCAAGACATGTGGGCACAGAATATCAAGACACGAAGCCACAGAATATCAAGACATGTGGGCACAGAATATCAAGACACGAAGCCACAGAATATCAAGACATGTGGGCACAGAATATCAAGACACGATGCCACAGAATATCAAGACATGTGGGCACAGAATATCAAGACACGAAGCCACAGAATATCAAGACATGTGGGCACAGAATATCAAGACACGAAGCCACAGAATATCAAGACATGTGGGCACAGAATATCAAGACATGTGGGCACAGAATATCAAGACATGTGGGCACAGAATATTAAGACATGTGAGGACAGAATATCAAGACATGTGGGCACAGAATATTAAGACATGTGAGGACAGAATATCAAGACATGTGGGCACAGAATATCAAGACATGTGGGCACAGAATATCAAGACATGTGGGCACAGAATATCAAGACATGTGGGCACAGAATATCAAGACATGTGGGCACAGAATATCAAGACATGTGGGCACAGAATATCAAGAGTGAATAGGAACAACATTATGAGAGTAACTGAATACAAAATCAAGAAATTATATAATCAAAGACCATATCAAGAAATTATATAACCAAAGACCATATCAAGAAATTATATAACCAAAGACCATATCAAGAAATCAAGTAACAAAATAAACCAAAGACCATATCATGAAATTATATAACAAAAGAACATATCAAGAAATTATATAACCAAAGACCATATCAAGAAATTATATAACCAAAGACCATATCACGAAATCAAGTAACAAAATAAACCAAAGATCACATCAAGAAATCAAGTGAAAAAAAAATCAACTAAAGACAACATGAAGAAACTATATAGAGACAACATTATGACGCTGGTCACTGACATCTGACTCAAACGACTCATGAGATCCACGACCCATGAGATCCATCTATCAACCTTCAGCAAGAAGATGACAACTGATGATGAATATGACGGCGATGATGATAACTGACTTACTGACAGTATCTGATGAGACAGTTAAGTTACAAACAATGGGTTTGAAGGCAGCCACGCTACAGAGAACAAGACACCTCAAATAATAGGGCCATCTTCTGTACTGAGATCTACAAGTATATTCTTCCACAAACAACAAAATCTGCACAAGAAAACCAGGCCAAAGTTGTACGTTTAAAAACTGCTTCGACCTACACTTGTTACTTATCTAATATTCACTAAAATTACAGGCACAGGTCAAAGAGCAGGGATATGTTTTGGGGGGGGGGGGTTGGGGAGTGGGTCAACGAGTGGTAGGGAAGTAGAGGGCTGGGTGTGTCCCATTGTTAAGACATGAATATATGGGTCAGTTTTATCTGAACTTGTGAGGAGTTTTATGTAAAGATGTGCGGCTGATTCGAAAGAAGGACCATCAGGCGACATTTTGTGTACCTGGTGCTGCAGTTCTTACATGTAGGCATGCCCTGGCTGGCTGTATTTTAGTTATTTCATCAACACTGTCATTATTGTTGTTGTCAGTAGAAAAGCTAGTATTATTACTATTATCATTACTGTTTTCTATGCTATTACATGGCTGATGGTCATACACAACCACTATTATTACTACTTCTTTAACCACGGCCATTACTTTTACTACTCTTGGTATTACTACTATCTTTAGTGCTACTATTCCACCGCTATTATTACTTTTATTACTACTACTACTACTACTACTACTACTACTACTACTACTGATGCTGCTTATACTATAACTACAACTACTACTACAACTATTACCATTATTATCTCTATTACTACTACTACTATTATTACTACCTCTATCTCTATGACCATAGCAACATATGCCTGTGAGACCTGGACACTTAACAAAACAGCTGAGAAACACATAAATGCCTTTGAATGTAAATGCTACAGAAGAGTTCTCCAAATATCGTGGACACAAAAAAGAACAAATATATCTATACTACAAGAGCTTAATATTGAAGAAGGCTGGCTAGTGAAGAGGATTAAAGAGAGAAAACTGAAATATTTTGGACACATTAAACGTCATAATAATTTAGAGAAGACCGTATTGGAAGGATACATAATGGGCACAGAATATTAAGACATGTGAGGACAGAATATCAAGACATGTGGGCACAGAATATCAAGACATGTGGGCACAGAATATCAAGACATGTGGGCACAGAATATCAAGACATGTGGGCACAGAATATCAAGACATGTGGGCACAGAATATCAAGACATGTGGGCACAGAATATCAAGAGTGAATAGGAACAACATTATGAGAGTAACTGAATACAAAATCAAGAAATTATATAATCAAAGACCATATCAAGAAATTATATAACCAAAGACCATATCAAGAAATTATATAACCAAAGACCATATCAAGAAATCAAGTAACAAAATAAACCAAAGACCATATCATGAAATTATATAACAAAAGAACATATCAAGAAATTATATAACCAAAGACCATATCAAGAAATTATATAACCAAAGACCATATCACGAAATCAAGTAACAAAATAAACCAAAGATCACATCAAGAAATCAAGTGAAAAAAAAATCAACTAAAGACAACATGAAGAAACTATATAGAGACAACATTATGACGCTGGTCACTGACATCTGACTCAAACGACTCATGAGATCCACGACCCATGAGATCCATCTATCAACCTTCAGCAAGAAGATGACAACTGATGATGAATATGACGGCGATGATGATAACTGACTTACTGACAGTATCTGATGAGACAGTTAAGTTACAAACAATGGGTTTGAAGGCAGCCACGCTACAGAGAACAAGACACCTCAAATAATAGGGCCATCTTCTGTACTGAGATCTACAAGTATATTCTTCCACAAACAACAAAATCTGCACAAGAAAACCAGGCCAAAGTTGTACGTTTAAAAACTGCTTCGACCTACACTTGTTACTTATCTAATATTCACTAAAATTACAGGCACAGGTCAAAGAGCAGGGATATGTTTTGGGGGGGGGGGGTTGGGGAGTGGGTCAACGAGTGGTAGGGAAGTAGAGGGCTGGGTGTGTCCCATTGTTAAGACATGAATATATGGGTCAGTTTTATCTGAACTTGTGAGGAGTTTTATGTAAAGATGTGCGGCTGATTCGAAAGAAGGACCATCAGGCGACATTTTGTGTACCTGGTGCTGCAGTTCTTACATGTAGGCATGCCCTGGCTGGCTGTATTTTAGTTATTTCATCAACACTGTCATTATTGTTGTTGTCAGTAGAAAAGCTAGTATTATTACTATTATCATTACTGTTTTCTATGCTATTACATGGCTGATGGTCATACACAACCACTATTATTACTACTTCTTTAACCACGGCCATTACTTTTACTACTCTTGGTATTACTACTATCTTTAGTGCTACTATTCCACCGCTATTATTACTTTTATTACTACTACTACTACTACTACTACTACTACTACTACTACTACTGATGCTGCTTATACTATAACTACAACTACTACTACAACTATTACCATTATTATCTCTATTACTACTACTACTATTATTACTACCTCTATCTCTATGACCATAGCAACATATGCCTGTGAGACCTGGACACTTAACAAAACAGCTGAGAAACACATAAATGCCTTTGAATGTAAATGCTACAGAAGAGTTCTCCAAATATCGTGGACACAAAAAAGAACAAATATATCTATACTACAAGAGCTTAATATTGAAGAAGGCTGGCTAGTGAAGAGGATTAAAGAGAGAAAACTGAAATATTTTGGACACATTAAACGTCATAATAATTTAGAGAAGACCGTATTGGAAGGATACATAATGGGAAAAAGAAAAAGAGGAAGACCAAGACGAAGATGGCTGCAAGACATCGTTGACGATCTGGAAATGGATGCAACAGCAGCAGGCCATCTTGCTCACAACCGAGAGGCCTACAGGAGTGCTGTTTGGGAGGCAAAGTTCCGCAAGGGACATGCAAATGAATGAATGAATGAATCTCTATGACTACTACTACTATTATTACTATCTCTATCTATATTGCTACTACTACTACTACTACTACTACTACTACTAAAACTACTACTACTACTACTATTATCTCTTTTTACTACTATTACTACTACTACTATTACTACTACTAGTACTATTACTACTACTTCTACTATTATTATCTTTACTACTACTACTACTACTACTACTACTACTACTACTACTACTACTACTAACTGATCAATCTCAATAAAAGATGTTAAGTTTCAGAAACACACAGAAATTACTATATAAGTATACAACTATACACGAAGCACTGTAGTAAAGCTGTGATACCAGAATGTATAAACTACGAAAAAAGTAGGAGCAGCTTTATTACTTAACGTTGTAGTCGTTAAATAATAAAGCTGCTCATATTTTTTTCCTAGTTTATATATTAAGTTTCAGAAATGATAGACGCAGATGAGAAATGCACAAGTGGTCTAAATATATGTATAAAAGTAAGAGGAACTAAAACCATGAGTATAAATATATGTATAAAAGTAAGAGGAACTAAAACTATGAGTATAAATATATGTATAAAAGTATGAGGAACTAAAACCATGAGTATAAATATATGTATAAAAGTAAGAGGAACTAAAACCATGAGTATAAATATATGTATAAAAGTATGAGGAACTAAAACCACGAGTATAAATATATGTATAAAAGTAAGAGGAACTAAAACCATGAGTATAAATATATGTATAAAAGTAAGAGGAACTAAAACCATGAGTATAAATATATGTATAAAAGTAAGAGGAACTAAAACCATAAGTATAAATATATGCATAAAAGTAAGAGGAACTAAAACCATGAGTATAAATATATGTATAAAAGTATGAGGAACTAAAACCATGAGTATAAATATATGTATAAAAGTATGAGGAACTAAAACCATGAGTATAAATATATGTATAAAAGTATGAGGAACTAAAACCATGAGTATAAATATATGTATAAAAGTAAGAGGAACTAAAACCATGAGTATAAATATATGTATAAAAGTATGAGGAACTAAAACCATGAGTATAAATATATGTATAAAAGTATGAGGAACTAAAACCATGAGTATAAATATATGTATAAAGTATGATGAACTAAAACCATGAGCATAAATATATGTATAAAAGTATGAGGAACTAAAACCATGAGTATAAATATATGTATAAAGTATGAGGAACTAAAACCATGAGCATAAATATATGTATACAAGTATGAGGAACTAAAACCATGAGTATAAATATATGTATAAAAGTATGAGGAACTAAAACCATGAGTATAAATGTGGCATGGAGGAATACTGCTAGTTCCCTATTCAGACATCATTTGACCTCACATTAAACAACATAAATATTTCCTTCTAGTGAGCCTTTGTGTAGATTTGTTTAAAGAAAATCAAACTCCCTGAATGCAAGAGAGTTATTTAACAATCTCTCTGGGAACAAAGTAGAAGAAAAATGTGAGTAAGATGTTGAGTATGTGTTACCAGCAACAAGTTAGCAAGAAAAGGTGAGCTGACCGTGAGCTGTTGGGGAGATACGATGTGTGATGAGTCCTGCCTGGTGTGTTGTGACTTGTGTGTGTACACAAAATGTACAACAATTTTTATATCATGAACAACATGTGTGTAATTGCCTGTTGCTATGATTTAAACTCCTCAGGCAAGCACGAAAAATGCACGTCCAAGAAATGGGTCACCTATAAATACTCATAGAAAGGGAATCATCAATATATCGCCCACTCTGATTGGTTCACGGTTCCAAGGTCATCGTTTACCCGAAGTCATCCTAGTGGATCAATGTAGGTGCTGAGATGATCGAGCACGGATAAACAGGATAGACCTAAGTGTGAGTATTTAGACACAAGATGCGATCACTGACTTACCGATTTCGGCATCTTGTTGCTGTAAGCAGCCTGTTGCTGTGGTACAGTTTCTGGCTTGGTGTAGCTCTACCCGACTGCCACTAGCCAAGTATGGAACACTGAAAACTCTGCACTAGTTTTTGCCGCCCGCCCGATTCTGCAATGTAGGTCAATGGAAGAATCTATTTATGGGGTGGATGAGTTGGTTTCTTTCATATATAATATACATATAATAATATACATATAATAATATATGTATATTATAATATACATAATATTATAATATATAATATAATATACAAAAGATATGGAGACGGCGCTAACAACGAAAAAAAGAATTAGTTGAACCTGCAATTAGCAGAATAGTTGCAATAAACAAACATTTATCAGAATAGCACACGTTAAAATGAAAGAACTTCATGACTTGAAATAAGACAGTATTGTATGCCTGGAAGCATATTATGAAACTGTGTATGAAATGAAAACATAGCTTTACATGTATTCTCAGCAGCTTTGTGCTTATCATTAACATTCTTTTCAAAGTTTATATCTATATATATATTATATATATATATATATATATTATATATATATATATATATATATTATATATATATATATATCAGTGTGCTTGTATTGACAGAGAGACTAGCTTTCTCTTCAGAAGTTTGACTTCCTGTTAGATGTAATGTCCGAATATTTCACCCCGCAATAGCCGAATAAATTATTCTTGTTCTTATTTGCATAATGATAAATAGTTCGTATAGTAAGCAGACAATATTAATGACGTGCATTGAAGGTTTAAGCACAACACACACACGCACACAGGGAGAGAAGAGAGAGAGAGAGAGAGAGAGATACAAACAGAAACAGAAGAGAGAAAGATAACTGAAAATGAGAAAGAATATCGCGACCAATAAATCATCAAACAGTACAAGACACATGATGATTACTGGAAATAACAAGAGTGTTTCTTACACAATAATAATAATAATAATAATTTGAACACGAGATCCAGTTACAAAAAAGAAAAAAAAAAAGAAATGAGCAAATAACTGTAGACAAAAAAGAGAGGGGGGGGGGTGAGGGAGGGTTAGAGGCACCCCCCCCCCTCCTCTTTTTAACCGACCAGATGTACGTAATGAGGGATAGTCTTAAAAACAATCTTAAACTTCATTATTTGTAAGTTCTTCCACAACGCACCAGGACTGTATTCAGGTCATGAAAACATGGCTACCCCTTCATCCACCTTTACAGTACGGAACATATAACATTCAATATACAACATAAGCATAAGATAAAACATAGTAATCAATATTCTAGTAAGGAGACTTTCTGCCTCCTAGCACTTCAAGTTTATCATATCTACAACGTGATACAACATTTACTTTATATAGCTTGACAACATTTACTTTCCACAACATTTACTTTCCTCAACTTGACAACATTTACTTTCCACAACATTTACTTTCCTCAACTTGACAACATTTACTTTCCTTCTAGTGAGCCTTTGTGTAGATTTGTTTAAAGAAAATCAAACTCCCTGAATGCAAGAGAGTTATTTAACAATCTCTCTGGGAACAAAGTAGAAGAAAAATGTGAGTAAGATGTTGAGTATGTGTTACCAGCAACAAGTTAGCAAGAAAAGGTGAGCTGACCGTGAGCTGTTGGGGAGATACGATGTGTGATGAGTCCTGCCTGGTGTGTTGTGACTTGTGTGTGTACACAAAATGTACAACAATTTTTATATCATGAACAACATGTGTGTAATTGCCTGTTGCTATGATTTAAACTCCTCAGGCAAGCACGAAAAATGCACGTCCAAGAAATGGGTCACCTATAAATACTCATAGAAAGGGAATCATCAATATATCGCCCACTCTGATTGGTTCACGGTTCCAAGGTCATCGTTTACCCGAAGTCATCCTAGTGGATCAATGTAGGTGCTGAGATGATCGAGCACGGATAAACAGGATAGACCTAAGTGTGAGTATTTAGACACAAGATGCGATCACTGACTTACCGATTTCGGCATCTTGTTGCTGTAAGCAGCCTGTTGCTGTGGTACAGTTTCTGGCTTGGTGTAGCTCTACCCGACTGCCACTAGCCAAGTATGGAACACTGAAAACTCTGCACTAGTTTTTGCCGCCCGCCCGATTCTGCAATGTAGGTCAATGGAAGAATCTATTTATGGGGTGGATGAGTTGGTTTCTTTCATATATAATATACATATAATAATATACATATAATAATATATGTATATTATAATATACATAATATTATAATATATAATATAATATACAAAAGATATGGAGACGGCGCTAACAACGAAAAAAAGAATTAGTTGAACCTGCAATTAGCAGAATAGTTGCAATAAACAAACATTTATCAGAATAGCACACGTTAAAATGAAAGAACTTCATGACTTGAAATAAGACAGTATTGTATGCCTGGAAGCATATTATGAAACTGTGTATGAAATGAAAACATAGCTTTACATGTATTCTCAGCAGCTTTGTGCTTATCATTAACATTCTTTTCAAAGTTTATATCTATATATATATATTATATATATATATATATATATATATATATATATATATATATATATATATATATCAGTGTGCTTGTATTGACAGAGAGACTAGCTTTCTCTTCAGAAGTTTGACTTCCTGTTAGATGTAATGTCCGAATATTTCACCCCGCAATAGCCGAATAAATTATTCTTGTTCTTATTTGCATAATGATAAATAGTTCGTATAGTAAGCAGACAATATTAATGACGTGCATTGAAGGTTTAAGCACAACACACACACGCACACAGGGAGAGAAGAGAGAGAGAGAGAGAGAGAGATACAAACAGAAACAGAAGAGAGAAAGATAACTGAAAATGAGAAAGAATATCGCGACCAATAAATCATCAAACAGTACAAGACACATGATGATTACTGGAAATAACAAGAGTGTTTCTTACACAATAATAATAATAATAATAATTTGAACACGAGATCCAGTTACAAAAAAGAAAAAAAAAAAGAAATGAGCAAATAACTGTAGACAAAAAAGAGAGGGGGGGGGGTGAGGGAGGGTTAGAGGCACCCCCCCCCCTCCTCTTTTTAACCGACCAGATGTACGTAATGAGGGATAGTCTTAAAAACAATCTTAAACTTCATTATTTGTAAGTTCTTCCACAACGCACCAGGACTGTATTCAGGTCATGAAAACATGGCTACCCCTTCATCCACCTTTACAGTACGGAACATATAACATTCAATATACAACATAAGCATAAGATAAAACATAGTAATCAATATTCTAGTAAGGAGACTTTCTGCCTCCTAGCACTTCAAGTTTATCATATCTACAACGTGATACAACATTTACTTTATATAGCTTGACAACATTTACTTTCCACAACATTTACTTTCCTCAACTTGACAACATTTACTTTCCACAACATTTACTTTCCTCAACTTGACAACATTTACTTTCCACAATATTTACTTTCCACAACTTGACAACATTTACTCTCCACAACTTGACAACATTTACTTTCCACAACATTTACTTTCCTCAACTTGACAACATTTACTTTCCTCAACTTGACAACATTTACTTTCCTCAACTTGACAACATTTACTTTCCACAACTTGATAACATTTACTTTCCTCAACTTGATAACATTTACTTTCCACAACTTGACATTTACTTTCTATAACTTGAAAACATTTACCTTCTATAACTTGACAACATTTACTTTCCTCAACTTGATAACATTTACTTTCCACAACTTGATAACATTTACTCTCCACAACTTGACAACATTTACTTTCCACAACATTTACTTTCCTCAACTTGACAACATTTACTTTCCACAACTTGATAACATTTACTTTCCTCAACTTGACAACATTTACTTTCCACAACTTGACATTTACTTTCTATAACTTGAAAACATTTACCTTCTATAACTTGACAGCATTTACTTTCCACAACGTGACTAACTTGACAGCATTTTCTTTCCACAACTTGACCAGACCGAACATAGAAATTTGTTAAGGCCGAATATTTTTGTACGGTATTCGATTCATTCTCTAGAAATGAGTTTGTACGGTTAATAATTTTTGCAGCACGGGGAGTTATGCTTCATTGCAGGGAGATAACCGTGAATATTTTATCTGTTAGGAAGCATAATGTTTTTATTCCCTTTTGTTGTTCTGTATATATGGAAAAAAGGAATCATTGTTAAAATTAAAAAAAAAAAAAAAAACCTTAGCGACTGCTGGAGAGAAGTGACCTTAATATCAGTTGGGTCAAAAGTATTTTGCAAGGTCATTTTGAATAGACTCAAAGATATAGTGGATACTGCAATGAGAGAAGAACAAGCAGGATTTCGAAAAGAGAGAAGCTGTCTCGACCAGATCTTTACTCTCAGAATAATACTTGAAGAACATATTGAAGAGCAAACACCATTAATCCTGAACTTCATGGACTTTAAAAATGCATTTGATAGCATACACAGAGATTTATTATGGAGAATTTTAAGTCTGTATGGAATACCATCTAAAATTGTCAACACCATTAAGGACTTATACAATGGATATGTTTGTGCAGTCAAAACAGAAGAAGAGATGAGTGAGTGGTTCCAGATTGAAACAGGTGTGAAACAAGGATGTATATTATCTCCCTTGCTTTTTGGAATTGCAATAGACTTCATAATGAAAAAAATTCTGCACAGTTAACACAGGAATTGACTTGGTACATGGGACCCATCTAGAAGATCTTGATTTTGCTGATGACATAACTCTTATCTGTAACAATGTGAATTCCATGCAAGAAAAAACAGATATGATGTCTTCACTGGCTAGCAAAATACGAATTGAAATTAACAAGGACAAAACAAAAATAATGAAACTTAACATTAATCAAAATGGAAAAATACACGTAGAATGGACATATATTGAAGAAGTCAATCAATTTGAATACCTTGGCAGCTACATAGACCAGGATAGTGACACCAGAAAGGAAGTTAGAATTAGAATTGCAAAAGCAGCATCGATCTTCAAGAATCTTGGGAACATATGGAATTCAAAAGTTATAAGCACAAAAACCAAGTTAAAACTATTCAATTCAAATGTAATATCTGCTCTCATTTATGCATGCGAAAGCTGGAAAACAACTAAAGAAATAGAAAAGAAATTAGACTCTTTTGAAAACAAATGCCTAAGGAAAATACTCGGCGTCAAGAGGAACGAATTCAAGAACAATGCAGAGATAAGACAGATGAGCAAACAACAACCAGTCTCATGGGTGATCAAGAAAAGGAGATGGACTTATGGTGGTCACGTGATGAGAAGAAATGATCAGAGAATCCCAAAACAAGCTATCAAGTGGAACACAACAGGCCAAAGAAAAAGTGGCAGACCAAGTGAAACATGTTGGGACATGTGTTCCGAATGACTGATAACTCACTACCAAAAATAGCACTAAGATGGACACCACAGGGGAACAGAAGTAAGGGTAGACCAAAAGAGACATGGAGAAGAACAACAGAAAGGATGTTGAGCAATAGAGGGCTCACCTGGGCAAGAGCAGAAAAAAAGGCGAAGGACAGGCATTTGTGGAAAACCCTTGCGGAAGCCCCATGTGCCCTGGGCACTTAAGGTTCAGAGAGAGAGAGAGAGAAGTGAAACTCTAAAGAGGACATTGTTAAGAAAGGGCAAATTAATAGAAATAAAATCCCTTGATGAGGTTGAAAAGCTCGCCTAAAACATGAAAAATTGGCGAACTACCATGCGAGCCCTATGTGACGTTTAACGGCACGGGAAGGATATAAGAGATATAAGATATGCGGCTGTCATCGCATTCAAGTGTAGCGTTCTTGAACACTTTCAAATAGGAGAGGAACACAGGAATCCATCACCAGATAATCTGCTAGAAACAAGGTGAGAACTGTTTTCTTCAATGTTCAGGTTGTATCGTCTTGTCTCCTTCCTCTTATACCTTTCGATGTTGAGGGAACAAATAGACGTCTTGACTGGGCTCAGCAGTCTACTTCATATAGGGATATTTAAGGTTTCTGTGATTTCCTTCCTCCATCTCTTGCATGAGCGGCCTCCTTCTCTGCCAGCCAGCCAGTCAGCCAGTCAGCTAGCCAGTCAGCCAGCCAGCCAGTCAGCCAGCCAGCCAGCCAGCCAGTCAGCCAGCCAGCCATCCACACCCACCCACCTACCCACCTACCTACCTTCCTGTCTGTTCTGTCTGTCTGTCTGTCTGTCCTTCTCTCCTAGCTCCGCCTGTTGATGTGAGAAAATGTAACGTAAAAACGCCGTCACATGACCAACATACCTGACAAGAACAGGTAAAAACGTGCTGACTAAAAACACTTCCATGTTCCACCTGTCACATAGATCAAGGTACACGCGTGGTGAAAAATCTCGCACTTGTTAGATTATCGGCTACTTTTTGCTGAAACCAGGACAAAGTACTCCATATTTGACTAGTAAGGAAAAATCGATTTTCTTTGTCCGTAAATTGTAATTATTAATTTAACACAAGCAAACATCCATATTTGGGCACGTCCAAGGAAGCTGAAAGTTCACAACGGCACAGTTTCTGGATGTACAGTGTCTGGATGTACAGTGTCTGGATGTACAGTGTCTGGATGTATAGTGTCTGAAGATGAGATGAAACTCACTGAAGTGATGTACATGATGCGACAGCAACTTCACGGAAACAAACGCTAAAAACCGGAGAATGTTGGAGGAGTAAGAGAATTACAGAGAAGAACTAGAGAAGCTCAAAGGAAGGCTTGAAAGCAAGGAAATCTGATCAGAGAAGGGAGGAACAAAGTTCAAGACATAAGAATGGGCTGGTGTGTTAAATACCTACGCTCAAAGTTTCCTTGACAATCCGGGATGTAAGTCCTGATGGCTCGATCTAGCAAATGACTACGGTTCAGTGCCACCCCAGGTGATGTGGCTCTCACTTGTAATGTATCACGTGCCAGAAGAAATTATTAACATGCTGAAGTGTACTTCACAGGCTACGTTATGATATTCATCACGTCAGAATACACGACGTCAGAATACACGATGTCAGAATACACGATGTCAGAATACACGACGTCAGAATACACGATGTCAGAATACACTACGTCAGAATACACTACGTCAGAATACACGACGTCAGAATACACTATGTCAGAATACACGACGTCAGAATACACGACGTCAGAATACACGATTCAGAATACACGACGTCAGAATACACGATTCAGAATACACGACGTCAGAATACACTACGTCAGAATACACGACGTCAGAATACACTACGTCAGAATACACGATTCAGAATACACGACGTCAGAATACACGATTCAGAATACACGATTCAGAATACACGATTCAGAATACACGACGTCAGAATACACGATTCAGAATACACGATTCAGAATACACGACGTCAGAATACACGACGTCAGAATACACGATTCAGAATACACGACGTCAGAATACACTACGTCAGAATACACGACGTCAGAATACACGACGTCAGAATACACTACGTCAGAATACACGACGTCAGAATACACGATGTCAGAATACACGACGTCAGAATACACTACGTCAGAATACACGACGTCAGAATACACGACGTCAGAATACACGACGTCAGAATACACGACGTCAGAATACACTACGTCAGAATACACGACGTCAGAATACACTACGTCAGAATACACTACGTCAGAATACACGACGTCAGAATACACTACGTCAGAATACAGGACAAAGTGGATGGAACTGCAGACAGGACTTGCAATGAGCCGTCAGTCCCAGCACTGGAATTTGTTCTGGTACACACCAAAAAAGCCCCGGGGTCGACCCACCTCTAAAAATGGGTACCAGAGAAATCTGGGAAAGTAAATGCGACCAGGCGTGATACTGAGCACGTCACACTTTCACGTGCCGAAGGTCATGGACAACACGGGCCTAACACCGTGTATCCCAGCATGCCTTAATGGCACGGGAACAGGAATAGAAAGACAGCACATCTCCCACTCTGTTTGTCCTGGCCATGTCCTTAAGGCGGCGGGAGGTACAGGAGAAGGTCCTCATCTGGAAGACAGTGCGACCACTGACAGTATTCATGGATGACATGACAGCATTAACAAAAAGTGAGACGGGAGCATGGAGGATACTAGCAAGACTGGGACGAGCTTGTCGTCTGGTGTCCTTTAAGCCAAAGAAATCCAGAAGCCTGTCTCTCAGCAAGGGGAAAGTAACAAAAGTAAAGTTTACAGAAGCTAACCAACAAATTCCAACAGTCGAGGAAGAGCCAGCAAAAGTCTAGGAAGAAGATATGATGTCTCAGTGAAGGACTCGGTGGCAATAAAGCAGATCTGTGAAACTGCTGAAAGTGGACTGGAAGTCATAGATAAAACCAACATTGCTAAGAGTGGACTGGAAGTCATAGATAACACCAACATTGCTGAAAGTGGACTGGAAGTCATAGATAACACCAACATTGCTAAGAGTGGACTGGAAGTCATAGATAAAATCAACATTGCTAAGAGTGGACTGGAAGTCATAGATAAAATCAACATTGCTAAGAGTGGACTGGAAGTCATAGATAAAATCAACATTGCTAAGAGTGGACTGGAAGTCATAGATAACACCAACATTGCTAAGAGTGGACTGGAAGTCATAGATAACACCAACATTGCTAAGAGTGGACTGGAAGTCATAGATAAAATCAACATTGCTAAGAGTGGACTGGAAGTCATAGATAAAATCAACATTGCTAAGAGTGGACTGGAAGTCATAGATAAAATCAACATTGCTAAGAGTGGACTGGAAGTCATAGATAAAATCAACATTGCTAAGAGTGGACTGGAAGTCATAGATAAAATCAACATTGCTAAGAGTGGACTGGAAGTCATAGATAAAATCAACATTGCTAAGAGTGGACTGGAAGTCATAGATAAAATCAACATTGCTAAGAGTGGACTGGAAGTCATAGATAAAATCAACATTGCTAAGAGTGGACTGGAAGTCATAGATAACACCAACATTGCTAAGAGTGGACTGGAAGTCATAGATAACACCAACATTGCTAAGAGTGGACTGGAAGTCATAGATAAAATCAACATTGCTAAGAGTGGACTGGAAGTCATAGATAACACCAACATTGCTAAGAGTGGACTGGAAGTCATAGATAAAATCAACATTGCTAAGAGTGGACTGGAAGTCATAGATAACACCAACATTGCTAAGAGTGGACTGGAAGTCATAGATAACACCAACATTGCTAAGAGTGGACTGGAAGTCATAGATAACACCAACATTGCTAAGAGTGGACTGGAAGTCATAGATAAAATCAACATTGCTAAGAGTGGACTGGAAGTCATAGATAAAATCAACATTGCTAAGAGTGGACTGGAAGTCATAGATAAAATCAACATTGCTAAGAGTGGACTGGAAGTCATAGATAAAATCAACATTGCTGAAAGTGGACTGGAAGTCATAGATAAAATCAACATTGCTGAAAGTGGACTGGAAGTCATAGATAAAATCAACATTGCTAAGAGTGGACTGGAAGTCATAGATAAAATCAACATTGCTAAGAGTGGACTGGAAGTCATAGATAAAATCAACATTGCTAAGAGTGGACTGGAAGTCATAGATAAAATCAACATTGCTGAAAGTGGACTGGAAGTCATAGATAAAATCAACATTGCTAAGAGTGGACTGGAAGTCATAGATAAAATCAACATTGCTAAGAGTGGACTGGAAGTCATAGATAAAATCAACATTGCTAAGAGTGGACTGGAAGTCATAGATAAAATCAACATTGCTAAGAGTGGACTGGAAGTCATAGATAAAATCAACATTTCTGAAAGTGGACTGGAAGTCATAGATAAAATCAACATTTCTGAAAGTGGACTGGAAGTCATAGATAAAATCAACATTGCTAAGAGTGGACTGGAAGTCATAGATAAAATCAACATTGCTGAAAGTGGACTGGAAGTCATAGATAAAATCAACATTGCTAAGAGTGGACTGGAAGTCATAGATAAAATCAACATTGCTAAGAGTGGACTGGAAGTCATAGATAAAATCAACATTGCTAAGAGTGGACTGGAAGTCATAGATAAAATCAACATTGCTAAGAGTGGACTGGAAGTCATAGATAAAATCAACATTTCTGAAAGTGGACTGGAAGTCATAGATAAAATCAACATTGCTAAGAGTGGACTGGAAGTCATAGATAAAATCAACATTGCTAAGAGTGGACTGGAAGTCATAGATAAAATCAACATTTCTGAAAGTGGACTGGAAGTCATAGATAAAATCAACATTGCTAAGAGTGGACTGGAAGTCATAGATAAAATCAACATTGCTGAAAGTGGACTGGAAGTCATAGATAAAATCAACATTGCTAAGAGTGGACTGGAAGTCATAGATAAAATCAACATTGCTGAAAGTGGACTGGAAGTCATAGATAAAATCAACATTGCTGAAAGTGGATAGATACAGCCAAAATTCAGGCTGTGGTGCCTGCTGAGAGACCTGGACACTTAACAAAACAGCTGAGAAACACATAAATGCCTTTGAATGTAAATGCTACAGAAGAGTTCTTCAAATATCATGGACACAAAACAGAACAAATATATCCATACTACAAGAGCTTAATATTGAATAAGGCTGGCTAGTAAAGAGGATTAAAGAGAGAAAACTTAAATATTTTGGACACATTAAAAGTCATGATAATCTAGAGAAGACCGTCTTGGAAGACCAATGCGAAGATGGCTGCAAGATATCGTTGATAATCTGCAAATGGAAGAATCAGCAGCAGGGCATCTTGCTTACAACCGAGAGGCCTACATGAGACCTGTTAGGGAGGCAAAGTTCCGCAAGGGACATCCAGGAAGAATCAGCAGCAGGGCATCTTGCTTACAACCGAGAGGCCTACATGAGACCTGTTAGGGAGGCAAAGTTCCGCAAGGGACATCCAAATGACTGACTGACTGGTGCCTCCAGTTTATGCTGATACCTAAACTGTTATGGCCACTATTCGTGTACGAGATAAGCACCACTACAGTCGAGAATGTTGAGAGGAAAATCACTAAGTACACCAGGATATGACTGGGCTTGCCAAAGGGGCTGACAGACGTGGTACTTCAGTGGAAGACGAGCAAGCTGCCCTTGCTACTCAAGTCTGTGGTAGGAGGAACACATTTTTTTTTTACAAATAGGAAACAACGAGATTTTCGTACAGTAAAGTAACAGAACACAGTTCCAAACCAACACTAAAGACTGGAAGAAAATGGCGAGTACACGAGGAAGTGACTATAGCGAGGGAGACACTTGAACTGAAGGAAGTGATAGGTTACACCCAGACTAACAGAAAGGGGTCTGGTCATGGTGATATCAAATGGTGGTCGAAGGTTTCCAAGAAACAGCGAGGACACGTGGTCATCAATGAAATAAGAAGCACGGAGGATGAACAACGGATCCAGAAAACAGTGCAACAGACTCAATAAGGCCAACAGACTGAACAAGGCCAACAGACTCAATAAGGCCAACAGACTGAACAAGGCCAACAGACTGAACAAGGCCAACAGACTGAACAAGCCCAACAGACTGAACAAGCCCAACAGACTGAACAAGGCCAACAGACTGAACAAGGCCAACAGACTCATCAAGGCCAACAGATTGAACAAGGCCAACAGACTGAACAAGGCCAACAGACTGAATAAGGCCAACAGACTGAACAAGGCCAACAGACTCATCAAGGCCAACAGATTGAACAAGGCCAACAGACTCAACAAGGCCAACAGACTCAACAAGGCCAACAGACTGAACAAGGCCAACAGACTCAACAAGGCCAACAGACTCAACAAGGCCAACAGACTCATCAAGGCCAACAGACTCAACAAGGACAATAGACAACTTGCGAAGGCGCTTTTCAACGATCGCTAACATTGAACGATAAACGGAACATGGCGACCCGCGACTTAGTTCTAATTATCAGATCTGCGTGACCTTATTCTGACAAGTGCAAACCTGTTCAAGTAGGGTGACGTGGCGGATCCCGTGTGTCCTCTGTGCGGCGGTCGGCAAACCTTGTAGGGGGTCGGCAAACCTTGGAGCATGTTCTGTCAGCATGGAAGGTAGCGCTGGCACAAGGCCGCTACATGGCGACACAACATCGTGTTGCAAGAACTAAGCGGTGTAGTTGACAGAGCGACAGAGCGACAAACAGCAGGAAAGAAATCAAAACCCTTCCCAGGGAGAATAATCCAACATTACAACTCTTACCACTCCCTTACCCACACTTCTAGATGGAGTGAATGACCGGGGGGTGGGGGTGGCAGCTGACCTACCAGGGCTAAGAGATTATCCCGCAGTCGTTAAAGAGACAGGAAAGCGACCAGACATTCTAGTGTGCTCGCCTTCCAAGCAGAACTCAATTTTATTCTGACTTACGGTCTCATATGAGTCCAGACCACAACACGTGTTTAAAAGTGCGGAATACAATGATCAAAAGAGGTAGAGCATAAATCTAAAGCGACTGTTGTGGAGGTAGGGGCAAGAGGATTCGTAGCGAATCACCTCAGATATGTGTAAAGAACTGGTCACAAAAGGACAAATAAGAATACACGCACTGAAAAAGGCTCGCAGAAACAGGAGAAAAGGCTTAATGCTGGATTTGGCACAAACATGGAGAACAATGGAACACTGACCCGTGAAGACTCGCGATAACAGTAACAATGATCAATATATCAGAAGATAATATCCTGTAACGTCTTAGTGGCCGGAAAGAGTGGCTCGAGTTTCCGCTTCCTGTCTTACAAAATCGCCAGGCGTGAAGCGCTGGACAAACAGGGGAGACAAACATGAGGCGTAGTCAAGGACTCGGTCTCAGTAATATAAGACAAGCAGGGGAGACAAACACGAAACGTAGTCAAGGACTCGGTCTCAGTAATATAAGACAAGCAGGAGAGACAGACACGAAACATAGTCAAGGACTCGGTCTCAGTAATATAAGACAAGCAGGGGAGACAAACATGAAGCGTAGTCAAGGACTTGGTCTCATAAGACAAGCAGGGGAGACAAACATGAACCGTAGTCAAGGACTTGGTCTCAGTAATATAAGACAAGCAGGGGAGACAAACACGAAACGTAGTCAAGGACTTGGTCTCAGTAATATAAGACAAATTTATAAAAATCCACCCAACAAACAGCTAGGAACAAACAGTTAGGAACAAACAGCTAGGAACAAACAGTTAGGAACAAACAGCTAGGAACAAACAGCTAGGAACAAACAGCTGGGAACGTTGATTGTTACAGACTTGAGCATTCAAGCAGTATCTTCGGCCTCATGGAGCGGTTATACACTGACAGCTCACAGACCTCTGGGGGTCATGACCCAGAGTCCCCCCCTCTCCCCTTTTCTCTTAGAGCGTCAGAAGTTTAAAGGGCTGAAACGCTTGCCTGGGGGTTTGGAAGGGGGGGGGGGGGGTTGGCCTTCTCTGATGATCTGAGAAGTTATGTTGTTTTGCTCTCTACAAGTCCCACATGTATTAAGCTGAAATGCCTCTGAAACACTAGACTATCTGCACGGAGAGGAGTACTGGATTAGACTGCACGAACTGTCAGTGTATGAAAGAGTACAGGATATCAGGAAAAGACTCAGACCCATGATTATGGTGCCCTGGGGCATCAACGAAGAGGTGGGGCAAGGTTTTCTTTGGCACTAATTAGCCAGCCCTGACTCAGTCAGTTTAGGGTCGCTGACCGCTGCCATGTGACCGCTGTCATGTGACCGCTGTCATGTAACGTAACATCTGTGCTTAGGATGGAAGAGTTGGAGGTAAATTCTAGTGATAGTCTGGAGTCTACGTCCAAGCTAAAGTAGACAGCCGAGTTAAAGTAGACAGCCAAGTTAAAGTAGACAACCAAGTTAAAGTAGACATCCAAGTTAAAGTAGACATCCAAGTTAAAGTAAACAACCAAGTTAAAGTAGACATCCAAGTTAAAGTAGACAGCCAAGTTAAAGTAGACAACCAAGTTAAAGTAGACAACCAAGTTAAAGTAGACAACCAAGTTAAAGTAGACATCCAAGTTAAAGTAGACATTCAAGTTAAAGTAGACATCCAAGTTAAAGTAGACTTCCAATTTAAAGTAGACATCCAAGTTAAAGTAGACGAAAAGAATTGTCTGTCAACGCAGAACATATGCCGACAGTCTCTTACAACTTTCCACTGTCTACTTGATGTCGACTACATGCCTCCATGATTCATAAAACTTACATGTCATTTTATACTCCTTACAGGCACTGAATTCAGTTAATTACGAGTATTTACTGAAGTTGTAGTCAGGTAGATAGCCATTAGTGTGAGCCTATGAGAATTTTTTTTTTACATGTTTGTAGTTACTTTCTGTGCAGAGTACACGGATAAGAGTAAAATGTAAATGTATTTTATGCTTCTCAGTTTATAATTATGTTTGTTATATGCTCAGCATATTTGTAGACTGTCTGGAACAGAGACATAACTGTATAACAAGGGGACAATGTCAGGCGAGCCTGTGTGTCCAATTCTTAACTCTTTGAAAATAAAGATCAATCAATTCATCAATCAATCTGTTCACTAAGCGATAGACTGAAGATTAGATCTGAGGAGTCCATGGATTTGTCCATAATGCAACAATGATGATGCTAACTAAACAGACAAAGAAGCAAGACAATAAAATCTACTAACTCAGAGATGGAACTAAAATAGGTCTACTAACTCAGAGATGGAACCAACATAGGTCTCCTAACTCAGAGATGGAACTAATATGCGTCTACTAACACAAATATGGAACTAACATACGTCTACTAACACAGATATAGAATTAATATGCGTCTACTAACACAGATATGGAACTAACATACTTCTACTAACTAGGAGATATAACTAACATACGTCAACTAACACATATATGGAACTAAAATACTTCTAGATGGAACTAACATACGTCTACTAACACAGATATGGAACTAACATAATTCTACTAACTCAAATATGGAACTAACATACGTCTACTAAGACAGATATGGAAGTAACATAGTCTACTAACACAGATATGAAACTAACATGCGTCTACTAACACAGATATGAAACTAACATACGTTTACTAACTCAGAGATAGAACTAACATACGTCTACTAAAACAAATATAGAACTAACATACGTCTACTAGCACAGATATGGAACTAACATACGTCTACTAGAACAGAGAAGGAACTACCATGCGTCTACTAACATAGATATGGAACTAACATACGTCTTCTAACACAGATATGGAACTAACACAGGTCTTCTATCTCAGAGATGGAACTAACATACGATTACTAATTCAGAAATGTAACTAACATACGTCTACTAACACAGAGATAGAGCTAACATATGTCTTATAACTCAGAGATGTAACTAACATACGTCTACTAACACAGAGAAGGAACTAACATAGTCTATTAACACAGAGATAGAAAAGTCTGCTAACACAGAGAAGGAACTAACATACGTCTACTAACACAGAGATAGAACTAACATACGTCTTCTAACTCAAAGATGGAACTAACATACGTCTACTAACATAGAGAAGGAGCTAATATACGTCTACTAACACAGAGATAGAAAAGTTTACTAACACAGAGATGGAACTAAGATGCGTCTACTAACACAGAGATGGAACTAACATTCGTCTACTAACTTAGATATGGAACTAACATGTGTCTACTAAGAGATGGAACTAACATACGTCTACTAACACAGAGATAGAACTAATATAAGTCTACTAACTCAGAGATGGAACTAATATAGGTCTTCTAACTCAGAGATGGAGCTAACATATGTCTACTAACACAGAGATAGAAAAGTCTACTAACTCGGAGACGGAACTAACATACGTCTACTAACACAGAGATAGAACTAACATACGTCTTCTAACTCAAAGATGGAACTAACATACGTCTACTAACATAGAGAAGGAGCTAATATACGTCTACTAACACAGAGATGGAACTAACATACGTCTACTAACTTAGATATGGAACTAACATGTGTCTACTAAGAGATGGAACTAACATACGTCTACTAACACAGGGATAGAAAAGTCTACTGACACAGAGATGGAACTAACATAGATCTTCTAACTCAGATATGGAACTAACATAGGTCTACTAACTCAGAGATGGAACTAACAAAGGTCTTCTAACTCCGAGATGGAACTAACATAAACACAGAGATGGAACTAACATAGATCTTCTAACTCAGATATGGAACTAACATAGGTCTACTAACTCAGAGATGGAACTAACATAGGTCTTCTAACTCAGAGATGGAACTAACATACGTCTACTAACTCAGAGATGGAACTAATATAGGTCTTCTAACTCAGAGATGGAACTAACATATGTCTACTAACACAGAGATAGAAAAGTCTACTAACTCGGAGATGGAACTAACATGCGTATACTTACTCAGAGATGGAACTATCATACGTCTACTAACTCAGAGATGAAACGAAGATATATCCGTTTTAATACATTCTGCCAATCTCCTTACCTAGTTCCAAGTATGTCTGCAATCACAAGTCCCCGTCTTCTTGTCCTGACTGGAATATCCAAAGACAACACCTACCTAGCTAAGACAGCACTTATAGCTCGGAGAGCTTTTCCTCACGCATGGACCTCAAGTGTTGTCCTTCTGTTGATCGCTCCCGGGATACGAGAATTGTTATCACACACCTGTCTATCATTCGTAAACCGGTTTTAGTTAAAAGGTTTCAAGATTATCACCGCAGTCTGTGCTTTACATATTTTTTATGTTTGCGTCAGAGCGGAGATGTCTGAAAGAGAGCAAAGTTCGGTGTGTGTTCAAAACAATTACTAGTTCAAGACATATAGCCTTCTACTCTCATATTAAAAAAAACTAACAAACAACAACAACAAAACTTTTACGTATCAGAAAAAATAAATCTAGATCAATGATTTAAAACTTTTGTTTCGTTGTTCGAACCACATGATTCCGCCTTTTTTCTTAGTCCATACCATTAATGTTGATATGCTTCTCCCATGTGCCCTGTTCGCAGGCTCAAAGTACAGCCGTCATCTAACATACACAGCTAAAGCCATGTACGCACGCTTACAAGAATAGCCTGGTTTATATGTTCACAAGTACAGCTGTGATCATACTCCCAGAGATGCAAATTACGTTCACAACTTCCTTCATATATATATATATAAAAAATTGTATATTGACTGCACAATAACACACCGACACATCGTTCCTGGTGTTACCATTTATTTCTTTGCGTACAACTAACAAAGAAAATATGGGCACTAACACCATATCCTTATGTGCCTCTAAGGCATAACAGGATTACCAAAACATTTCCTGATGTTGTGATTGATTTCTTTGCGTACAACTAAGATATCGTTCCTGATGTTGTGATTGATTTCTTTGTGTACAACTAAGACATCGTTTCTGATGTTGTGATTGATTTCTTTGTGTACAACTAAGACATCGTTTCTGATGTTGTGATTGATTTCTTTGCGTACAACTAAGATATCGTTTCTGATGTTGTGATTGATTTCTTTGCGTACAACTAAGATATCGTTTCTGATGTTGTGATTGATTTCTTTGCGTACAACTAAGATATCGTTCCTGATGTTGTGATTGATTTCTTTGCGTACAACTAAGATATCGTTTCTGATGTTGTGGTTGATTTCTTTGTGTACAACTAAAACATCGTTCCTGACATTGTGATTGATTTCTTTGTGTACAGCTAAGACATCTCCTGATGTTGTGATTGATTTCTTTGTGTACAACTAAGACATCTCCTGATGTGATTGATTTCTTTGTGTACAGCTAAGACATCTCCTGATGTTGTGATTGATTTCTTTGTGTACAGCTAAGACATCTCCTGATATTGTGATTGATTTCTTTGTGTACAACTAAGACATCGTTCCTGATGTTGTGACTGATTTCTTTGTGTATATCTAACTGAGTTATATTCTTATATAATCTTATATTTTATATCCTTCCTGTGCCGTTAAACGTCACATAGGGCTCGCAAGGTAGTTCGCCAATTTTTCCTGTCTTCAGCGAGTCTTTCAACCTCATCAAAGGATTTTATGCCTATTAATTTGGCCTCTCTTAATAATGCCCTCTTCAGAGTTTAACTTGGTCTGCCTCTTTTTCTTTGGCCTGTTGTGTTCCATTTTATAGCTTGTTTTGGGATTCTCTGACTGTTTCTTCTCATCACGTGACCAACATATGTCCATCTCCTTTTTCTGATCACCCATGAGACTGGTTATTGTTCAGCCATCTGTCTTATCTCTGCATTGTTCTTGAATTCATTCCACTTGATGCCGAGTATTTTCCTTATGCATTTGTTTTCAAAGAGTCTAATTATTGTCTATTTCTTTAGTTGTTTTCCAGCTTTCACATGCATAAATGAGGGTGTATATTACATTTGAATTGAACAGTCTTAACTTGGTTTTTGTGCTTATAACTTTTGAATGCCATATGTTCTTAAGATTCTTGATAATCGATGCTGCTATTGCAATTCTAATTCTAACTTCCTTTCTGGTGTCACCATCCTGGTCTATGTAGCTGTAAATTATTATTGTAAATTATGTTCATCTATTATTTTTGAAAATTATTAGAGAATTATTGGAAGTCATTAAAGTATTCCTTGAAAGTTATTAGAGTATTAAAGAAAGTTATTAGATATTCTTTGAAAGTTATTAAAGAATTATTGAAAGTTATTAAAATATTTTTAAAAGCTATTCGAGTATTTAAGAAGTTATTAGAGCATTTTTGAAAGTTATAAGAGTATTCTTGTAAGTTTTTAGAGTATTTTTTGAAGTTCTTACATTATTCTACGAAGTCATTAGTGTATTTTTGAAAGTTATTAGAGTATTAACTGAAGTTAGTAGGGTAATTTTGAAAGTTATTAGAGTACTAGCTGAAGTTAGTAGGGTAATTTTGAAAGTTATTAGAGTATTAGCTGAAGTTAGTAGGGTAATTTTGAAAGTTATTAGAGTATTAGCTGAAGTTAGTAGGGTAATTTTGAAAGTTATTAGAGAATTAACTGAAGTTAGTAGGGTAATTTTGAAAGTTATTAGAGTATTAGCTGAAGTTAGTAGGGTAATTTTGAAAGTAATTAGAGTATTCTTGGAGGTTATTAGAGAATTCTTGCAATTTACTTAAGTATTTTTACAAATTGTAAGAATGTTTTTGCAAGGTATCAGAATATCCTTAGTACAGTAGCAGTGTATACATATTGGATTATTATTCTGTCTTATTTATATTATCAGTAACAAGCAGATACAGGCAGAAGACACGGCTTAGCGGTGTCATGTAGGTTTTCTGAGAGAATTTTCCATGCTCGCTAGTCCGCGGGTAAAATACCGGACAGTAAAAAATAGGATAATAAATGAATTATAGTCAAGGTTCATTGATTCAAGATGGACTACATGGTCATGGTTCATTGATTCAAGATGGACCACATAGTCATGGTAAAGTAAGAGAACAAATATTGTAGGATTAAACCTCGAAAAAATCGTAGACAAAGCACTTTAGTGAGACGTGAGAGAAAGAAAAATCACAAGAGAATTACCTGGGATTCGAACACGGACTCCGGTAGGACGAGCAGCCGTCTAGCCACGAAAGAACAGCGTACTATCGACTTAGCCAACTAGCACCCCAAAAAAGGTGTTTTGAGAACATAGTCTTTAGTAACTGCTCAGCAGACATGAGAGATCGTGACACCCGGAAAGAAACGAGGTCGTGACACACAGAAATTCCGTAGCTTAGATTCATTCTCTCTAGCAGGTACCAACTAGACAAACATACACACGGTCTCATGCCATGTCTGGTGCAAACTTTAACAACAATAACAAACGAACGAATACTTATTACATGAAGTTAGTTTCAGGTATAGTTTTAAGGAACAATTTTTCCTGTCTTCAGCGAGTCTTTCAACCTCATCAAAGGATTTTATGCCTATTAATTTGGCCTCTCTTAATAATGCCCTCTTCAGAGTTTAACTTGGTCTGCCTCTTTTTCTTTGGCCTGTTGTGTTCCATTTTATAGCTTGTTTTGGGATTCTCTGACTGTTTCTTCTCATCACGTGACCAACATATGTCCATCTCCTTTTTCTGATCACCCATGAGACTGGTTATTGTTCAGCCATCTGTCTTATCTCTGCATTGTTCTTGAATTCATTCCACTTGATGCCGAGTATTTTCCTTATGCATTTGTTTTCAAAGAGTCTAATTATTGTCTATTTCTTTAGTTGTTTTCCAGCTTTCACATGCATAAATGAGGGTGTATATTACATTTGAATTGAACAGTCTTAACTTGGTTTTTGTGCTTATAACTTTTGAATGCCATATGTTCTTAAGATTCTTGATAATCGATGCTGCTATTGCAATTCTAATTCTAACTTCCTTTCTGGTGTCACCATCCTGGTCTATGTAGCTGTAAATTATTATTGTAAATTATGTTCATCTATTATTTTTGAAAATTATTAGAGAATTATTGGAAGTCATTAAAGTATTCCTTGAAAGTTATTAGAGTATTAAAGAAAGTTATTAGATATTCTTTGAAAGTTATTAAAGAATTATTGAAAGTTATTAAAATATTTTTAAAAGCTATTCGAGTATTTAAGAAGTTATTAGAGCATTTTTGAAAGTTATAAGAGTATTCTTGTAAGTTTTTAGAGTATTTTTTGAAGTTCTTACATTATTCTACGAAGTCATTAGTGTATTTTTGAAAGTTATTAGAGTATTAACTGAAGTTAGTAGGGTAATTTTGAAAGTTATTAGAGTACTAGCTGAAGTTAGTAGGGTAATTTTGAAAGTTATTAGAGTATTAGCTGAAGTTAGTAGGGTAATTTTGAAAGTTATTAGAGTATTAGCTGAAGTTAGTAGGGTAATTTTGAAAGTTATTAGAGAATTAACTGAAGTTAGTAGAGTAATTTGGAAAGTTATTAGAGTATTAGCTGAAGTTAGTAGGGTAATTTTGAAAGTAATTAGAGTATTCTTGGAGGTTATTAGAGAATTCTTGCAATTTACTTAAGTATTTTTACAAATTGTAAGAATGTTTTTGCAAGGTATCAGAATATCCTTAGTACAGTAGCAGTGTATACATATTGGATTATTATTCTGTCTTATTTATATTATCAGTAACAAGCAGATACAGGCAGAAGACACGGCTTAGCGGTGTCATGTAGGTTTTCTGAGAGAATTTTCCATGCTCGCTAGTCCGCGGGTAAAATACCGGACAGTAAAAAATAGGATAATAAATGAATTATAGTCAAGGTTCATTGATTCAAGATGGACTACATGGTCATGGTTCATTGATTCAAGATGGACCACATAGTCATGGTAAAGTAAGAGAACAAATATTGTAGGATTAAACCTCGAAAAAATCGTAGACAAAGCACTTTAGTGAGACGTGAGAGAAAGAAAAATCACAAGAGAATTACCTGGGATTCGAACACGGACTCCGGTAGGACGAGCAGCCGTCTAGCCACGAAAGAACAGCGTACTATCGACTTAGCCAACTAGCACCCCAAAAAAGGTGTTTTGAGAACATAGTCTTTAGTAACTGCTCAGCAGACATGAGAGATCGTGACACCCGGAAAGAAACGAGGTCGTGACACACAGAAATTCCGTAGCTTAGATTCATTCTCTCTAGCAGGTACCAACTAGACAAACATACACACGGTCTCATGCCATGTCTGGTGCAAACTTTAACAACAATAACAAACGAACGAATACTTATTACATGAAGTTAGTTTCAGGTATAGTTTTAAGGAACAATTTTTTATAAATAGGAAACTACGAGGTTTTGGTACGGTAAAGTAAGAGAACAAATATTGTAGGATTAAACCTCGAAAAAAATCGTAGACAAAGCACTTTAGTGAGACGTGAGAGAAAGAAAAATCACAAGAGAATTACCTGGGATTCGAACACGGACTCCGGTAGGACGAGCAGCCGTCTAGCCACGAGATAGTCATGGTTCATTTGGTCAAAATATCACAAATGGTGGCATCTGTGACAGTCATTCTGTATGATAACTTTCATCTGTGACAATCATTCTGTATGATAACTTTCATCTGTGACAATCATTCTGTATGATAACTTTCATCTGTGACTATCATTCTGTATGATAACTTTCATCTGTGACTATCATTCTGTATGATAACTTTCATCTGTGACTATCATTCTGTATGATAACTTTCATCTGTGACTATCATTCTGTATGACAACTTTCATCTGTGACTATCATTCTGTGTGATAACTTTCATCTGTGACTATCATTCTGTATGATAACTTTCATCTGTGACTATCATTCTGTATGATAACTTTCATCTGTGACTATCATTCTGTATGACAACTTTCATCTGTGACTATCATTCTGTGTGATAACTTTCATCTGTGACTATCATTCTGTATGATAACTTTCATCTGTGACTATCATTCTGTATGATAACTTTCATCTGTGACTATCATTCTGTATGACAACTTTCATCTGTGACTATCATTCTATATGATAACTTTCATCTGTAAACTTGAAGCAGGGACTACTTCAAACATGAGTATCTGGACGACTGATATCGTGTACAGTTCGGCTAGTTAAGCCAGCATTTGGAAAAGAATATTCAGCAATTGTGCAACATCTGTTCATTTATAACTGTGCGCTGATCTTACAAACCCGTTTCATTTATTTTATTGCTTCTCTCGCTGTCATCTCTCAGTGCTGTGTTTTGGTTATTGATGTTCCTACCTTGTGTAGATCACGTGTTAGTTGATCTACGCTTATAGTTTACCTTGTGTGAGGTATTGATGTTTGAGTTGTTGCTTCGTCTACATGTTCCAAGTTCTGCATATTATGCCAGAGTAGAACACAAATATTATGTTTTCCCAGTATCTAAGCGTTAACCTACAGGGACCTTTAGCCTTTCTGACAGCCATTACAGCAGTACACGAGACAGCTTTCGGTCCAGAAGAATGCAACCTAAGCACGGAATATGATACTGGTGAGAGATCTGTGGTCTCAAAGGTCCTCTCTCACATGCAGAACAATCCGGAGATGTGAGACACAACCACATGATCTCACGGTAGAATTTAATCAGAGGTTCTCAACATATAGACAGGTGGCTCTCAGCTTGTGGAATTTCAAGTCTCAGGAGAGGAACTTTTTATTTGGTGAGTTGACTGCGTTGCAGTAATTACCAGGATTAAAGAAGGCGAAAATACTTCCAGAACGATGATTTAATACACAACGGAGGGTTCGGGGGGGGGGGGCTGGTTTGAAAATGAGGGATTGCGACATGAGACGCGGAAAATCAGTGTTTTAGATCAAAGAAAGATCCGGTGGTGACAAGCTGGGGTCTTATGTTCTGAAGATAAACGTTATCACTAGGGACGCCATGAGATCCGTCATGTCAGGACAACCATGATAACAGGGGAGGGAATTAACCGAGTACTGACACGTGCGTGTAGAGTGAAGGCTGGATGACATGGCGTCACGTAGAGTTCTGAAATATGGATAAAAGAGAATTGTGGCTTTACTGGGTTATCTAGGGCAGGTTTGTACAGACCATCGTTTGTTCTGAATCCAGACCACGGCATTGTCTACCAAAGCGGTGTAGATTTTTCTTGTCGGAAAAGATGTAGCGACTAACTCTCTGGGGGACAAACTGGGTCAGGCATCTTTTTACGAGACGTAGTACCGGAAGTATCCGTGTCAGCTTCAAGTGTGGTGCTGATGGTTTGCTCTCGTCAGTGTGGTGCTGATGGTTTGCTCTCGTCAGTGTGGTGCTGATGGTTTGCTCTCGTCAGTGTGGTGCTGATGTTTTGCTCTCGTCAGTGTGGTGCTTATGGTTTGCTCTCGTCAGTGTGGTGCTGATGGTTTGCTCTCGTCAGTGTGGTGCTGATGGTTTGCTCTCGTCAGTGTGGTGCTGATGGTTTGCTCTCGTCAGTGTGGTGCTGATGGTTTGCTCTCGTCAGTGTGGTGCTGATGGTTTGCTCTCGTCAGTGTGGTGCTGATGGTTTGCTCTCGTCAGTGTGGTGCTGATGGTTTGCTCTCGTCAGCGAATCAGTGTCTGTCCAGCAGCAAAGATGCTGAGAGGCGTCTAAAGTGGTCTCCACGTGACCTGAGACAGAAAGTTAACTGTCCGCCTTTCTGTCAGTCTCCGCTAGTCTTGCAACATGGTATTACTAAGTGACGTGTTAAACAATATTAATCATTTTTGTTTGCTTGTTACAAATAAATATTGTCGGCTTGTAATATAAACTAGCGTCACAGATGCAAGGCATATCATGTGAGGTCCGTTCCCATTTCTAGCAAAATTAGAAGGGAAACTTTGGTGGCCCACTTAAACTAAAATATGGCGTCAACTCTCTGACCTTCGCTTCCTGTTCGGTTTTTTTCCCTTGCGTCTTTTGTAGAAAGTATTTAGCATATTCCTTGACCCCAGAATCTCGTTGGGCGATTCATGTACCATCAACGACTGGCATTACATTCTTCCCAACACACATCTGAGTATATGAACACAACTGATGAGTTACGACACAACAGTTATCTTGTTTTTATTTTTTTTAAGTACCACACAAGAAAATGAAAAAAACAGCACGACCAAACGATGCTATAACCAGTCACATCTAACAACACGACCAAACGATGCTATAACCAGTCACATCTAACAACACGACCAAACGATGCTATAACCAGTCACATCTAACAACACAACCAAACGATAACCAACCACATGATCTCACGGTAGAATTTAATCAGAGGTTCTCAACATATAGACAGGTGGCTCTCAGCTTGTGGAATTTCAAGTCTCAGGAGAGGAACTTTTTATTTGGTGAGTTGACTGCGTTGCAGTAATTACCAGGATTAAAGAAGGCGAAAATACTTCCAGAACGATGATTTAATACACAACGGAGGGTTCGGGGGGGGGGGGCTGGTTTGAAAATGAGGGATTGCGACATGAGACGCGGAAAATCAGTGTTTTAGATCAAAGAAAGATCCGGTGGTGACAAGCTGGGGTCTTATGTTCTGAAGATAAACGTTATCACTAGGGACGCCATGAGATCCGTCATGTCAGGACAACCATGATAACAGGGGAGGGAATTAACCGAGTACTGACACGTGCGTGTAGAGTGAAGGCTGGATGACATGGCGTCACGTAGAGTTCTGAAATATGGATAAAAGAGAATTGTGGCTTTACTGGGTTATCTAGGGCAGGTTTGTACAGACCATCGTTTGTTCTGAATCCAGACCACGGCATTGTCTACCAAAGCGGTGTAGATTTTTCTTGTCGGAAAAGATGTAGCGACTAACTCTCTGGGGGACAAACTGGGTCAGGCATCTTTTTACGAGACGTAGTACCGGAAGTATCCGTGTCAGCTTCAAGTGTGGTGCTGATGGTTTGCTCTCGTCAGTGTGGTGCTGATGGTTTGCTCTCGTCAGTGTGGTGCTGATGGTTTGCTCTCGTCAGTGTGGTGCTGATGTTTTGCTCTCGTCAGTGTGGTGCTTATGGTTTGCTCTCGTCAGTGTGGTGCTGATGGTTTGCTCTCGTCAGTGTGGTGCTGATGGTTTGCTCTCGTCAGTGTGGTGCTGATGGTTTGCTCTCGTCAGTGTGGTGCTGATGGTTTGCTCTCGTCAGTGTGGTGCTGATGGTTTGCTCTCGTCAGTGTGGTGCTGATGGTTTGCTCTCGTCAGTGTGGTGCTGATGGTTTGCTCTCGTCAGCGAATCAGTGTCTGTCCAGCAGCAAAGATGCTGAGAGGCGTCTAAAGTGGTCTCCACGTGACCTGAGACAGAAAGTTAACTGTCCGCCTTTCTGTCAGTCTCCGCTAGTCTTGCAACATGGTATTACTAAGTGACGTGTTAAACAATATTAATCATTTTTGTTTGCTTGTTACAAATAAATATTGTCGGCTTGTAATATAAACTAGCGTCACAGATGCAAGGCATATCATGTGAGGTCCGTTCCCATTTCTAGCAAAATTAGAAGGGAAACTTTGGTGGCCCACTTAAACTAAAATATGGCGTCAACTCTCTGACCTTCGCTTCCTGTTCGGTTTTTTTCCCTTGCGTCTTTTGTAGAAAGTATTTAGCATATTCCTTGACCCCAGAATCTCGTTGGGCGATTCATGTACCATCAACGACTGGCATTACATTCTTCCCAACACACATCTGAGTATATGAACACAACTGATGAGTTACGACACAACAGTTATCTTGTTTTTATTTTTTTTAAGTACCAACACAAGAAAATGAAAAAAACAGCACGACCAAACGATGCTATAACCAGTCACATCTAACAACACGACCAAACGATGCTATAACCAGTCACATCTAACAACACGACCAAACGATGCTATAACCAGTCACATCTAACAACACAACCAAACGATAACCAGCCACATCTAACAGCACGACCAAACGATAACCAGCCACATCTAACAACATGACCAAACGATAACCAGTCACAGCTAACAACACGACCAAACGATAACCAGTCACAACTAACAACACGACCAAACGATAACCAGTCACAGCTAACAACACGACCAAACGATAACCAGTCACAACTAACAACACGACCAGACGATAACCAGTCACAACTAACAACACGACCAAACGATAACCAGTCACAACTAACAACACGACCAAACGATAACCAGTCACAACTAACAACACTATAAACGTATCAATCAGAAAATATATCCCCCACATAACAGAATTCCCCACTGAGATGACGGTTACCTTCTATGATATTCAGTAAGATTCTCTCATATGTAAGCATACATTTTGTCCGAAACAAATGAATAGTTCGCCACCTTATCTCGCTAGGCCAGGAGAATTCACTGTAACTATACACTAAACTGTGTCTTCTTCATCGGGTCCACTCCCACGGATCTCTCTCCTCGTTCTGGCCCATTATTTTTTTTTATTGCGGCATCTCCAACGTTCATTTTTTATTTCAGGTTACCCCCACCTTCAGGTTACCCCCACCTTCAGGTTACCCCCACTTTCAGGTTACCCCACCTTCAGGTTGCCCCCACCTTTAGGTTGCCCCCACCCCACCTTCAGATTACCTCCATCTTCTGGTTGCCCTCACCTTTAGGTTGCCCCCACCTTCAGGTTAACTCTACCTTCAGATTACCTCCACCTTCAGGTTGCCCTCATCTTCAGGTTACCCCAACTTCAGGTTGCCCCCAACTTCAGGTTGCCCTCACCTTTAGGTTGCCTCAACTTAGGTTACCCTCATCTTTGGGTTGCCCCCAACTTCAGGTTGCCCTCAGCTTTAGGTTGCCTCAACTTCAGGTTGCCCTCACCTTTAGGTTGCCCCCAACTTCAGGTTGCCCTCACCTTTAGGTTGCCTCAACTTTAGGTTGCCCTCAACTTCAGGTTGCCCTCACCTTTAATTTGCCCCCAACTTCAGGTTGCCCTCATCTTTAGGTTGCCCCCAACTTCAGGTTGCCCTTACCTTTAGGTTGCTTCAACTTCAGATTACCTCTACCTTCGGGCCGCGTACGGAGACCAGCGATTTCGATGATTCTCTTCATTCACTCGCACTGTGGCGCACGCCCAAGTACTCACGCTCATACTACATCTACTTCACACATACTACATCTACTTCACTCACACTCATACTACATCTACTCCACTCACACTCATACTACATCTACTCCACTCACACTCATACTACATCTACTCCACTCACACTCATACTACATCTACTTCACTCACACTCATACTACATCTACTTCACTCACACTCATACTACATCTACTTCACTCACACTCATACTACATCTACTTCACTCACACTCACACTCATACTACATCTACTTCACTCACACTCATACTACATCTACTTCACTCACACTCATACTATATCTACTTCACTCACACTCATACTACATCTACTCCACTCACACTCATACTACATCTACTTCACTCACACTCATACTACATCTACTTCACTCACACTCATACTACATCTACTTCACTCACGCTCATACTACATCTACTCCATGCACGCTCATACTACATCTACTTCACTCACACTCTTACTAAACCCACTCCACCCTTCTCTACTACTTTCTACAACCAACACTTGGTTGGAACACTTAGCAAGCCTACTCTTGGCTGGACGCTGCGGCATGTGGCGGGGCATATACGGGGCTGTCCTGAAAGCTGTGATGCCGCGGTCTAATTTTGAACCTTTGAAATCTTCGTTGTCCTTGTGCACGCTTATTTCGTCTACTTCATCCGTTGGTTCGACTTGGTGCAGTTTTACAAAGTGAGGGAGGAAGTGAATAAGGTGAGAAAAAAAACGAATATATAGTATGAGAATGTATAAATGAAAAACATACAACATCCGATATTTCGGCGTGAGCCTTATTCGAGGATACATACACAACGAAATACAAACATATAGAACTTATCTGAAGTGTCTTGCTCCCAGTGAAGCAGAAATGTGTGTGGAAGAAGGAGAAAGAGGAAAAAAAAAACCACGCTGCCTACAGACAAAAGATTCCCGATATAGCCACATCAATGCCAGAGGAAGACCTTAACAACTTTATCAGTTTTGTTAAAGAATACAATCCTGTCATTTCTTTCACCTCCCATAGCTCTGCTACTTCCGCTAATTTTCTTGACATTGCCGTCACTGTCGGCCCTTCCGGGCTTACTACTTCTATCCACTATAAACCTACAGACTCTCATAGCTACCTCCTGTACTCTTCCTCCCATCCCAGATCGTGTAAGGACTCTATTCCTTTTTCCCAGCTTCTTAGGTTGCGACGTTTGTGTAAGGAGGATTTGGATTTCCAGGATCAAGGCCACAAATTGCTAGATTTCTTCCGTCAGCGCGGCTATCCAGAACATGTTCTCTCGTCATCTTGGAACCGCATTAGCCACATATCGCGGCAACAAGCCCTCACCCCTAAACCGCACTGTAGCTCGGACAGGGTGAAACTAGTACTCACGTACCACCCTCATAGTTTGGCAGTTAAAAACATACTGTTTCGCCATCTCCATCTCCTCCAGACCGAGCCTGAGACACGTGAACTTTTTGGGGAACCCCCATTGGTGGCCTACAGACGGAACAAGAACCTCGGGGACCTTTTAATTCGTAGTCATCTTAAGACAGATGACACTTTTTATGGTACCAGACGTTGTGGACGCCGTAGATGTAACACTTGTCCTTTTGTTGTCGAGGCCAGCCAGATCTCTTTCCCTAAATCCACGTTATCAGTACAGGAGGGTTTCACCTGCACTTCACGAAATGTCATTTATGTTATCATGTGCAAACGTTGCGGTTTGAAGTACATAGGAGAAACTGGCTTACGGTTAGGAGATCGATTTCGCCAGCATCTCAGTGATATTTCTAAGAGGGCCTGGACATCTGTGGCTAAACATTTTTGCCTTGGTAACCACAGGGGCAAACAGGACATTTCGGTTAGTGCGATCCGCTCTTGTTCTGCTGATGTACGATCTCGGAGGGTCCTATAACAGCGCTTTATTTTCCAGACTGGCTGTCTCCACCCAGCTGGATTTAACAATGTCTTCAGCTTTCTGTAACTTCTTTATTTTTCCACTGGCCTTTTTTAAACTCTACCTTCTTTCCCTATGCTACCCCTCCCTACCACCATCCTATTTCTTTCTCTGCCAACATATTGGTCTTGTCCTATTCACCAGTTCTACATTTCCTCCCTGTAGGTGTTTAAGTTCTTCATTCATTATCTCTCCGCGTCCCCTTTTCTCTCCCCACTCTCCCTCCCCCCCACCCCGACACCTCTAGCGGCTATTATGTTTCTATTGCCTTCCCCCCACCCCTTTCTCCCACTTGTTTTCCTCCTCTCTCTCCGCTTCTTCGCTATGATTGGCTATATCGGGAATCTTTTGTCTGTAGGCAGCGTGTTTTTTTTCCTCCTCCTCCTTCTTCCACACACATTTCTGCTTCACTGGGAGCAAGACACTTCAGATAAGTTCTATATGTTTGTATTTCGTTGTGTATGTATCCTAGAATAAGGCTCACGCCGAAATATCGGATGTTGTTATGCTTTTCATTTATACATTCTCATACTTTCTATTCGTTTTTTTCTCACCTTACTCACTCCCTCCCTCACTTTGTAAAACTGCACCATACACCTCTGTCTACCTTATTTATTTAAACCAGTTTTATTGCAGTCGCCATCCCTTTTATCTCATTTACTTCCTCCGTTTCCTCGACTTGGAGTCAGTTCTCTCATTTACTTCCTCCGTTTCCTCGACTTGGAGTTAGTTCTCTCATTTACTTCCTCCGTTTCCTCGACTTGGAGTCAGTTCTCTCATTTACTTCCTCCGTTTCCTCGACTTGGAGTCTGTTCTCTCATTTATTTCTTCCGTTTCCTCGACTTGGAGTCAGTTCTCTCATTTACTTCCTCCGTTTCCTCGACTTGGAGTCAGTTCTCTCATTTACTTCCTCCGTTTCCTCGACTTGGAGTCAGTTCTCTCATCTGCTTCCTCCGTTGGTTCGACTTGGAGTCAGTTCTCTCATTTACTTCCTCCGTTTCCTCGACTTGGAGTCAGTTCTCTCATTTACTTCCTCCGTTTCCTCGACTTGGAGTCAGTTCTCTCATCTGCTTCCTCCGTTGGTTCGACTTGGAGTCAGTTCTCTCATTTACTTCCTCCGTTTCCTCGACTTGGAGTCTGTTCTCTCATCTGCTTCCTCCGTTTCCTCGACTTGGAGTCAGTTCTCTCATCTGCTTCCTCCGTTTCCTCGACTTGGAGTCAGTTCTGGAATCAGCCTCTGTTCTACACTTTCTTGTTTCCTGAGTCTGGTGGCGTGGACGGATCTAGGCATCGATACTAACATGTTGAACACTCGGACACAGGTCACCCAGGCCTACTAAAGAAGGCTTACATAAGAGGCCCGTTAATATGAACATTAAAGCCAGGCATTACTCCGTATTTTAGGAACCGAATCTTTCGGGCAATGTTAAGTAAGCACTCATGGAACCGGTTCCTGGAACCAATTCTTCGGGTACTTGCCCTTGGTAAATATGAGTGATGATTTGCATATAAAACAAATGACAATTTCCCCAAGTTTGTCCATATATCTCTACACACAAGTGATGTTAGATCTTTGAGCCATTATTTACACCAAACATCCACAGTAAAACACATCGAACCGCTTTGAATGAGGTAAATCTAAAAACAGTAATTCAAGAAAAAAAATGCAGGCTTAAAACAACGACAATTTGCATACCTTGGCAGCTACATAGACCAGGATGGTGACACCACATAGGAAGTTAGAATTAGAATTGCAAAAAGCAGCAATGACCTTCAAGAAACATGAGAACATATGGCATTCAAAAGTTATAAGCACAAAAACCAAGTTAAGACTATTCAATTCAAATGTAATATCCACCCTCATTTATGCATGTGAAAGCCGGAAAGCAAAGAAAGAAATATTCAAGAAATTAGACTCTTTTGAAAACAAATTCCTAAGGAAAATACTTGATATAAAGTGAACAAATTCAAGAGCAACGCAGAGATAAGACAGATGAGTGAACAACATGTCTCATAGGCGATCAGAAAAAGGAGATGGACATATATCAATCACATGACGAGAAGAAACAGTTTTTCGGTGATATCAAGGTCACGTGATCACTGAGGCAGTTCACGGATTCTTGCACTAGGATATCACACGTGACATGGATTTTTTGTTTTTGTTTTTTGTTGTTTATCGCCTTGTTCTACCTGGATTGTCCGGTCTTGTTCTACCTGGATTGTCGGGTCTTGTTCTACCTGGATTGTCGGGTCTTGTTCTACCTGGATTGTCGGGTCTTGTTCTATGTGAAGTGTGGGGTATTGTACAAGATGGATTGCTGGGTTTTGTTCCACGCGGACTGTGGGGTCTTGTTCTACGTGGATAGTGGGGTATTGTTCTATAGTTGTTGTAACGTTTTGTTCTACAATTGTTTTGACGTGTTGTTTTAAATTTCTCATGACATCTTGTTCTCATGAACTATGACACCTGGTTCTGTATGAGTTATGACATCTTGTTCTACATGAGTTATGACATCTTGTTCTGCATGAGTTATGACATCTTGTTCTGCATGAGTTATGACATCTTGTTCTACATGAGTTACGACATCTTGTTCTACATGAGTTATGACATCTTGTTCTACATGAGTTATGACATCTTGTTCTACAAGAGTTATGACATCTTGTTCTACATGAGTTATGACATCTTGTTCTACATGAGTTATGACATCTTGCTCTACATGAGTTATGACATCAAGCTGTAAATACTTTTAAAGATATCTCATTAACGTGAAAGAAAATGTTTTAAAATTTGATGGCCTGAACATAATATCAGTAATAATAATTACTAGCAAGATAATATTAGTAAAAATAATTCCCAGCAACTACAAAAGACACACCCACACGTTTATGTGCTAAACTAGAACGTGTTTAGTCAGTGTTTTGACTTGTACAAGTCTCAGACATGATATCTCTGTCGACGAAGATGAACGTGGTAGAGTTCAAAGATTATCAAAAGTTTATCTAACAGCTGATAGCAGGACAAACTCATATCCTTCGCTATCTGGCCGAACTCTAAATCAAATATGCTCAGATCGTTTAGAGCCGGGTTTGATACCGGTTGGTTTTTAAAGAATTATCTTGACATAAAAAAATGAGACCGTTTGCCCAACGATTCGCTTTCACGTCTGAGAACTGATAAGAGAGAGAGAGAGAGACAGAGAGAGACAGAGAGAGAGAGAGAAAGAGTGAATGTGAGAGAGAGAAAGACAGAGACAGCGAGAGGAGATATTCATTGATTATTTGATCTTTATTTCAAAAGGGTTAAGACAGACAGACAAACAGACAGACAGACAGACAATTGACAGGTTTTGAAAACATGCCAGAGTCCACAGTAACAGAAAGTTTCAGTTGTAGCCCATCTGTATGGGGGAGAAGATGAGTCTGGTGTAGGAACTGACTGTGTGGGAGAGAAGATAAGTGTGGTGTAAGAACTATTTGTGTGGGGGAAAAGATGAGTGTGGTTTAGGATCTATCTGTGTGTGAGAGAAGATGAGTATGGTGTAGGAACTATCTGTGTGGGGGAGAAGATGAGTCTGGTGTAGGAACTGACTGTGTGGGAGAGAAGATAAGTGTGGTGTAAGAACTATTTGTGTGGGGGAAAAGATGAGTGTGGTTTAGGATCTATCTGTGTGTGAGAGAAGATGAGTATGGTGTAGGAACTATCTGTGTGGGGGAGAAGATGAGTCTGGTGTAGGAACTATCTGTGTGGGGGAGAAGATGAGTGTGGTGTAGGATCTATCTGTGTGGGGGAGAAGATAAGTGTGGTGTAGGATCTATCTGTGTGGGGGAGAAGATGAGTATGGTGTAGGATCTATCTATGTGTGAGAGAAGATGAGTGTGATGTAGGAACTATCTGTGTGGGAGAGAAGATGTGCGTGGTGTAGGAACTATCTGTGTGGGGGAGAAGATGAATGTGCTGTAGGAACTATCTGTGTGGGGGAGAAGATGAATGTGGTGTACGTACTATCTGTGTGGGAGAGAAGATGAACATGGTGTATGAACTGACTGTGTGGAAGAGAAGATGAGCATGGTGTAGGAACTGACTCTGTGGGAGAAAGATGAGCGTGTTGTAGGAACTGACTTTGTGAGAGAGAAGATGACCGTGGCGTAGGAACTGACTCTGTGGGAGAGAAGATGAGCTTGGTGTAGGAACTGACTTTGTGAGAGAGAAGATGAGCGTGTTGTAGGAACTGACTGTGTGAGAGAGAAGATGAGCGTGTTGTGGGAATTGAGCAGTTGTCAGGCCCCGAGAACTGTGAGAAGCCTAGCGTTGCTTTACTGTCCAGTGGATGCAGGATAACACAATAATTAGTGTATAATCATACAACTATACACAAAGCACTACAGTAAAGCTGCGATACCAAAATGTATAAACTAGTAAAAAAGTATAATATATATTCGCGCCGGAACGTCACAAGTGTGTTGTCGATAAATAATAAAGCTGTTACTACTTTTTTCCTAGTTTATACATTTTAGTGCACGCGGGAGTACTTGACAATGATGTGGCAGACAGACTTGCTGGACAGTCAAAAATTAATAGCAGACTGACAGTGGACAAGGGGGACATTGCTAAAACTGCATTGGGCAGACTGCGAGAAAATGAAGAGCGGGAATAGAAGAACAATGTAGCTGTGAGGAGATTGCTGGAGCTAGGATAAATTAAAGATGCTGGCAGGAGATCCAAACTGTGTGGCAGAAGACACATGGTAAACAACCAGCACCTGACGGGAACTATCAGCAAACATGCTCTTCAATGGACGCTGCGGCATGCGGCGGGGTATATATGAGGTTGTCCCGAATGCAGTGAAGCCGGAGTCTCAATTTTAAACATTGAACTATGAATGAGAGCTGGCCAAGACCCTGCTATATTTCTCCGTCATGTTTGTACTAGTATACTGTGGCTCTCCTCTAGTCTGTCTAAGGCCTCGTATGAGTGGGATTTGTTGAGAAGCTGTCGTGAAGCAAGTGATTGTGGTACGTTCACATCTGACCCCATTCTATCATATTATGGCGTCAGCTTACAGAAAATAAGTTGGTGGTTATAGGGGTCATCAAAGAAGAGGTAGACTATATCTGTGAGGATTAGGTGTGACTATAAAGATTAGGTATGACTATCACTATTAGGTGTGACTATCAAGATTAGGTGTTACTATTAAGATTAAGTGTTACTATCAATATTAGGTGTTACTATCAAGATTAAGTGTTACTATCAATATTAGGTGTTACTATCAAGATTAAGTGTTACTATCAGTATTAGGTGTTACTATCAAGATTAGGTGTGATTATAAAGATTAGGTGTGGCTATCAATATTAACTGTGACTATCAAGATTAGGTGTTACTATCATTATTAAGTGTGACTATCAAAATTAGGTGCAACTATAAAGACTAGGTGTTACTATCATTATTAAGTGTGACTATCAAATTAGGTGTAACTATCATTATTAAGTGTGACTATCAAAATTAGGTGTGACTATCAAGACTAGGTGTTACTATCATTATTAAGTGTGACTATCAAGATTAGGTGTGATTATAAATATTAAGTGTGACTATCAAGATTAGGTGTAACTATCATTATTAAGTGTGACTATCAAAATTAGGTCTGACTATGAAGATTAGGTGTAACTATCATTATTAAGTGTGACTATCAAAATTAGGTGTGACTATGAAGATTAGGTGTAACTATCATTATTAAGTGTGACTATCAAAATTAGGTGTGACTATGAAGATTAGGTGTAACTATCATTATTAAGTTTGACTATCAAAATTAAGTGTGACTATCAAGATCAGGTGTAACTATCATTATTAAGTGTGACTATCAATACCACGTGTGAGTATCAAGATTAAGTGTTACTATCAATATTAGGTGTTACTATCAAGATTACGTGTTACTATCAAAATTAGGTTGTACTATCAAAATTAAGTGTTACTATCAAGATTAGGTGTGACTATCAGGATTAGGTGTTACTATCAAGATTAAGTGTTACTATCAAGATTAAGTGTTACTATCAAGATTAGGTGTGACTATCAGGATTAAGTGTTACTATCAAGATTAAGTGTTACTATCAAGATTAAGTGTTACTATCAAGGTTAGGTGTGACTATCAGGATTAGGTGTTACTATCAAGATTAGGTGTTACTATCAAGATTAAGTGTTACTATCAAGATTAAGTGTTACTATCAAGATTAGGTGTTACTATCAAGATTAAGTGTTACTATCAAGATTAAGTGTTACTATCAAGATTAAGTGTTACTATCAAGGTTAGGTGTGACTACCAAAATCAGGTGTGACTATCAAGGTTAGGTATGGCTATTAAGATTAGGTGTGGCTATCAAGATTAGATCCGACTATCAAGATTATGTGTAGTCGATGAGATTCTCTAAATTAGCTATGTTCAGTGTAACTGTTAAGATTAGTTGTACTCTGTATGAATGTTAGGATTAGCTGTGTTCTGTATGAGTGTTAGGATTAGCTGTGTTCTGTATGAATGTTAGGATTAGCTGTGTTCTGTATGAATGTTAGGATTAGCTATACTCGGTGTGAATGTTAGGATTAGCTGTGTTCTGTATGAATGTTAGGATTAGCTGTACCCGGTGAGACTGTTTAAATTAGCTGTATTTAGTGTGAGTGTCAGGATTAGCTGAACTTGATGTGAGTGTCATGTTTACCTGCACTGGGTATGACCTATCAGGGCTAGCTGTACACGGTGTGATTGTCAGGATTAACTGTACTCGGCACAGCTGTCTTGACTGGCTGTACACAGTGTGGTTGTCAGGATTAACTGTACTCGGCACAGCTGTCCTGACTGGCTGTACACGGTGTGGTTGTCAGTGTGTGGTCTTTAGTGAGTACAGCAGAAAGTGCATGCACTGTCATCTGATTCTGTCGTCTGTCATTCTCTCCTGTCATACAATACAAATGTCTGCACTCTCACACATCTTCTGTCAGGTGTGTCACGTGACTGTAAGCACAGTCTTAATATTTTACATGTGAGCATCTGGACCAGGGCATGAAGGCAAGATAGGGTCACCGTGACTTGGCATTTCCTTTTAAAAATTTATTAGAAATGTTCTTTTCCTCCGTCTCTTTCATGTTTACTCTGCGAAAACTGTTCAGAGCAGGAAAACAAAACTGTTACAGCGGTTATCTAATAGTACAAGGGGGGGGGGGGAAAGGTATAGATAACAATGGCAAACATGTACATACGGGTATATGTTATCAGTTTTCTATCTCTCAGACAGACTGTACATACAACCGGAGACTCAAAGAAGAAACTATGTCAAAGAAAGTGTTAGCTTTTTCCTGTCATTGCTTGAAAGTTACTCCGCAGTTAATGGTCTCTGCCTGCGCTCCACCTTGCAGTTACATTATTTCTTCAATCTTCATACGCCAGAGTCTGTACATTGGTGAATTTTCGCCATTTTCTACTCTATCTTTTACCTTGGTGAATTTTCGCCATTTTCTACTCTATCTTTTACCTTGGTGAATTTTCGCCATTTTCTACTCTATCTTTTACCTTGGTGAATTTTCGCCATTTTCTACTCTAACTTTGACACGGAAATACAGCAAACTCACCACATAACGCAGACACACAGTTCCTGCTGAATTCTTCATCAAACCAAACGGAGATCTGTGAGCGAATTTTGTGACATCAACAAAGACAGTTACCAGCTTTACTGCTCACGATGTGATTTTCACAAATTCCGATGTGTCACGTTTTTAGCAGTCAGTTCCCGGTTATGTTTTAATCTATGGTGCCACGCTGTCAGTAGCGGCAGCAGGCCGACTAGTCAGTAAGTGATGTCGGTTATCGCATGTTCTCATGACCTCTTGACCTCTATTCTCTGAAGTGCAGGTCGTTCACTCAACTACACTCTACGACCCAGTTTGTTTTAGTCGTCTGATCTGTCAGTGACCTTCCAGAGACCCTCCAGTTCTGTCCTTGGACACATCAGCCAAGACCTGGAACTTTTGACTAAAATATCAAGCTTGAACAGTAAGTAACAAGCAATACCATCCCGACAAGGACAAGAAGTGCGAGCTGTCACCAGTACCTGGTTATTGTTTCAGTTAGTTATCGTTCCAGTTGGTGACTGTTACCAGATGTTTTGTTTCGTTGCTGGACAATAGCGTAAATTAGTTTAGCGTGACCGAAATGCTGCAAGGTTAAACACCTGACTTGTCGTATCCACATCTGGGATAGGGGGCTCTGGAAGCCTTGACCTTGCTTGTGCCATGGAGCAGTCAGCTGATAGCTATGAGACTGAAGAGTGGCCGAGTTTGTTACTGAGACAGTGCACGCGTGGTCGCTGTACGAGAGGTATCAGCTACACTTTTTGCAAGACATAATAGACACACATGATTTAGCAGATACATACAGACACACACACCCTCAGGGAAGAGAGATCACTCACAAAAAACGATGCAAACAACAGAGGATATAGGCTGGACAGAATTTACACACCAAGTACATGCTACATAGCACAAGTCAGACATCTCCCTAGTGCATTGGCTTTCACAGACCACAAAGCAGTCGTAGCAACAGTTAACACAATACCTACAGTCACACCTTTTAAACGATCACCACACTGGAAATTTAACAACACACTCCTCCAAAACAAACAATTAGTTGAAAACACGACACAACTGATATACACCTTCTCGAACAACACACCTACACACAACACCCAACAACACTGGGAAACTTTAAAATAAGCAATAAGAGACAACGCACAAACGCTCTCAACACAGATACACAGAGAAAGGCTGAGACAGGAACAAATACTAGAAGAAGCAATCAAACTAACAAAACAGATGGACAAAAACTCATCACATTTACTCACGCTACAAGAAGAACTGGATAAACACAGACAACACAGATTTCATGGCGCACTTCTAAGAACAAGACTCAATACCATCACACAAGAAATACCTACCAAGCAGTATTTGAGCACAGAGCAAAACATACAACGAAGCAGACAGATAAGAGAAGTAATAGACGCCACAGGGAATAGACATACAGATAGTACCAACATAGTACAGGCCATTAGAGAATATTACAAAAAACTGTACACAGAGGAAGAAACACAAGCACACATGCAGGACAAATACATGCAGTACACTAAACAACTCACGGACTCGGACAAGCAAACACTAGACACACCACTAACACTAGACAACCTGACGCAGGCAAGCACTAGACACACTACTAACACTAGACAACCTGACACAAGCAAGCACTAGACACATCACTAACACTAGACAACCTGGCGCAGGCACTACAAGCAATGCAAGGAAACAAGTCACCGTGGCCAGACGGCCTCACTTTCTTTCCACTCTTAGGTCCTCTTCTCTTACAAGTCTTCACAGAGGCCTTCCAAAACAAACAACTCCCACCCAGCCTAAACCTATCATACATGACCCTCATACCCAAAGACAGCGCAGACAAGACACAACTCAAAAACTACAGACCCATATCTCTGCTAAACGTAGATTACAAGATCCTCACAAAAGCGCTCACAAACAAGCTCAAACCACTTATGCACAAACTCATACACGAAGACCAACAATGTAGTGTAGAGAACAGAAACATACACCAGCGCACACACTTCATACGAGATGTCATATACTACACACACCAGAAGAACTGCCAGTCGTCAGTTCTTTCCTTAGATCAGAAGAAAGCCTTTGATAGAGTGTCACACAAATACCTACACAAGACACTACTCCACTGTAACATAGGGGACTACTTCAGAGACTGGATTCACATTCTCTGTTCCAAACCTGAGAGCAAAGTCTTAGTAAACCACGCGCTTACTGAGACTTTCAGGCTAACCAGATCAGTGAGACAGGGCTGCCCCCTCTCTCCTTTACTGTACATACTCACTCTAGAACCACTTCTAGAGAAGATCAGATAAGACACAACAATCCAGGGAACTTTCCTACCTGGCAAGGGAGAGAGAAAGTTGCTCGCGTACGCGGACGACACGATCTTCCTCCCAACAACAGACAGATCAATAACCCACATTTTAGACACCTTCACAGAGTTCGGTGAAGGTAGTGGAGCAAAACTCAACATACAAAAATCTGTCATCATAGGAATAGGCAAATGGCGAGATAAAAGGGACTTCCCTCTTCGTCTCAAACGCACAGACAACATCCGGCTGTACGGCATTACTTTCCCATCACACCAGAATACAATACACAAACCCACATGGGACAACCTCATAACAAACATTACAAACATGCTACAATGATACAAATATAAAACAACAACAATTTTTGGAAGAAGCGTCATAGTAAACACATACTTAATACCAAAAATAATATACACCGCCACAGTACTAGCCCCTCCACAGCAGACAATCAAAGAAATTAGCAGACAAATCAGAAACTTTATCTTTACAAACACCGTACACAGCATACAACATAAAACCCTCATACAGGACAAAATACATGGAGGGATTGCCTTACAAGACATTCAGACAAAAATACGAGCACTCAGAATCAGCCATGTAGGCCGCATCATCAAACACCCAAACCAACACCCGCTAGCTCACTACTACATAGGACTGAGACTATCAAACTTAGTCCTACCAAACCAACACCCGCTAGCTCACTACTACATAGGACTGAGACTATCAAACTTAGTCCCACCAAACAACTCGCAGGCACACCACTTTAGCACACTACCACCCTTCTACAAAAACTGCATACAAGCAATTCAAGGACACGAAACACTCACCCAATGCGAAACAAACCATATATACAAACATTTGGTCAGAAATCAAGCACCACCATTACACCTTAGGATCAAGAGGGGACGCAGATATCCCATACTAGACTATACTGACACATTCAAAAACCTCCATCTCAAAAATATCACACCAAAAGCCAGAGAAATCACTTTCAGACTCATACAATATGACGCCCACGTCACACAGAAAAACACAAAGAAACAGGAGACGATGTCACCTATGCAGGAACAACGCAGTAGAAACAGAAGAACACATCTTCTACGAGTGCAAAACAGTGGCACCCACTGTAAGGACAATACAGAACACAACAGAAACACACATGGCACACAACAAGCAGACATCTACAAAGCCATGATGTTGAATACAATCCCCAAAAACTCAGCTGGACACACACACCAAGTTACTTCCCCTGCTGGCAGAGTTCAGGTTCTTGGCGTGGACGTGTAGAAACAAGGGCTTGTTTTTATTTCTGTACGTTTAGTCCTAGCACCTTCTTGGGGCTGTTTCAGCAAAAGATCAGGCAAAATAATGGACTGAGAGAGAGAGAAAGAGAGAAGCAAGAGAGAATAAAATATAAATTAAAAATCCATGTACATCCCATGAATGGAAGAGAAGGCCTTTGCCAAACACAGATCATGTACATCACCAGAGAGGAAGATAACGATGAGAGAGGGAGAGAAAGGGAGAGAAAGTACAAAAAGAATCTCTAAAAATTAGAGAAACATGTAAAAATCCTCTTAATCAAATCCTACCAAAAAAAGATTCCAGAACAAAAAATATATATAAAATAAATATAACAAATATAAATATAAAAAAGGGGAAACAAAGAAAGAAAACACGAAGGTAAAAACCCACACAGATAAACACAAAAGTACCACATGATGACAGCAACGACGATCACTCGTAAGAGTTTTCCAAGTTACACAGTGCAAGGTCTTGACAGATCAATCACTGAGTCTGACAAAAAAAAAATGTCTGCAAGCTTACATATACTGTCTGTCCTGGGATATGTTTCATTTACAACTCTTTAAATACAATATATATTTACAGTGGGAGAGGGAGAGAGAGGGGGAAAGAGAGAGATAGAGAGAGAAAAAGAGAGAGAGGGTGAGAGAAAGAGAGAGATAGGGAGGGAGAGAAGAGGGAGAGAGAGAAAGAGAGAGATATAAAATAGGATTTTTGGTGGTCTTATTCTTTCTGTCTGTACTGTTGGTGTGTACAGTGTGTTAATGGGGCTTTACTTAGGCCGTATCGTATCGTAGTGATCACGTTACGCATGTGAATAACAGGGTAGACTTTCATCTTGATCTTCGAGAGTTGAGGTTACTGGACTAGTTATACACAGAATTCCAGCTCTCACTCTCACTTGCTGGATTAGTTAAACACTGTTCCAGACATACTTCTCATCCAGGCTCTTCAAAACCTCACGTTGACGACAACTGATGCAGATAGTCAAGTAAATCCTGGGTAACGGTGACTTGGAACATTTATTGATGGAAGGATGATAATGTTGATGAAAATAACATTAAGTCTGACTGCCGGCTGGTTATCCCTGCCATGTGGCCAGTCCATTCATACGTACAACTGCAGTACAACTATAACGTTCATATGTTCCACGAAGACATCACAGAGCACAAAAAAAAAGGTACACAAAGTTACGCGTTCAAACCAAAACTGACTCCACGGACTCAGCCTTGCCCCCACAATTCCCTGTCACGGGTTTTGCAGCCCACGTAACCTTCTCGAAGGATCTCAGCACGAGAAAATTCAAAAAGAAAAACCCATAATAATGCCCTTACTATCGAGCCAACAGTTTTTACACGAATACTGCTCTAAAGACAGGGAGAGAGAGACGGAGAGAGGGAGAGAGGTAGAGAGAGAGGGAGAGAGAGAGAGATAGTGAGAGAGACGGAGAGAGGGAGAAAGAGGGTGGAGAGAGAGGGAGAGAGAGAGGGGAGAGAGAAAAGAGAGAGAGAAGGAGCGAGAGAGAGAGAGAGGGAGAGCGAGAGGGAGAGAGACACAGAGGGAGACAGAGAGAGAGACGGAGAGAGCTAAAGAACAAACATGTATATGCAGAAGACATACGAAGAATTGGAAGCAACAAACCGTGTTGAGATATTTATTGAAAAAAGTTGAGACAGAAAATGGCATAGAAATAAACAACAGACAGACAGACAGACAGACAGACAGACAGACAGACAGACAGACAGACAGACAGACAGACAGACAGACAGACAGACAGACAGACAGACAGACAGACAGACAGACAGACAGACAGACAGACAGACAGACAGACAGACAGACAGACAGACAGACAGACAGACAGACAGACAGACAGACAGACAGACAGACAGACAGACAGACAGACAGACAGACAGACAGACAGACAGACAGACAGACAGACAGACAGACAGACAGACAGACAGACAGACAGACGACAGACAGACAGACAGACAGACAGACAGACACAGACAGACAGACAGACAGACAGACAGACAGACAGACAGACAGACAGACAGACAGACAGACAGACAGACAGACAGACAGACAGACAGACGACAGACAGACAGACAGACAGACAGACAGACAGACAGACGACAGACACAGACAGACAGACAGACAGACAGACAGACAGACAGGACAGACAGACAGACAACGACAGACAGACAGACAGACAGACAGACAGACAGACAGACAGACAGACAGACACAGACAGACAGACAGACAGACAGACAGACAGACACAGACAGACAGACAGACAGACAGACAGACAGACAGACAGACAGACAGACAGACAGACAGACAGACAGACAGACAGACAGACAGACAGACAGACACAGACAGACAGACAGACAGACAGACAGACAGACAGACAGACAGACAGACAGACAGACAGACAGACAGACAGACAGACAGACAGACAGACAGACAGACAGACAGACAGACAGACAGACAGACAGACAGACAGACAGACAGACAGACAGACAGACAGACAGACAGACAGACAGACAGACAGACAGACAGACAGACAGACAACAGACAGACAGACAGACAGACAGACAGACAGACAGACAGACAGACAGACAGACAGACAGACAGACAGACAGACAGACAGACAGACAGACAGACAGACAGACAGACAGACAGACAGACAGACAGACAGACAGACAGACACAGACAGACAGACAGACAGACAGACAGACAGACAGACAGACAGACAGACAGACAGACAGACAGACAGACAGACAGACAGACAGACAGACAGACAGACAGACAGACAGCATTTGATGTTTAGTGACAGATAACAGATCCATGAAGTTAGGCAGATCTAGTTCAAGGTCGCCCTCATGTGCAAGTGATAGCAAGAAGTATGCCATAAAAATCATGAAACCAGAAGAATGCTTGTATGTGTGTGGTAGACAGACGGACATACATACATACATACATACATGCATGCATACATACATACATACATACATACGTACATGCAGGCAGGCAGATAGACAGATACACAGACATACAGGCAGGCAGGTAGATAGATAGATAGATAGACAGACAGACAGACAGATAGATAGATAGATAGATAGATAGAGATAGATAGATAGATAGATATAGATAGATAGATAGATAGATAGATAGATAGATATAGATAGATGTTACACGCACTACGTTAGAGAACAGACAAAACTACTGCCTAGTTTTAACATTATGTTCAGTTTGTTAACATTTTCCTCTCAGTATTTTGCTGCTTTCTAGTTCTGCCCATCTTATTACCGGACGTTACAAAGTTAAGAAAATATAAACCCTGGATCCAGCTGCCATGAATTTATTACAAGTCCAAATACTATCCCAGGAAGTTGAGAAAACACACTGATCACGTGCACAAACACTTCCGTCTGTAAGTCATTCCCAAGAGAAAAAAAATGCATCGATTCATGTGGAAGTACATCGATACATTGCACTGTTCAGAGTATCTATCTACGAAGTCAGTAAGGAATGTGAAGACCATCGAACCATTAGTCTTATGAGCCATGTTACCAAAATCCTGCTTCGTGTTGTCATAAGAAGAGTCAGGGGCAAAATAAAACCAGAAATCGCTGAAGAACAGTGCGGCTTCGTCGAAGGAAAAGGTACAAGTAATGCCATATATATAATAATAACATTGATAGAGAGATCAATAGAAGTAAAGATGGACCTATACTTATGCTTCATAAACTACTGTTAAGCATTGATAAAGTGAGACACACAGAAATTATAAGAATGCTGGAAGACATCAACATATATGGGAAAGATCTGAAACTCATCAAAAACATATACTGGCACCAATCAGCAGCAATGAGGGTTGAGAACCAAATAAGAGATTCCAAGACATAAAATTGGGGGTAAGACAAGGATGTGTTCTATCTTCTGATCTCTTCTCCTTGTACAACGAAAACATAATGAGAAATACAGAGAACATGCCAGGAATATCAGTTGGCGGGAACAACCTTAACAACTTAAGATAAGCAGACCACACAGTTCTAATTGCTAAAAGTGAAGGGGAGCTACAGGCTCTTCTGGACATCGTGGTTCGTGAAAGTAAAAATAAAGATCTCAGCCTGAAGTGATGGTCATCTCAAAGAAAAGAATACCACCAAAATGTACCATTACCATCGATGGCACAGAACTGAAACAAGTTGATAGATTCAAGTAGTTATGAACAATTAGCCGATGAGAAATGTCACAACGAAATAAACAGCAGACGTGCTCAGGCCAAGTCAGCATTCCAGACAAAGAGATACATCTTGTGCAACAGATCCATGTCAATGGAAACAAGATTCCGAGTACTTAAATGTTATATCGAGCCAATTTTGTTTTATGGATGTGAAGCATGGTCCATGAATAAGAGAGTACAGCGAGAAATGGAGGCCATTGAGATGTGGTTCATAAGAAGGATGTTGAAGGTACCATGGACAGCCAAGAAAACCAACGAAGAAGTCTTAAGAGAGGCTGGTGTTGAAAAGCAAATTATAGCAAAGACCAGAGGCAGACAAGAGAGCTTTATAAGACATTTCCTGAGAAGAGGAAAATTGGAACACACTGTGGCAACTGGAAAAATTGAAGGAAGAAGAGACAGAGGAAGACACTCAGAGAGAGAGAGAGAGAGAGAGAGAGAGAGAGAGAGAGAAAGAGAGAGAGAAGTTACTGGATGGGCTGTCAGTGTGGCTAGGAAGAAAGTCACCGGCGGATCTCATAATCAAGTCTAAAGACAGGGAATTGTGGAGAGAAATGATCGCCTACGCCACGCGGCACGGCACTTGAATGAATCAGAAATTGACAAGTTTGAATGCTCAGAAAATAGCTACATAAACGATTTCATTTAGTGGGAGATTTCATGTCGAAACTGATGGGACTTTCTAAGCTTAAGTGTTTGTGTGTGTATGTGTGAGGGTGAGGGGGGAAGGAAGGTGAGGGGGAGGCGGGGGGGGGGGGGGGGAACACGCGAAGAACTTTTAGTAAAGAATTCAGTGATGCAAAAGAGGTGCATCAGAGGTCAGAGGTCAATGTAACCGAAAAGATCTCTATAAAACTTTTTTTTGTCTAAACAATTTTACATAAAACTTTATTGTCTAAACAATTTTACATAAAACTTTGTTGTCTAAACAATTTTACATAAAACTTTATTGTCTATACGTTTATATATATATATATATATATATATATATACATACATATATATATATATCTCAAACGTTATTGTCTAAATAAGTTTATATAAAACTTTGTTGTCTAAATAACTCTATATAAAATTTTGTTGTCTAAATAACTTTATATAAAACTTTGTTGTCTAAATAATTTTATATAAAATTGTGTTTTCTACATAAGTTTATATAAAACTTTGCTGTCTAAATATCTAAGACAATAAACTGAAATTAAAAAAAAAACAAACTACTTATTAGATTTTTGTCTCATACATTGACACGACAGTCTTATCTGTGGGAGAAGATGGAATGAACCAAGCATGGACGACAGAAAACATGATGACAAGCAAGATATGATTAACAACGTCCATCTCCGTCCCCTAGCCCACCGTCTTGGAGGGCAATACAAAAGCCATCTTATACAGAGCTTTACAACTACTGGGAAAAACGCTACAAAGCAACTTGCAGGACAGGCTGTTACATCGCACAAGTCTTCTACATCAAGTCCACGCTGGACATGACCAGTGTCTTGACAAGTTCTGGTTAGCTAACCATGATCTCTGCTAATAGTACAAAGTCTGTCTTGTTGTGTGTAAGACAGTGTCTTGACAAGTCTTGATCAAGTGGCCCTGGTATACCATTAAAACAGGACAGTCTTGCACCCCCCCCCCCCCCCCCCCCCCCCCCCCCGTCCGGACATCAGAAGTTGACGTGTGTCCTGTGCTCGACGTGGGAAGGGAGACAACCTGGTAAATGTAAGTGGAAAATCTTTCAGCAAAACTGAAGCGGTCTTTTATACTTAACTCACATACACACACACAAACAGCAGTGCCAGCCATACACTCTCCAAAGACAGCATACACACTTACATACACAAACAGCTGTGCCAGCCATACACTCACTCAAGACGGCACACACACACACTTAAACACACACACAGCAGTGCCTGTCATACATTCTCCTAAGACGGCACACACACACTTACACACACAGCAGTGCCTGTCATACACTCTCCTAAGACGAACACACTTACACACACAGCAGTGCCTGTCATACACTCTCCTAAGACGAACACACTTACACACACAGTGCCTGTCATACACTCTCCTAAGACGAACACACTTACACACACAGCAGTGCCTGTCATACATTCTCCTAAGACGGCACACACACACTTACACACACAGCAGTGCCTGTCATACACTCTCCTAAGACGAACACACTTACACACACAGCAGTGCCTGTCATACACTCTCCTAAGACGAACACACTTACACACACAGCAGTGCCTGTCATACACTCTCCTAAGACGAACACACTTACACACACAGCAGTGCCTGTCATACACTCTCCTAAGACGGCACACACACACTTACACACACAGCAGTGCCTGTCATACACTCTCCTAAGACGAACACACTTACACACACAGCAGTGCCTGTCATACACTCTCCTAAGACGGCACACACACACTTACACACACAGCAGTGCCTGTCATACACTCTCCTAAGACGAACACACTTACGCACACAGCAGTGCCTGTCATACACTCTCCCAAACAGTACACACACACTTACACACACACGGCGCTGCCAGTCATACACACGCCTAATTCAAGAAGTCACCTTGACCACAATATGTGTGCTAACAACGCGAGCCACATGTGAACATACAGAATTTGGCGCGGAATGTGTCTCCATAGAAACCGTCTCACACAACACGCCCTGATTTTATCGTTCATTTCTGCTGGAAGATGGCCGCCCTACTGGCTGGATCCTTTTTATCTTAAGACCGGAAACCTGACAGTGACCTGCCTGTTGTCAAGCATGGCACAGACAAGTGAGCTGATGGCTGCTGTGTGAGATCCACCCTTCTCCATCAGGTATGTTGTCCTGCTCCTTTTCATTTATTTATTCAGCTTTCCGAGCCATTGCGACTCATTGCTGCAGACGAGACTTGTCTCCATTCCTTTTTGTTCTTAGTCTTCTCTTGCCAGCTTGGCCACTCCGGGGGCTTCTAGGTCTACTTCCAGGCTGTCACTACACTACTTCCAGGCTGTCACTACACTACTTCCAGGCTGTCACTACACTACTTCCAGGCTGTCACCACACTACTTCCAAGCTGTCACTACACTACTTCCAGGCTGTCACCACACTACTTCCAGGCTGTCACCACACTACTTCCAGGCTGTCACCACACTACTTCCAGGCTGTCATTACACTACTTCCAGAGTGTCACTATACTACTTCCAGGCTGTCACTACACTACTTCCAGGCTGTCACTACACTACTTCCAGGCTGTCACCACACTACTTCCAGGCGGTCACTACACTACTTCCAGGCTGTCACTACACTACTTCCAGGCTGTCACTACACTACTTCCAGGCTGTCACCACACTACTTTCAGGCTGTCACCACACTACTTCCAAGCTGTCACTACACTACTTCCAGGCTGTCACTACACTACTTCCAGGCTGTCACCACACTACTTCCAGGCTGTCACCACACTACTTCCAGGCTGTCACTACACTACTTCCAGAGTGTCACTATACTACTTCCAGGCTGTCACTATACTACTTCCAGGCTGTCACTACACTACTTCCAGGCTGTCACCACACTACTTCCAGAGTGTCACCACACTACTTCCAGAGTGTCACCACACTACTTCCAGGCTGTCACTACACTACTTCCAGGCTGTCACTACACTACTTCCAGGCTGTCACTACACTACTTCCAGTCTGTCACTACACTACTTCCAGGCTGTCGCTACACTACTTCCAGGCTGTCGCTACACTACTTCCAGGCTGTCACCACACTACTTCCAGGCTGTCACCACACTACTTCCAGGCTGTCACCACACTACTTCCAGGCTGTCACCACACTACTTCCAGGCTGTCACCACACTACTTCCAGGCTGTCACTACACTACTTCCAGGCTGTCACTACACTACTTCCAGGCTGTCACCACACTACTTCCAGTGTCACTACACTACTTCCAGAGTGTCACTACATTACTTCCAGGCTGTCACTACACTACTTCCAGGCTGTCACCACACTACTTCCAGAGTGTCATTACACTACTTCCAGAGTGTCATGATACTACTTCCAGGTTGTCATGACACCTTTATCTCTTGTTCTGCCCCTGCTAAAGACAACGAGTTCGCGCCATTTATTTCACAGTTACCTCCCCTCTCTTATACACACAAATGTCAGCACGAGGAGATGGGATGAAGATATTCTGTCATATGAGAAGATGGGATGAAGACATTCTGTCATACGAGAAGGTGGGATGAAGATATTCTGTCATACAAGAAGATGGGATGAAGATATTCTGTCATATGAGAAGGTGGGATGAAGAAATTCTATCAGCACGAGAAGATGGAGTGAAAACCTGTACGTCAGCACGAGAATATGGGATGTGAATGTTTTCTCAGCAGAAAAAAGATAAGAAGATGTAAGGAAGACATGCATGTTTGTGCAGAATTCTCCGTCCTCAGTTGCTTGTCCTACTTGGCAAATCTTCGTAATCGGCTTGAAAAACTTTTCATTTCTAGCTTTCTCTATTTGTCTACATCCTACTCTGTCTCTATTTGTCTACATCCTACCCTATCTCTGTTTGTCTACATCCTACCCTATCTCTGTTTGTCTACATCCTACTCTATCTCTGTTTGTCTACATCCTACCCTATCTCTGTTTGTCTACATCATACCCTATCTCTGTTTGTCTACATCATATCCTCTCTCTCTTTGTCTACATCATACCCTATCTCTGTTTGTCTACATCATACCCTATCTCTCTTTGTCTACATCCTACCCTATCTCTCTTTGTCTACATCATACCCTATCTCTCTTTGTCTACATCATATCCTATCTCTCTTTGTCTACATCATACCCTATCTCTCTTTGTTTACATCCTACCCTATCTCTGTCTGTCTACAGCCTACTCTATCATCTTTATAAACTGAAAAGTTCTACTAAAACACACACACACACACAGACAGACACACACACACGATGTATCCTTCATAAAAGATCTAAACTTTACTGTTCCCCCCCCCCTCCGACTCTTTGATCCCTGTTCTAAGCAGGTTTCCCGGCTGTGCCAGACAGTTAATCGAATGAGTTTTAATTTCTTCTGATGATACAGGTTAAAAAAAAAAAGGTAAAATTATATTAATCGTTTCAGTTAACTTTTGAGTTTGGGAAAATGTATGCTGGTTATTTGACAATGCAGTCATCTTATCTTTCACTAATTTTTGTCTTATATTCTCTTGTATTTATTCGCATATTCAAAAGAGCTTGCGAGCTGGTAATCAACCTGATGGTGATTCATTTGATGGAATACAGCCAAGGATGTCCCAGTCACTCAGTTGTAGAAATAGGTACCCTACTCCTTCTGGAGCTGGGGAAGGAAAGGCAGGCAGGCTCGTTGCTGAGCATATCACCCTCTAGTGTGCTGACAGGTCAAGGAAAATAGGGGCACTAGCACTATGTGTCTCTAAGGCATGACAGGATTACCTTTCATTTGGTGAAGTGCTACTTAATAGTCGCTCACTTTGTGGGGAGCTGTTCGGTGGCATCTTAGTTTGTGGTGGCCAGCTTACTGGTGTCTTAATGTCTGTCTAGTGGAACCTGCTGTTTAGTGGTTTCATGTGCAACCTGCTGTTTAGTGGTTTCATGTGGGACCTGTTGTTTAGTGGTTTCATGTGAGACCTGCTGTTTAGTGGTTTCATGTGTAACCTGCTGTTTACTGGTTTCATGTGGGACCTGCTGTTTAGTGGTTTCATGTGGGACCTGTTGTTTAGTGGTTTCATGTGGGACCTGCTCTTTAGTGGTTTCATGTGGTTCCTGTTTACTGGTTTCATGTGTAACCTGCTGTTTACTGGTTTCATGTGCAACCTGCTGTTTAGTGGTTTCATGTGGGACCTGCTCTTTAGTGGTTTCATGTTTTTCAGTTTTTCTCATGAATTAGCAGTTTTTAGACTGTTCTTGTTATGTGCTGTCCTAGTATCAGACAGAGAAAGTTCTGCTTTCACTATCAGTTTATACCTCTTTTATTAACCCCAAAATGAGAAGAGAGACACAGAGAGAGAGAGAGAGAGAGGGAAAGAGAGAGGCAGACAGACAGAAAGACAGACACATGGAAACAGAGAGGGATAGAGACTGATTGAGAGAGAGAATGAGAGACAGGCAGAAAATTTAAAATGTTATATGAATCATGTGTATATAAAGAAAGACAAGACAGACAGACAGACAGACCGACGGACGGACGAACAGACAGACAAACAGACAGGGAGAAAGATTTAGTGAGAAAGAGAAATGAGATACAAAGTGAGAGAGAGTGATGTATACATATTTGTTTGTTTGTTTCTCAAGTTTGTTTAGCAAGTTTATGTTTGCACAATTTATCTGTTTGCCCAGCTTGTTTGTTTGTCCAGTTTGTTTGCTTGTCAAGTATGTTTCTTTCCCCAGTTTAGTCTGTTTGCCTAGTTTATTTGTTGGCCTAATTTGTGTGCCCAGTTTATATTTCTCCAGTTTATTTATTTGCCTATTTTTGTTTGCCAAGTTTTACACAAACATAAATCAAGAACAAACTAAAGGACTGAGCCTGTTTACTGTGGACCGTAAGATGTGGATGTTTACGTTTTGTATTTCTGGCCTTTATCTCCCATGTGTAACCATTTTCTGTTGGCCAGATATTGCTTGTACATGGCCAAACATTCTTTCTACCGAGTCCACTTGTAGAAGTTTTCTCTCATATTTGAGGTCATCAGTGAAAACTCTCTTGTTCTGTGTGAGCACTGCTACTTGTGGTGTAGAAGTTCTTCAGATCTGTGTGAGCACTGCTACGTGTGGTGTAGAAGTTCATCAGATCTGTGTGAGCACTGCTACATGTGGTGTAGAAATTCATCAGATCTGTGTGAGCACTGCTACTTGTGGTGTAGAAGTTCATCAGATCTGTGTGAGCACTGCTACATGTGGTGTAGAAGTTCATCAGATCTGTATGAGCACTGCTACATGTGGTGTAGAAATTCATCAGATCTGTGTGAGCACTGCTACTTGTGGTGTAGAAGTTCATCAGATCTGTGTGAGCACTGCTACATGTGGTGTAGAAGTTCTTCAGATCTGTGTGAGCACTGCTACTTGTGGTGTAGAAATTCTTCAGATCTGTGAAGGAGATGATAGATTTACTGAACTGCTTGAAGTAATATATAATGTAAGGTTTACTGAACTGCTTGAAGTAATATATAATGTTAGATTTACTGAACTGCTTGAAGTAATATATAATGTTAGATTTACTGAACTGCTTGAAGTAATATATAATGTAAGATTTACTGAACTGCTTGAAGTAATATATAATGTTAGATTTACTGAACTGCTTGAAGTAATATATAATGTTAGATTTACTGAACTGCTTGAAGTAATATATAATGTTAGATTTACTGAACTGCTTGAAGTAATATATAATGTTAGATTTACTGAACTGCTTGAAGTAATATATAATGTTAGATTTACTGAACTGCTTGAAGTAATATATAATGTAAGATTTATTGAACTTCTTGAAGTAATATATAATGTTAGATTTACTGAACTGCTTGAAGTAATATATAATGTAAGATTTACTGAACTGCTTGAAGTAATATATAATGTTAGATTTACTGAACTGCTTGAAGTAATATATAATGTAAGATTTACTGAACTCCTTGAGGTAAAGATTTACTGAACTCCTTGAGGTAAAGATTTACTGAACTGCTTGAGGTAATAAATAATGTTAGATTTACTGAACTCCTTGAGGTAATGTTCATCACTATGACAATCTTCCATTTCCAGAGTCCTGACAACTGCCTCACCAATCCCATACTCTGTATTTAATTCACTCATATAATCATTCACGTTTCTCTATGGCAGCATGTTGATCAGTTGCACCTTTACCTATAATATCAGCATGTCAATCAGTTGCACCTTTACCTATAATATCAGCATGTTGATCAGTTGCACCTTTACCTATAATATCAGCATGTTGATCAGTTGCACCTTTACCTATAATATCAGCATGTCGATCAGTTACACCTTTACCTATAATATCAGCATGTCGATCAGTTGCACCTTTACCTACAATATCACAGTGTCCATCAGTTGCACATTTACCTTTGTTGGCGTGTCCATCCGTTGCACCTTAACCTATAATATCAGCATGTCTATTAGTTGCACCTTTCCCTATAATGTTAGCATTTACTTATAGCATCAGTCTCCACATTACAAAAGCGTAATGTACAAAACACCACAAAAGCCATCTTTTCTGTTTGTAACAATAAATCCACATTCTTTAACCAATTTCACAGTTAAATTAAAATTTTGTCTTTGATCTCTCTTTAAGATGAATGCTGGCACTAACACACAAATGGCTTTTGTGCCAACAAAAAAATTCATTCAACTTTCAGAAGAATCTTGCCACAATATCATCAACGGGCCTGTTGGTCAAAGGGAGGTAACACGCTGATTGGTATAGTTTTGGGTAAATAGGAGTTCTGTTCCCTATACTGCAAGATTTGAGGAAATAACAGAAGCACTAGCCAAGATAGTTCATCATGCTGCACTGGATCAGATATAATACACGTCACAAAAGTGGGTCAGATATAATACAGTCATCAGTCAGAAAACTGGGTCAGAGATAATACAGTCATCAGTAAGAAAACTGGGTCAGATATAATACAGAACAATTTTTTATAATTTTTTATAAATAGGAAACTACGAGGCTTTGGGACAGTAAAGTAAGAGAACAAATTTTGTATGATTAGACCTCGAAAAAATCGTAGACAAAGCACTTTAGTGAGACGTGAGAGAAAGAAAAATCACAAGAGAATTACCTGGGATTCGAACACGGACTCCGGTAGGACGAGCAGCCGTCTAGCCACGAGAGAACAGCTTACTATCGACTTAGCGCTAAGTCGATAGTAAGCTGTTCTCTCGTGGCTAGACGGCTGCTCGTCCTACCGGAGTCCGTGTTCGAATCCCAGGTAATTCTCTTGTGATTTTTCTTTCTCTCACGTCTCACTAAAGTGCTTTGTCTACGATTTTTTCGAGGTCTAATCATACAAAATTTGTTCTCTTACTTTACAGATATAATACAGTCATCAGTCAGAAAACTGGGTCACATATAATACAGTAATCAGTCAGAAAACTGGGTCAAATATAATACACATCAGTCAGAAAACTGGGTCAAATATAATACAGTCATCGGTCAAAAAAGTGGGTCAGATATAATACAGTCATCAGTCAGAAAACTGGATCAGATATAATACAGTCATCAGTCAGAAAACTGGATCAGATATAATACAGTCATCAGTCCAAAAAATAATCCACTCTTTTATTAATAATACACAAGCCAGTCAGAAAACAATCCACTCTTTTATTAATAATACACAAGCCAGTCAGAAAACAATCCACTCTTTTATTAATAATACACAAGCCAGTCAGAAAACAATCCATTCTTTTATTAATAATACACAAGCCAGTCAGAAAACAATCCACTCTTTTATTAATAATACACAAGGCAGTGAGAAAACAATCCACTCTTTTATTAATAATACACAAGCCAGTGAGAAAACAATCCACTCTTTTATTAATAATACACAAGCCATTCAGAAAACAATCCATTCTTTTATTGGTCTTGTTGTATCAAAGAATAATGTCATATGCCTTGATATAACTGATGTTACAGGAGGCAACAAACTGCAGCAAGTATGGAATTATAATAGATGATATGAGGTGATAACTGTGTCAAGTATGGAATTATAATAGATGATATGAGGTGATAACTGTGTCAAGTATGGAATTATAATAGATGATATGAGGTGATAACTGTGTCAAGTATGGAATTATAATAGATGATATGAGGTGATAACTGTGTCAAGTATGGAATTATAATAGATGATATGAGGTGATAACTGTGTCAAGTATGGAAGTATAAAAGATGACATGAAGTGATAAACTGTATCAGGTATAGAAGTATACTAAAGACATATATGAGGTGACATGCTTATCAAGTGATGAAGTATAACTAATGACATACGAGTGATAGACGTATCAAGTATGAAAATATAACTAACGACATATGACTGATAAACTTATCAAGTATGGAAATATAACTGACAACATATGACTGATAAACTTATCAAGTGTGGAAGTATAATTGATGACATATGAATGATAAATTTTACAGATATTTTTATAACCACAAACTTTCATTCTTTTTCTGCTTGATTTATTTCTTTCTCTGCCTCCTTTTATCATTTATTCAACAAAGCAAAAGAACATAACAGCCCTTTCTTTCTGCCATTTTATCATATCCTGCATCTCATTTTTAGTTCATCCATTTTTTAATATAAATATTCAAGGATTGGTGAAGAAAGGGAAAGATTAGCTCTCTCATTCAGTCATGAACCATCATCTCTGGTCTTCACTCATTCTCATACATTCATGAATTATTATATTCATCAATGTTTTCATCAGCGAATTCTTTCATCAAGCTCCTTCATAAGTTTTTTTTTTAATATTATTATTTTTTCAGTTATTTACTCAGGATTTAATTCAGCATCATCATTTACTCCTTCTTGTGTTCAAATCATCATTTATTACTTCCTGTGTTCATATCATCATTTACTCCTTCTTGTGTTCAAATCATCATTTATTCCTTCTTGTGTTCACAACATCATTTATTCCTTCTTGTGTTCACATCATCATTTATTCCTTCTTGTGTTCACAACATCATTTATTCCTTCTTGTGTTCACATCATCATTTATTCCTTCTTGTGTTCATATCATCATTTACTCCTTCTTGTGTTCAAATCATCATTTATTCCTTCTTGTGTTCAAATCATCATTTATTCCTTCTTGTGTTCACATCATCATTTATTCCTTCTTGTGTTCACAACATCATTTATTCCTTCTTGTGTTCACATCATCATTTATTCCTTCTTGTGTTCGCAACATCATTTATTCCTTCTTGTGTTCACAACATCATTTATTCTTTCTTGTGTTCACAACATCATTTATTCTTTCTTGTGTTCACAATATCATTTATTCCTTCTTGTGTTCACAACATCATTTATTCCTTCTTGTGTTCACAACATCATTTATTCCTTCTTGTGTTCACAACATCATTTATTCCTTCTTGTGTTAGCAACATTTTTCATTCCATCTTTTGTTCACAACATCATTTATTTCTTCTTGTGTTCACAACATTATTTATTTCTTATTTTGTTCACAACATTTTTCATTCCATCTTTTGTTCACACGTTGCCTCAACTTTGTTTGCACAGATACACAGCTGCCTTTGTATAAATGTAGGGAAAGAAAAAAAAAAGATATTTTATAAAAATTAAAATCAAATGCTGGACAAATATTTGTTGAACTTCTCAAAAAATAAATTATGGCTGCCACTTAAAAATTATAAAAAGAAACAATAAACAAATTGTGTATTGCAGAAATAGCATGATAATTTTATAAAAGGCAGTATCAAAAGTGTAATGATCAGCATGTAGATGCTGCTTTGACTTGCAGTTGTTAGATCCCAGTTGATCCACAGAGAATTGAACCCTCATAGAATCTGATGATTTAACCAGGGTTTATCTTCTCATTGTTCAGGGTGTATCTAAGGAGCACATGATTGGTGGAAGTTAGAAAAGTAAAAAAAAAAAAAATTACTTCTGGGAAACTCTTGATGAAAGGAAATGTTTTTATTTCTTCAGTTTAACAAACATAATTAAAAACCATTTTATTCATTTATTTTGTCATGTAGACACAGATAGACAGACAGACAGATAGACATAGACAGAGATAGACAGACACAGACAGAGTAAAATCTTCGACAGTTATCAAAAAAAAAAAAAAAGAAACAGGAGCAGGAGACCATTTCAAGTATCTGTTGGTGACCTTTGAACTGGCAGACCTAACTTTTCCAGATTTTACATATTCCTAGCGAAATGATGGAAGACTAAAACCACACTTCAAACACTAGTGGTCATTGCCAGCATGTCATCCAAGTACATATTTATATAATCTCATGCATTTCCAACATCTCATATAAGTCTTTTTGTAACAATGGGAGAATCTATAGTTACACGTAACAAGTTATTGTGTGTACAATATTGTTATTAAAAATACTTATCAGAAGAAAGAATATGTAAAATAATATCAATGTTTATCTTTTGTGATGGACAGAATTAAAAAAGTAATTTTAAAATCTTGACTTCCTACACTGATCCAAACATGACCTTATGAACACAAATTGTGTGCCCTTGTGGACTCAAGTTTTGAGCCTTTGTTGACTCAAGCTTTGGGCCCTTGTGGGCTCAAGCTTTGGGCCCTTGTGGGCTCAGGTTTTGACCCTTTGTTGACTCAAGCTGTAGGCCCTTGTGGGCTCAAGTTTTGAGCCTTTGTTGACTCAAGCTTTGGGCCCTTGTGGGCTCAAGTTTTGAGCCTTTGTTGACTCAAGTTTGAGGAAGTAATACATGAAATTTATGATTGTGGAACTGGAGTTAGAACTGTTCTACTCATGATGAGAAAAGAACAAAGCTGAGGAGAAAGGTATATGACCACTCTCTGAACCCACAGAAAGATCTGGGCAACAGCTCAGAAACTTAGCAACAAAAAGTCATAAACCAGAGAGATGAAAGAAGCTGCTGTGAAGAAAAAAGTACATCTGTGAGAGAGGAGTCAATAACAGTAAAGAAATTTATCTCACTGCTGAAGATAATGATGATGACAAATGATGTACCATCTTTAGTGTTGTCAAAGTAAATATAAGATGCAAAAAAAATATAAATGAAGACCTTACCTTTGACAGTTTTCATCAGTTTCTGTCTACTGAACTGTATTATTACTGCCAGATGTGTCATTTCTCAAAATTGGGACTGGGTGATCTTTGTCTGTAACAAGTTCCACAGTCTGATTATTGCTAGAAATGTCAAGTTCCACAGTTATTTCATTGGTTATAGTCTGATTATTGTTAGAAATATCATGTTCCACAGTTCGTTCACTGATTACAGTCTGATTATTGTTAGAAATATCATGTTCCACAGTTCTTTCACTGATTACAGTCTGACTATTGTCAGAAACATCATGTTCCACAGTTCTTTCACTGATTACAGTTTGTGTGTTACCTAACAAGCCAGTGTGATTCTCATTTACAGCCGAGCTGTTACGAAGCAGCTCATCACCATGATGAAGAACGAGGAGCTCCGGAGTGCTTGTGCTGTTGTGGCTAACCTGTGCTGACATCTGTTTACACAGCTTACCCCGAATCCAAGACCGAGCCATCAGACTCGAATCTTCAACAAGTCTTCCTTTCCTGTTCATGAGTTCATTCTCCTTGTTCCCATCGAAGTTGCCACACAAGCCACACAGTCTATGGCTCTTTAAGAAGCTTCCATTGATCTTGATAACCAGAAGATCATCAAGATTCCACTTTACACTTAACCCCAACTTTGCTTTCACACTAACACGTGAAGGATGGCTTCGGAGAGAGAAGTCACTTGACGTGAACTGGTTTGTGAACAGGCTTGTCCGATTTATTCTAATCTTCATGTTCCTGTAAATTTTGATTCTTGTTAGGCCAAACTGAAAAATGACAAGATCAATTTGCTGGCCTCTGTCGGCAGTTCTCATATATCTGGCCCTGACACTCACATGACCTTGACCACAGTCTTTGATCAAATCATGAGTACAAAGACCATCAGTGGTGTATGACATGTGATCGAATGTCTGAATTTGGTTAGATGCCTTCCCTCGTATAGTGCACGTACCGTAATCTGAAATGATTGTGTAACATGTTAGCCAATAGATAACAGAATTTAATAAAGGCAAAACAAAGAAATAAACAATATAGTATAAGTCTCATAATAAATGTTGGGAAATATTTAAATGCTGGAAGACAGTTCTAGTAATAAATGTTGGGAAATATTTAAATGCTGGAAGACAGTTCTAGTAATAAATGTTGGAAAATAGTTCTAGTAATAAATATTGGAAAATAGTTATAGTAATAAACATTGGAATATAATTCTAGTAATAAATAGTGGAATATAGATCTAGTAATAAAATGTTGGAAAATAGTTCTAGTAATAAATATTGAAAAATAGCTCTAGTAATAAATATTAGAAAATAGTTCTAGTAATAAATAGTGGAATATAGATCTAGTAATAAAAATGTTGGAAAATAGTTCTAGTAATAAATGTTGAAAAATAGCTATAGTAATAAATACTGGAAAATAGTTCTAGTAATAAATGTTGGAAAATAGATCTAAGAAAATATTGAAATGTTATAGAAATTCACTCATGTGAACAGTCCATAAATAATCTCCATTCACTTACTTACTTTTGATACAAGTGGAACAACAGTGACCTTGTTTTGACCCTGACCCAAAATTCTGTGAAATAAAACAGACAGGCACAATCATAAAACATCACATATAAGTCATTCCATGACAGGACCATGGCTGGGAGAACATTAACCCAAGTCATAAAGGCAGCAAAGGAGTTTTATTAAAAAGGTGAAATGTTACAGAAAAAAGTGAATGAAAATATGAAAAGAAAGATCAGGAGACCGGCAGAAAAGAAGGAAACAGTTCTGAGATTTAGTGAAGGTTATGGCAGCAAAAAACGTATTTAACTCTTTTGCTCCAGAACAATACTCGCAATGTTGGTAAATCTTATTCATCTAAGAGAATGAGTGCACATCTAAGAGAATGAGTGCATATCTAAGAGAATGAGTGCACATCTAAGATATTCAGTCCTCAGAAGAATATTTGGGCAACATTTAAATAAAATAGAAAGCAACATAACCTTACCCTTAACCTTACCTTTAACCGTACCCTTAACCGTACCCTTAACCTTACCTTTAACCTTACCCTTACCCTTACTCTTAACCTTACCCTTAACCTTACCCTTAACCTTACCTTTAACCTTACCCTTAACCTTACCTTTAACCTTACCCTTAACCTTAACCTTACCCTTACCCTTACCCTCAACCTTACCCTTACATTTACCCTTACCCTTAACTTTACCCTTACCCTTAACCTTACCATTACCCTTACATTTACCCTTACCCTTAACCTTACCCTTACATTTACCCTTACCCTTAACTTTATCCTTACCCTTAACCTTACCCTTACATTTACCCTTACCCTTAACTTTATCCTTACCCTTACATTTACCCTTACCCTTAACTTTACCCGTACCCTTACCCTTACATTTACCCTTACCCTTACCCTTACATTTACCCTTACCCTTAACCTTACCCTTAACCTTACCCTTACCCTTACATTTACCCTTACCCTTAACTTTACCCTTAACCTTAACCTACTCTTACTTTTAAGCCGTGGAACAACTCCTTACAGTTTCTTTCTGGCAAAATTTCTCATCAGAATAGAAACTAATTCTGGAGTGGAAGTTGTACAAGAAATGGAGAGAAAAATATTGGTAAGACAAAGTGATGATTCAAGACAAAGTGATGATTCAAGACAAAGTGATGATTAAGAAATGAAGAGACAAGTGTACATTCATTCATTCATTTGCATGTCCCTTGCGGAACTTTGCCACCTTAACAGCACTCCTGTAGGCCTCTCGGTTGTGAGCAAGATGTCCTGCTGCTGAATCCATTTGCAGGTCATCAACGATGTCTTGCAGCCATCTTCGCCTTGGTCTTCCTCTCTTTCTTTTTTCCATTATGCACCCTTCCAAGACAGTTTTCTCTAGATTATCATGATGTTTAATGTGTCCAAAATATTTAAGTATTAATTTAGAGACAAGTGTAAAGATAATTAGACAAGTTTTAATGCAGCACTAAAAGAAGGATTCAGACTGATAAAATATAGTGAAACAAATTAAGTTTTTTAATTAGAAGGAAAGAAAAAAGATAAAACACAACTTGTACTGATTTTTAGTCTGATAACATTAGGAACAACCTTCAGTATGCTGACGACACAGTTCTGATTGCTGAGAACCAACAAGACATGCAAAATCTCTTGGATAAAGTCGCCAAAGAAAGTGAACAGAAAGGCCTTACTCTGAACATCAAAAAGACAGAAGCTATGGTTATATCTAAGAAACAGAATCCACCAGCATGCAGTATTAAATTAAACGGAACTATTCTAAAGCAGGTGCAGAAATTCAAATACCTTGGAGCAGTAATAACTTCAGATGGGAAATGCAGAACAGAAATTAGGAACAGAATAGGCCAAGCAAAGACTGCATTTCAGAGAATGAGAAACATATTGACCAACACATCCTTATCAATGAATGTTAGAAAACGAGTCCTAAAATGCTATATTGAACCTATCTTGTTATATGGAAGTGAATCATGGACAATAGGCAAGTCTGCACAAAAACCATTGGAAGCAGCAGAAATATGGTTTATTAGAAGAATGTTACGAATCCCCTGGACAGCAAAAATAACTAATGAAGAATATATGAGAAGAGCTGGAGAGACAAAAAACCTTGTCAAAAAGATAAGAGAGAGACAATGTACTTTCATAGGACATGCAATGAGAAGAGGGGGCACTGAAAATATTATAACAACAGGAAAAATAGAAGGAAGAAGATCAAGAGGAAGACAAGAGAAATGATACTGGACAGTCTGACGGGATGGTGTGAGAGGAGATCACCAACTGAGCTGATGGCCTGCATGAAGGATCGGATACTCTGGAGAAGCATAATAGCCAACGCCAGTCGGCACGGCACATGATGATGATGATGATGAACATTAGGAAGAAAATGAATGCAGTCAAAACTTACCTTTACACAAAAACCTGCATTTGGTCGACATCTTTGAGGCTTACAGTATGTTGTACCATCATTACAGGTGCACGACACACATTTGTCAGTTAACCATGTCTCTGTGTGCTAGGATTTTGATTATAAAGTGAATCAGAGAGTAATTTGATATGTTATATATGTAGGAGAACAAGTAATGTGATATGTTATATATGCATGAGGAGGAGTAATGTGATATGTTATGCATGCATGAGCAGGTGTAATGTGATTTCTCTTTTTCTACATTTACCCTGAAAGGAACAGGAACTGAATTGTGTCATAGTTTACAAATCAGCTGCTGATCTGTGGATCTCCCTTTCAGATTCCTGAGACTGTCCATCTTATTTCTAGCTTTCAGTTTCCTGAGACAGTTTGTCCATCTTATTTCTAGCTTTCAGTTTCCTGAGACAGTTTGTCCATCTTATTTCTAGCTTTCAGTTTCCTGAGATAGTTTGTCCATCTTATTTCTAGCTTTCAGATTTCTGAGACAGTTTGTCCATCTTATTTCTAGCTTTCAGATTCCTGAGACAAGTTTGTCCATCTTATTTCTAGCTTTCAGTTTCCTGAGACAGTTTGTCCATCTTATTTTTAGCTTTCAGTTTCCTGAGATAGTTTGTCCATCTTATTTCTAGCTTTCAGATTTCTGAGACAGTTTGTCCATCTTATTTCTAGCTTTCAGATTCCTGAGACAAGTTTGTCCATCTTATTTCTAGCTTTCAGTTTCCTGAGACAGTTTGTCCATCTTATTTTTAGCTTTCAGTTTCCTGAGATAGTTTGTCCATCTTATTTCTAGCTTTCAGTTTCCTCAGAGAACCATGTTCTTAGATTCAGCTTATGAAATTTCTCACTTAAGGTCAAGGTCACAAACATTCATTTTGCACTTGAGGTTATCCATCACTGCAGTACTTTCCACTTTTGTGCTGGTACTTTAATATGAATTTGCTGAAGTGAATGTGTATGATTTATTAATGATGAAGTGAAAGTATGTTTCTTTTTTTTTTTTTTTTTTGTGAATTTGGTGTAATGTTAAAAAAATACTCAGGATTTATGACTATCATTTTTGAACAGAAATGTACTTCACTGAAATAGAAAGTTTTTTTATGTAGTGGTGAATTCATGTTACAACATTTAAATAATCGTTTTAATTGATTACCAAATTCATGTCATTTCTTGACTGTCTCATTCAGTTCTACATCCACACTATGTCATTAAGTAATTCTTCTATCTTGCCACTGTGGTAAGACTAGGTAAAGCTAAGTAATTCTTCTATCTTGCCACTGTGGTAAGACTAGGTAAAGCTAAGTAATTCTTCTATCTTGCCACTGTGGTAAGACTAGGTAAAGCTAAGTAATTCTTCTATCTTGCCACTGTGGTAAGACTAGGTAAAGCTAAGTAATTCTTCTATCTTGCCACTGTGGTAAGACTAGGTAAAGCTAAGTAATTCTTCTATCTTGCCACTGTGGTAAGACTAGGTAAAGCTAAGTAATTCTTCTATCTTGCCACTGTGGTAAGACTAGGTAAAGCTAAGTAATTCTTCTATCTTGCCACTGTGGTAAGACTAGGTAAAGCTAAGTAATTCTTCTATCTTGCCACTGTTGTAAGACTAGGTAAAGCTAAGTAATTCTTCTATCTTGCCACTGTGGTAAGACTAGGTAAAGCTAAGTAATTCTTCTATCTTGCCACTGTTGTAAGACTAGGTAAAGCTAAGTAATTCTTCTATCTTGCCACTGTGGTAAGACTAGGTAAAGCTAAGTAATTCTTCTATCTTGCCACTGTGGTAAGACTAGGTAAAGCTAAGTAATTCTTCCATCTTGCTACTGTGTTCTAAGACTGGGTAAAGCTAACACTGACAGAGTCAGTCATAACAGACGCTGTTTGGCTGTGACAGATATCTGCCTATCTCAGAGCAATCTTTGTAGAGAAATAAAAATGTTAGTATAATCTTTCTATTCATGTACACATTCATGTCATTAAAAACAAAATTATCCTCATTAATCACATGTTAATGTCCTTTTAAAAAACAACCCTCAATTTCAGTTATGAAATTAATATAATTTCAGTAATCTGTGTATTCCTTTAAAACTGGTATTTCTGTCTTTCATAAATTTCAAAAATGCATCGTCAAAGCCATATCTCTTATATCTATATTAAAATTTTTAATAATTAAAAAAAAGACAGTACAGTTATTTATTTTTTAAAAAAAAGTCACAGATGATCAGTTGGTGCACCTTCCATGTGATTCCTTCAAACACACATGACTTCCACTTTCTGCAGGTCCGACAACACACTCCTGGCTGAGTTATCTGATCTTTGGCAGGGCACGTCAGTTCCGGGCAAATCTCTCGCTCACATACCATAGTTCCTTCCTGGGGAGTATTGATGACTATACTGTACTGTTTCAGCCTAACATATTTTTTTTTCAGCTGTTACAGTTTGGAGAACAGCAAGTAGGTCAAATCTTGAACAACATATCAGAAACAGTTTGAAGGAAGGCAAGTAGGTCAAACCTTGAACAACATAGTAGAAAGTTTGAAGGAAGGCAAGTAGGTCAAATCTTGAACAACATATCAGAAACAGTTCGGAGAATGGCAAGTAGGTCAAACCTTGAACAACATATCAGAAAGTTTGAAGGAAGGGAAGTAGCTCAAACGTTGAACAACATATCAGAAACAGTGTGGAGGAAGGCAAGTAGGTCAAACCTCGAACAATCTTCCACATCAAAGATATTTATCAGACGGAGATTGTAACAAAACTTCATACACCGCTGCAGCAGTAGTATGGCATGCTGTTTGCTGTATAGTTTTACTAAACTAGAGAATAAAAATGCTTTCATGTAATGTAGATATGGATGGTTGTTTAAGATTTTTAGTACTGGAATTCAAGTTATTACGACAATGCTTCCAAGATTCTTTGTGTGTACAGTCAAACAAGCACATGATAAATTATACGATTTTTACATGCACAGAAATGCTAAAATGTCGTGTACCTGGGCCAGTTGCTAGGCATTATGCAAGTCAGAAAGTGCCTAAGGGCAGCACGTAGTGAGCAGGGAAAGGTGGGGGGGGGGGGGGGGGTAGGCGGCAATCTGGCAAAAGTGATGTTTTTGTAAAGAGAGAGAGGCACAACAAATGAAAGCACTCTGCAGGGTGGACTAAACCGGTGACTACACCATACCACTCTGGGAACTTTCTAACCCAAGAGCAGTAATTAAACTTTTAGAAGAGGCAGACACATGTTACGTGCCACCGACGACTGACTGTAAAAAAACAGGAAGCAGTTCATTTTAAAAAGGTATGTGCAGATAAAAATTTAGGCTTCCCTAATCTGCGAAAATTCAAGAAAATTTTCAAATGCTTTCTATCGAAGAACGGTGAAACAACAGGCGAAAGTGTTTTTGTTGCTTGATATTCAGTAAGAACAACAAAACAAGTATTGCATTACATGTACCATTAACTACCTACCATGTACCTACCAACATGTACACAAAGTTAAACACTTATAATCATGTACACCCCTCGCATGTACGCTAAGTTTGGTGAAAAAGCATGCACGTTATAGGAATCTATCATGTACAGTTTGGAGAACAGCAAGTAGGTCAAATCTTGAACAACATATCAGAAACAGTTTGAAGGAAGGCAAGTAGGTCAAACCTTGAACAACATAGTAGAAAGTTTGAAGGAAGGCAAGTAGGTCAAATCTTGAACAACATATCAGAAACAGTTCGGAGAATGGCAAGTAGGTCAAACCTTGAACAACATATCAGAAAGTTTGAAGGAAGGGAAGTAGCTCAAACGTTGAACAACATATCAGAAACAGTGTGGAGGAAGGCAAGTAGGTCAAACCTCGAACAATCTTCCACATCAAAGATATTTATCAGACGGAGATTGTAACAAAACTTCATACACCGCTGCAGCAGTAGTATGGCATGCTGTTTGCTGTATAGTTTTACTAAACTAGAGAATAAAAATGCTTTCATGTAATGTAGATATGGATGGTTGTTTAAGATTTTTAGTACTGGAATTCAAGTTATTACGACAATGCTTCCAAGATTCTTTGTGTGTACAGTCAAACAAGCACATGATAAATTATACGATTTTTACATGCACAGAAATGCTAAAATGTCGTGTACCTGGGCCAGTTGCTAGGCATTATGCAAGTCAGAAAGTGCCTAAGGGCAGCACGTAGTGAGCAGGGAAAGGTGGGGGGGGGGGGGGGGGTAGGCGGCAATCTGGCAAAAGTGATGTTTTTGTAAAGAGAGAGAGGCACAACAAATGAAAGCACTCTGCAGGGTGGACTAAACCGGTGACTACACCATACCACTCTGGGAACTTTCTAACCCAAGAGCAGTAATTAAACTTTTAGAAGAGGCAGACACATGTTACGTGCCACCGACGACTGACTGTAAAAAAACAGGAAGCAGTTCATTTTAAAAAGGTATGTGCAGATAAAAATTTAGGCTTCCCTAATCTGCGAAAATTCAAGAAAATTTTCAAATGCTTTCTATCGAAGAACGGTGAAACAACAGGCGAAAGTGTTTTTGTTGCTTGATATTCAGTAAGAACAACAAAACAAGTATTGCATTACATGTACCATTAACTACCTACCATGTACCTACCAACATGTACACAAAGTTAAACACTTATAATCATGTACACCCCTCGCATGTACGCTAAGTTTGGTGAAAAAGCATGCACGTTATAGGAATCTATCATGTACAAATTGTAGCACGTTTATCACCTCATGTAGTGATTTAATATCTCATATAGTGGTTTAAACATGGTCTTAGATAGTTAGAAAAATAGTACACCTTAGATGTCAGAGAAAGAAAAATGATTAGAGAATTACCCGAGACTCGAACCACAGGCTCTGGGAATGCGAGCAGCCACCTGGCCACGAGAAACAGCGCAATTTCCACTTGACCATCTTACACCTCCAGAAAAAAAGGGGCTAGATCAGCCAAGTCTTTAATGCTTTAATCATGACACTCGGAAAGTAAACAGGCCATGACACAGAAATTCTGCTGCTTAAAATAAGTCTCCCACAGGCACCAAATCTAAGACACAAACATACACACACAGTCTCCTGTAGGCACCGAATCTGAAACACAAACATACACACATTCTCCTGCAGGCACCAAATCTAAGACACAAATATACATGCTTCTGTCTCTGTAAAGATGGCTACTCACAGCACAGATGCAGGTCGTGCAGTTGTCATGGACGTGGATGTCTCCGTTACCAAAGACTCGCTGAGCAAAGAAACACGACCTCTTGGTCTCAAAAACTTTTCTTTGACCTAATGGAGGAAGAACTTTTTAAAGTAAAATTCAAGATTAGAAAATGAGACATCACAACACAACACAGCACAACAAACATAAGAGTAAGGAGAGTGGGCAGAGACAAGACTAAGGAGAGTGGGCAGAGACAAGAGTAAGGAAAGTGAGCAGAGACAAGAGTGAGGAAAGCGAGCAGAGACAAGAGTGAGGAAAGTGAGCAGAGACAAGAGTAAGGAAAGTGAGCAGAGACAAGAGTGAGGAAAGTGAGCAGAGACAAGAATGAGGAAAGTGAGTAGAGACAAGAGTGGGCAGAGACAAGAGTGGGCAGAGACAAGAATGACAGAATGTAAGATGAGCATGTATAAATGAAGAACATACAACAACCCAATATTTCAACATAAACCTTTTATAAGGAAAAAAAAAGATTAAAAACAGCAAAAGTACACAAAAAACTAGACACTTATTATATCATTTTGGATCTCCTGCTTGCAAGAAAGAAGGGCACATAATATTTTTGTCTGTTGTCTTGTTTCTGTATGTGATTCTTGAAAAAGGCTTTTGTCAAAATATTGGACAGTTGCATGCTCGTCATTTATATGTGCTCAACTTACTTTCTGCTGTGGTTACTAACTGGTTTTGCAGCATCATCTATCAGCAGATGAGATCAAGGGAAAGGAGTTTAGTTCGACATGCTAATATCAACATATACTTCTTTTCAAAGAAAGAAAGAAAGTATTGTTATATAGATTTTGTTATTTGTCTGCTCTCGAACTGTTATGTATAAGTTATACATTTCTGATTTATAACAACACGAGTATAGTATAGCACAGTATAGTATAGTATAGTATAAAAACTTGAAAAAATATTTTAAATTATAATTTAAAACCCTAGGACAGGTGATAGAATCCTTTATCTCAAAATCTGTAATGGCTTAGAAATGTGAAGAATCACACTTCACACACGTTTCATTCATTCATTCATTAGCATGTCCCTTGTGGAACTTTTGTTTCCCTAACAGCTCTCTTAAAGGTCTCTTGATTGTAAGTAAGATGCTCTGCTGCTGATGGATCCATTCACAACTGTGGGGCACACAAATGCCACGAGACACCAAAGGTACTCTTACAGCTGTTGACCAAGTCCATGTACTCTTGTAGCTATTGGCCAAGTTCACTGATGTGGTAGTTTTGTTGATCACCTTCGGACTGATAAAAACTCCACCTACCATATCACAGACAAGACAAACAGATAAAGGATTTCGTTATCGATAGAAGAGAGAACACCAGACTAACAGATAAAGGATTTTGATATCGACAGAAGAGAGAACACCAGACTAACAGATAAAGGGTTTTGATATCGACAGAGAGATCACACTTTGCAGAAATAATTCCACACAAGGAAAGCCATTTGAACTAACGAGCATAAAGAAATACTACCTTTGCATTGAGGGCATCTCCCGACACGGTCAGTGTAGATCTTCTCTTGTGGGCAGTTTAAAACAGGGCAGGCTCTTCTACTGCAAGTCACATTACCAGCCTGGGTGGGGGGGGAGGGGGTGGGGGTGGTGAAAGTGTTAAACAGTTATTACTGAAATAACGTGAACAAAGGCAAAAAAACCCAAAACAAAACAGCTGAAATGTTTAGCACACACAAAGAACAGCTGAAATAGCTAAAAATATTAGATGAAATAGCTAGCACAAATAAAAATATTGGATGAAATAGCTAGCACAAATAAAAATATTGGATGAAATAGCTAGCACAAATAAAAATATCAGATGAAATAGCTAGCACAAATAAAAATATCGGATGAATATCAGATAAAATAGCTAGCACACATAAAAATCTCAGATGAAATAGCTAGCACAAATAAAAATATCAGATGAAATAGCTAGCACAAATATAAATATCAGATGAAATAGCTAGCACAATTAAAAATGTCAGATGAAATAGCTAGCACAAATAAAAATATCGGATGAAATAGCTAGCACAAATAAAAATATCGGATGAAATAGCTAGCACAAATACAAATATTAGATGAAATAGCTAGCACAAATACAAATATTAGATGAAATAGCTACGAAAAAAAAATACAACGTGACTGAAAAGTTGTGCAAAATTAAAAGAATAACTGAATACATAAACAAAGACAAAAAAAAAACAGGTGAAAATGCTTGGACATTTGATTACTTTGACTTGTGAAAAGAATGAAGTGTAGGGCGAGAAAAATAAAACGATGATAATGAAGACGAATGATTATATAATTTACAACTGAAAAATAAATCACTAACGTGATGCTGAGAGTGCTATCACGGTGGCAGGACGGAAATCTTATATCTTATATCCTTCCCGTGCCGTTAAACGTCACATAGGGCTCGCAAAGTAGTTCGCCAATTTTTCCTGTCTTCAGCGAGTCTTTCAACCTCATCAAAGGATTTTATGCCTGTTACTTTGGCCCCTCTTAACAATGTCCTCTTCATAGTTTCACGCGGTCTGCCTCTTTTTCTTTGGCCTGTTGTGTTCCACTTGATAGTTTGTTTTGCAGCATCATCTATCAGCAGATGAGATCAAGGGAAAGGAGTTTAGTTCGACATGCTAATATCAACATATACTTCTTTTCAAAGAAAGAAAGAAAGTATTGTTATATAGATTTTGTTATTTGTCTGCTCTCGAACTGTTATGTATAAGTTATACATTTCTGATTTATAACAACACGAGTATAGTATAGCACAGTATAGTATAGTATAGTATAAAAACTTGAAAAAATATTTTAAATTATAATTTAAAACCCTAGGACAGGTGATAGAATCCTTTATCTCAAAATCTGTAATGGCTTAGAAATGTGAAGAATCACACTTCACACACGTTTCATTCATTCATTCATTAGCATGTCCCTTGTGGAACTTTTGTTTCCCTAACAGCTCTCTTAAAGGTCTCTTGATTGTAAGTAAGATGCTCTGCTGCTGATGGATCCATTCACAACTGTGGGGCACACAAATGCCACGAGACACCAAAGGTACTCTTACAGCTGTTGACCAAGTCCATGTACTCTTGTAGCTATTGGCCAAGTTCACTGATGTGGTAGTTTTGTTGATCACCTTCGGACTGATAAAAACTCCACCTACCATATCACAGACAAGACAAACAGATAAAGGATTTCGTTATCGATAGAAGAGAGAACACCAGACTAACAGATAAAGGATTTTGATATCGACAGAAGAGAGAACACCAGACTAACAGATAAAGGGTTTTGATATCGACAGAGAGATCACACTTTGCAGAAATAATTCCACACAAGGAAAGCCATTTGAACTAACGAGCATAAAGAAATACTACCTTTGCATTGAGGGCATCTCCCGACACGGTCAGTGTAGATCTTCTCTTGTGGGCAGTTTAAAACAGGGCAGGCTCTTCTACTGCAAGTCACATTACCAGCCTGGGTGGGGGGGGAGGGGGTGGGGGTGGTGAAAGTGTTAAACAGTTATTACTGAAATAACGTGAACAAAGGCAAAAAAACCCAAAACAAAACAGCTGAAATGTTTAGCACACACAAAGAACAGCTGAAATAGCTAAAAATATTAGATGAAATAGCTAGCACAAATAAAAATATTGGATGAAATAGCTAGCACAAATAAAAATATTGGATGAAATAGCTAGCACAAATAAAAATATCAGATGAAATAGCTAGCACAAATAAAAATATCGGATGAATATCAGATAAAATAGCTAGCACACATAAAAATCTCAGATGAAATAGCTAGCACAAATAAAAATATCAGATGAAATAGCTAGCACAAATATAAATATCAGATGAAATAGCTAGCACAATTAAAAATGTCAGATGAAATAGCTAGCACAAATAAAAATATCGGATGAAATAGCTAGCACAAATAAAAATATCGGATGAAATAGCTAGCACAAATACAAATATTAGATGAAATAGCTAGCACAAATACAAATATTAGATGAAATAGCTACGAAAAAAAAATACAACGTGACTGAAAAGTTGTGCAAAATTAAAAGAATAACTGAATACATAAACAAAGACAAAAAAAAAACAGGTGAAAATGCTTGGACATTTGATTACTTTGACTTGTGAAAAGAATGAAGTGTAGGGCGAGAAAAATAAAACGATGATAATGAAGACGAATGATTATATAATTTACAACTGAAAAATAAATCACTAACGTGATGCTGAGAGTGCTATCACGGTGGCAGGACGGAAATCTTATATCTTATATCCTTCCCGTGCCGTTAAACGTCACATAGGGCTCGCAAAGTAGTTCGCCAATTTTTCCTGTCTTCAGCGAGTCTTTCAACCTCATCAAAGGATTTTATGCCTGTTACTTTGGCCCCTCTTAACAATGTCCTCTTCATAGTTTCACGCGGTCTGCCTCTTTTTCTTTGGCCTGTTGTGTTCCACTTGATAGTTTGTTTTGGGATTCTCTGATCATTTCTTCTTATTACGTGACCAACATATGTCCATCTCCTTTTCCTGATCACTCATGAGACTGGTTGTTGTTCAGTCATCTGTCTTATCTCTGCATTGTTCTTGAATTCATTCCACTTGATGCCGAGTATTTTCCTTTGGCATTTATTTTTAAAAGAGTCCAATTTCTTGTCTATTTCTTTAGTTGCTTTCCAGCTTTCGCAAGGGCAGAAGTGCATGCTTTTAAATCTACTATAGATCTCTCTCTCTCTCTCTCTCTTTCTCTCTTGGTATTTTCAGTTGTTGACAATTTCGAGTTACTGCAAAAGTTGTACGAAGACGGTCGCTACACCCGGTGTAAGCACAGCGCCAGAAGTAGAACGGTTGACTGTGCTAAAACGATGTGGATATAGTGTAAGGCAACGAGCACAAAAAAAAAAAAAAAAGCTTCGACACAAAAGCTGAATTTAGAGACCCCATCGTCGGTCAAGACCCTACCTCTTTTCTTGGCAGCGCTTCCTTGATAGAGAATGTCACAGCAGCCTGGTGAGCGAGGCATGCATCCAGGTGGCGCTTGGTACAAACCCACCCACACACACACACACACATACACTCACACACGCACCGCCCAACTAAAAACCACGGGAAGAGCTTGGATTCATCTTCTTGTGTAAGACCACCACCACCACCACCACCACCACCGGCCAGAAGAGTAAATCACCCAAACAGATGTCACAGCAACAGCATCAAGGAAAACATCAGTACAGCAAGGTAGAAGATTCTGCTTAGCGTCTGGAACATTCCATGTATGTTCTACGTCCTGGTTTTCCGGCCTGTTTTCGTTCAGTTTCTGTATAAACCAGGGAAACATTTACTACAGCATGGAGGCCTTGCTAGTGTGGACCACAGTTCTCCCAGGTAATTGTTGCTAGTCTGTCACGCAGCACGAGGCGCACAAGCTTTCAACTATCTGCTCCACAAGGGACCGTCCATCCAAGTTGTTGCTCACCCAAAGATGGCCACTTTTATTATCATTATTATTTTAATAGAAGACTTGTACAATATGGAAGACTAGTTGCCAATAATAACTTTATCCAGCCGGGTGAAATGTAGCTGTGTGTTGAAAGAACGGTCACTTCTTACCTTACACACGCACTGGACATCAGAATCTTGTCCTAGGTAAAACGTATCACCATCTGTGTGTGTTTGGCCATTGTAGTAGCAACCTACAGTACAAGGGAACACTTCATGTACACAGGAACTCTTTATGTACACTAGCAGACACAGGTTATTATAAGTAAGAGTAGATGAGAGAGAAGATAGGAGGGTACGGCAGCTGATTTGTGAGAACATAGGCACACTCGACGAGACACAGAGACAGTCATGGATATGGATACCAGCAGACTCAAATGGATACTGATGTAATCAAAGACGTGAAACGATACTTACATAATTAAAGACAAGCATGGATATAGACAAAATCAAAAACATGAATGGATATATATATATATATATATATATATATATATATATATATATTAGAAGACATGCGTGGATATAGACACAATTAAAGACATAAATGGATGTAGACACAATCAAACACATGAATAGTTTTATATATATATATATATATATTAGAAGACATGCGTGGATATAGACACAAATACATAAATGGATACAGACACAATCAAAGACATGGATGGTTATGGGCACAGTTAAAGACATTGATGGATATAGACACAATCAAAGACATGAATGGTTATGGGCACAGTTAAAGACATGGATGGATATAGACACAATCAAAGACATGAATGGTTATGGGCACAGTTAAAGACATGGATAGATATAGACACAATCAGAAACGGGAAATTATTACGTGTACACCACGCAAGCAAGGAAACTAAGGAGAAAAAAAGTGATACTAATAAATACATAACAAAAGAATACACATAAAGTAGTGATATAAATGATACTTAAATAAAGGACGTGAAAAAAGATATGGCAGTCAGATATCATCATCATCATCATCATCATCATCATCATCAAAGGATGAGAAAATCACTCAAACAAATACAATAATATTTTTAGAAAATAGGAAGTTACCACAACAACCATTCTGATACAAGATACTATTGGAATGTTGATGCACGAATGAGTATAGATTACATGATTTGTATGATATCGTGAACAACTTAAGAACGTAAGTGGTAGAGCAGGGTACATTAATATCTCAGCATGACTGAGAGAGTTAGTGAGAATTATCAGAGCATGACTGAGAATTAATGAGAGTTACCTGAGCATAACTGAGAGAGTTAGTGAGAGTTACCTGAGCATAACTGAGAGAGTTAGTGAGAGTTACCTGAGCATGACTGAGAGAGTTAGTGAGAGTTACTTGAGCATGACTGAGTGTTAGTGGCAGTTACCTGAGCATGACAGAGAATTAATGAGAGTTACCTGAGCATGACAGAGAATTAATGAGAGTTACCTGAGCATGACAGAGAATTAATGAGAGTTACCTGAGCATGACAGAGAATTAATGAGAGTTACCTGAGCATGACTGAGAATTAATGAGAGTTGCCTGAGCATGACTGAGAATTAATGAGAGTTACCTGAGCATGACTGAGAGAGTCAGTGACAGTTACTTGAGCATGACTGAGAGAGTTAGTGACAGTTACTTGAGCATGTCTGAGTGTTAGTGACAGTTACCTGAGCATGACTGAGAGTTAGTGAGAGTTACCTGAGCATGACTGACAGCACTGACCAGGGACGCTAACAGGATTCTGACATGGAGGGCTACACAGTTCTTTACTCGCTGTCAGGACACCAGCCTGTGATGGGAGCACAGATCACCTGCTTTTATAAATGTAGCAGCAATGGCGGTGGTAGTGACGGGTGATGATGTACATGAAGAGAAGTTGGCGAATATTATTTAAAAATATAGTTATCATTATTCTCAGCTCTTCAGCCCAGAATCACATTTCATCAAGAAAGTTAAATCATCACTGACTATGTCCGAGGAGAATCAATGGAGAATGATGTTCTTGATGTCTAATTTAATGTTTATTTACCTGGCACATGATGATGATGCACGAATCGTCCGCTTTCCTGCGTATTTCGCCGGAAGCCATGTGAAGGTCGCCCACGATACAACCTGCACAAGAATGTGGCCATACTTTGTAAACGTACAAACAGAACAGTCGACAGGACATGTACAATTGCGTAATAGAGACTTGGAAAAACAGGATTGCCCCCTATTTACTCAGACATACATCAGAAGCATACAGATTTATAATCTAAATTCTACACAGTAAACGTTTCTTGAAGCTAGCCTGCATGACTGAGAGAGTTAGTGAGAGTTACTTGAGCATGACTGAGTGTTAGTGGCAGTTACCTGAGCATGACAGAGAATTAATGAGAGTTACCTGAGCATGACAGAGAATTAATGAGAGTTACCTGAGCATGACAGAGAATTAATGAGAGTTACCTGAGCATGACAGAGAATTAATGAGAGTTACCTGAGCATGACTGAGAATTAATGAGAGTTGCCTGAGCATGACTGAGAATTAATGAGAGTTACCTGAGCATGACTGAGAGAGTCAGTGACAGTTACTTGAGCATGACTGAGAGAGTTAGTGACAGTTACTTGAGCATGTCTGAGTGTTAGTGACAGTTACCTGAGCATGACTGAGAGTTAGTGAGAGTTACCTGAGCATGACTGACAGCACTGACCAGGGACGCTAACAGGATTCTGACATGGAGGGCTACACAGTTCTTTACTCGCTGTCAGGACACCAGCCTGTGATGGGAGCACAGATCACCTGCTTTTATAAATGTAGCAGCAATGGCGGTGGTAGTGACGGGTGATGATGTACATGAAGAGAAGTTGGCGAATATTATTTAAAAATATAGTTATCATTATTCTCAGCTCTTCAGCCCAGAATCACATTTCATCAAGAAAGTTAAATCATCACTGACTATGTCCGAGGAGAATCAATGGAGAATGATGTTCTTGATGTCTAATTTAATGTTTATTTACCTGGCACATGATGATGATGCACGAATCGTCCGCTTTCCTGCGTATTTCGCCGGAAGCCATGTGAAGGTCGCCCACGATACAACCTGCACAAGAATGTGGCCATACTTTGTAAACGTACAAACAGAACAGTCGACAGGACATGTACAATTGCGTAATAGAGACTTGGAAAAACAGGATTGCCCCCTATTTACTCAGACATACATCAGAAGCATACAGATTTATAATCTAAATTCTACACAGTAAACGTTTCTTGAAGCTAGCCTGCTTGACTAATAGAAACAAATAGTTTATTTGTTTTTTAAATAATTTTTATGAACAAAATTTGGTTAGCTGGTCATTACATTTCTTTCTACAAAGAATGATATCACCTAAAGTATCGCATGCTAATAATTTTATACCACCCCCTCTCTATTTTGGCACTGACAACATTATTTGCTTCAATCCTGGCACGTCCTACAGTTAAAAAAAAAGCGAGAGAATGTTTTCGAGTACAACCTTTGCTCATTTACGCTCTCAGAAGTCCCAAAGATCGATTCTAAACCGAGTCTGCTATATGTCTGACACAGGATTAGATGTCTGACACAGGATTAGATGTCTGACACAGGATTAGATGTCTGACACAGGATTAGAATGAGAAACTCTCTACTAAATGTCTGACACAGGATTAGAACGAGAAACTCTCTACTAAATGTCTGACACAGGATTAGAACGACAAACTGTCTACTAAATGTCTGACACAGGATTAGAACGAGAAACTCTCTACTAAATGTCTGACACAGGATTAGAACGAGAAACTCTCTACTGAATGTCTGACACAGGATTAGATGTTTGACACAGGATTAGATGTCTGACACAGGATTAGATGTCTGACACAGGATTAGATGTCTGAAACTGTCTACTAAATGTCTGACACAGGATTAGAACGAGAAACTGTCTACTAAACGTCTGACACAGGATTAGAACAAGAAACTGTCTAAAATGTCTGACACAGGGTTAGAACGAGAAACTGTCTACTAAATGTCTGACACAGGGTTAGAACGAGAAACTGTCTACTAAATGTCTGACACAGGGTTAGAACGAGAAACTGTCTACTAAATGTCTGATACAGGATTAGAATGAGAAACTGTCTACTGAATGTCTGACACAGGGTTAGAACGAGAAACTGTCTACTAAATGTCTGACACAGGGTTAGAACGAGAAACTGTCTACTAAATGTCTGACACAGGGTTAGAACGACAAACTGTCTACTAAATGTCTGACACAGGGTTAGAACGAGAAACTGTCTACTAAATGTCTGACACAGGGTTAGAACGAGAAACTGTCTACTAAATGTCTGACACAGGATTAGAACGACAAACTGTCTACTAAATGTCTGACACAGGGTTAGAACGACAAACTGTCTACTAAATGTCTGATACAGGATTAGAACGAGAAACTGTCTACTAAATGTCTGACACAGGGTTAGAACGAGAAACTGTCTACTAAATGTCTGACACAGGGTTAGAACGAGAAACTGTCTACTAAATGTCTGATACAGGATTAGAACGACAAACTGTCTACTGAATGTCTGACACAGGGTTAGAACGAGAAACTGTCTAAAATGTCTGACACAGGGTTAGAACGAGAAACTGTCTACTAAATGTCTGACACAGGGTTAGAACGAGAAACTGTCTACTAAATGTCTGACACAGGGTTAGAACGACAAACTGTCTACTAAATGTCTGATACAGGATTAGAACGACAAACTGTCTACTAAATGTCTGACACAGGGTTAGAACGACAAACTGTCTACTAAATGTCTGATACAGGATTAGAACGAGAAACTGTCTACTAAATGTCTGACACAGGGTTAGAACGAGAAACTGTCTACTAAATGTCTGACACAGGGTTAGAACGAGAAACTCTCTACTGAATGTCTGACACAGGATTAGATGTTTGACACAGGATTAGATGTCTGACACAGGATTAGATGTCTGACACAGGATTAGATGTCTGAAACTGTCTACTAAATGTCTGACACAGGATTAGAACGACAAACTGTCTACTAAATGTCTGATACAGGATTAGAACGAGAAACTGTCTACTAAATGTCTGACACAGGGTTAGAACGAGAAACTGTCTACTAAATGTCTGACACAGGGTTAGAACGAGAAACTCTCTACTGAATGTCTGACACAGGATTAGATGTTTGACACAGGATTAGATGTCTGACACAGGATTAGATGTCTGACACAGGATTAGATGTCTGAAACTGTCTACTAAATGTCTGACACAGGATTAGAACGAGAAACTGTCTACTAAACGTCTGACACAGGATTAGAACAACAAACTGTCTACTAAATGTCTGACACAGGGTTAGAACGAGAAACTGTCTAAAATGTCTGACACAGGGTTAGAACGAGAAACTGTCTAAAATGTCTGACACAGGGTTAGAACGAGAAACTGTCTAAAATGTCTGACACAGGGTTAGAACGAGAAACTGTCTAAAATGTCTGACACAGGGTTAGAACGAGAAACTGTCTAAAATGTCTGACACAGGGTTAGAACGAGAAACTGTCTAAAATGTCTGACACAGGGTTAGAACGAGAAACTGTCTAAAATGTCTGACACAGGGTTAGAACGAGAAACTGTCTAAAATGTCTGACACAGGGTTAGAACGAGAAACTGCCTAAAATGTCTGACACAGGATTAGAATAAGGAGATCAGCTTGTTTACTAAATGTTTGATAGTGAATACGGAAGGGTTATCGCCGCTACTCTACCGTCGTTTGATGACACAGGGGGTGGTTAGATTTTCGGGGCACTAATTCCTTCTCTTTCCCCCACTCCACCCCCAAAATCTTACATTCAACTACAAGCCTCTGCGCGTGTGTGTGTATGTGTGTGACACATATGTATGTCAGCCGACCTGCTGTATGTTGTCCTGCATGGCTGGGAGATCTGAGAGTTACCTACCCTTACAGACATCACAGCAATGCTTCCTTGGTCTGTTAAACAAAATGGCGTGACAGCCTTCCAAAGTTTGACACTTTTTGGTCTCGCACTCAACTTGCCCTTCCTGAAAGTATGTCAAAATATTTAGTGATAATACAAGCATCATCATCATCATCATCATCATCATCATATGAAAAGCGTTACATGACTGAAGAATTTCCCCTTTCGTTCTTGATATTTAGAATGTCTGATGTCTGCCTAAAATATATTCCTTTCTAACATATCAGTTTCGGAACTGTACTTTTTTTTTTCCTTACCAGCGTTTTATAACTGTAATATTTCTAATAATTTTCTCTCAACTTTAAAACTACTTTTCTCCAAGCATTTCTGGGGTTTAGTTAAAAGGGATTGCGACTGCAGTAAAATAAAAAAGATAGAAGTGTATGCTGCAGGTTTACAAGGTGGCAGAGGGAGTGAGAATAGTGAGAAAAAAATGAATAGAAAGTATGAGAGCAAGATGAGAATGTATAAATGAAAAACATACAACATTCGATATTTCGGCGTGAGCCTTTTTCGAGGATTACATAAACAAACGAGACAGAAAAAACCACATATAACTAAACGAAAAAAATTATCTTAATGTGGCATCCTCCAGAAGTAGGAAACACAGAGAAATGCGTGTCTGCTAGACGAGGCACAGAGATCACGCGGGGCCACACAAAGGATAAGCCGGTAGAGCCAATCGTAAAGAAGAGGTGGAGAGAGGGAGGAAAACAGACGAGGAAAGGGGGAAGGGCAACAGAAACATAATAGCCGCTAGAGGTGTCGGGGGGGGGGGAGAAGAGGCGGAAGCGGAGAGATAATGAATGAAGAACATAAACACCTGCAGGGAGAAAATGTGAAACTGGCGAATAGAACAAGACCCTATAAACACCAATATGTCATCAGAGAAGAAAAGAAGGTGGCTACAGGGAAGTGGGAACTAAGAGAAAGAAACAAAAGGAGGGGGGGGGGGGTTGGAAAACTAAAGAAGTTACAGAAAGCTGAAGACATTGTTAATTGAAGCTGGGTGGAGATAGCCAGCCTGCAAAATAAGGCGCTGTTCTAGGACCCTCTGAGATGTACATCAGCAGAACAAGAGCGGATCGCACTAACAGAAATGTCCTATTTTCCCATGTGGTTGCTAAGGCAAAAATGTTTAGCCACAGATGTCCAGGCCCTCGTAGAAATATCGTTATATACTTCATATCAACACGTTTGCACATAATAGCATACATAACATTGCGTGAAGTACCCTTCTGAACTGATAACGTGGACTTAGGGAAGGAGATCTGGCTAGCCTCGACAACAAACGGACAAGTGTTGCATCTACGGCGTCCGCAACGTCTGGTACTATAAAAAGTGTCATCTGTCTTAAGGCAACTTTGAAGTAAAAGGTCCTTAAGGTTCTTGTCCCTTCGGTAGGCCACTAATGGGGGTTTCCCAAAAAGTTCACGTGTCTCAGGCTCGGTCTGGAGGAGGTGGAGATGGTGAAACAGTATGTTTTTAACTGCCAAGCTATGAGGGTGGTGCGTGAATACCAGTTTAACTCTGTCCGAGCTACAGTGCGGTTTAGGAGTGAAGGTTTGTTGCTGAGATATATGCTGATGCGGTTCCAAGATGACGAGAGACATGTTCTGGTCAGCCGCGTTGACGGAAGAAATCTAGCATTTTATGGCCTTGATCCTGGAAATCCAAATCCTCAGTACACAAACGTTGCAACCTAAGAAGCTGGGAAAAAGGAATAGAGTCCTTACACGATCTGGGATGGGAGGAAGAGTACAAGAGATAGCTGTGAGAGTCTGTAGGTTTATAGTGGATAGAAGTAGTAAGCCCGGAAGGGCCGACAAAATGTCAAGAAAGTTAGCGGAAGTAGTAGAGAATGTGGGAGGTGAAAGAAATGACAAGATTGTACTCCTTAATAAAACTGATAAAGTTGTCAAGATCTTCCTCTGGCATTGATGAGACCCCAATGCCGTCATCTATGTAGCGTCTATAGAAGGCTGGAAAGGGGCCTCTATAGGCTCCCAGAACCTTGTGTTCGAAGTGGCCCATGAACAGACATGCGTAGCTGGGACCCATTTTGGTACCCATGGCCACACCACTAATCTGGTCGAAGTAAAGGCCATTGAATGCAAAAGGATTGAGTTGGAGGACAAGTCGTGTAAGGCGCAGAATAGTAGACGTAGGAATAGAGGGATTGCATCTTTTATTCAGAAAGAACTTGACGGCCTGAAGTCCCTGGTCATGTGGGATGGATGTGTATAAGGATACTACATCAAGGGTGAAGATACGGTAGGTGTGACCAGGCAGGAGTGTAAGGGTCTCAAAAGCAGTGAGAGCATGATTGGTGTCCTTAAGATAAGTGGGCAGACTAGTGACCAGAGGTTGAAAGATGCTGTCAAGAAAGTCAGAGATTTGTTCTGTAGGGCAGGAACAAACGGACACCATGGGCCTTCCTGGGTTGCCTGGTTTGTGAATCTTAGGGAGTAGATAAAAGGATGGTTTCCCAAAAAGTTCACGTGTCTCAGGCTCGGTCTGGAGGAGGTGGAGATGGTGAAACAGTATGTTTTTAACTGCCAAGCTATGAGGGTGGTGCGTGAATACCAGTTTAACTCTGTCCGAGCTACAGTGCGGTTTAGGAGTGAAGGTTTGTTGCTGAGATATATGCTGATGCGGTTCCAAGATGACGAGAGACATGTTCTGGTCAGCCGCGTTGACGGAAGAAATCTAGCATTTTATGGCCTTGATCCTGGAAATCCAAATCCTCAGTACACAAACGTTGCAACCTAAGAAGCTGGGAAAAAGGAATAGAGTCCTTACACGATCTGGGATGGGAGGAAGAGTACAAGAGATAGCTGTGAGAGTCTGTAGGTTTATAGTGGATAGAAGTAGTAAGCCCGGAAGGGCCGACAAAATGTCAAGAAAGTTAGCGGAAGTAGTAGAGAATGTGGGAGGTGAAAGAAATGACAAGATTGTACTCCTTAATAAAACTGATAAAGTTGTCAAGATCTTCCTCTGGCATTGATGAGACCCCAATGCCGTCATCTATGTAGCGTCTATAGAAGGCTGGAAAGGGGCCTCTATAGGCTCCCAGAACCTTGTGTTCGAAGTGGCCCATGAACAGACATGCGTAGCTGGGACCCATTTTGGTACCCATGGCCACACCACTAATCTGGTCGAAGTAAAGGCCATTGAATGCAAAAGGATTGAGTTGGAGGACAAGTCGTGTAAGGCGCAGAATAGTAGACGTAGGAATAGAGGGATTGCATCTTTTATTCAGAAAGAACTTGACGGCCTGAAGTCCCTGGTCATGTGGGATGGATGTGTATAAGGATACTACATCAAGGGTGAAGATACGGTAGGTGTGACCAGGCAGGAGTGTAAGGGTCTCAAAAGCAGTGAGAGCATGATTGGTGTCCTTAAGATAAGTGGGCAGACTAGTGACCAGAGGTTGAAAGATGCTGTCAAGAAAGTCAGAGATTTGTTCTGTAGGGCAGGAACAAACGGACACCATGGGCCTTCCTGGGTTGCCTGGTTTGTGAATCTTAGGGAGTAGATAAAAGGATGGCTTCCCTAAGCAGCTGTCGCGGATGTGAAGATGAGTAGCCGAGGGAGAAAGACCAGACTTGTGGATGAGTTCGTTGATCGTGTCACGAACATGGTGGTTGTTGGCCAGAGTCGGATCTTGAGGACGAGAGGTATAAAATTTAGTGTTGCTCAGCTGGCCCATGGCCTCCTGGATGTACAATTCTTTCTTCCAACAAACAATGGCCCCGCCCTTTTCTGCGCTCTTGATCACGATATCACGCCTGCGCTGGAGTTGTGAAAGTGCGCGCTGCTCCCCGGGGGTCAGGTTAGAGTGTCGTACACGGGGAAGGCGAAGCTTGTGGGTTTCATGGAGAATGTGATCAATGTAGAGGTCCAAGGGACGAGACGCTCCTGCTGAAGGTGTCCAGGTGAATGGTTGTTTAGAGAAGCGAAAGAAAGGGTCATCATCAGAAGCAGATAGGGATGATGAAGGTTGGGTCGTGTCTTGAAAATGGAACTTCAAACGCACTCTGCAATGGAAACGGTGGACATCTTGAAGGAGTGAGAACTGGTTAGCAGAAGGACAGAGGGGAACAAACTGTAAACCTTTCCCCAGGGCAGACAATTCATCAGCCGAAAGAGGAATGTTAGGAGGGATAAAAACCACTTTAGTGGCAACAGAAGCAGTTGTGGATCGGGGAGAAGCTATAGAGGGACGGATAGCAGAAAGTTTCTGATTTCTGAGAGAAGAAAGTTGCAGGTAGAAATGTCTGTTGGTGGAGTGAATAATCTCACGGATCAGGCGATAACTGAGATAATTATATCGGAGATAATTATCATGTGTAACTTGGTGGAGACGGACAGAGAGTTGAGCGATCTGACTATCAAGGTCTGGGAGGAGTTTTGTATGCCCCTCAACAACACAGTGCATTCGTTGAAAAGCGGATTTGGTTCCGGTAGCACAAAGACGCTAAAAAGGTTAAATTACCTGTTCAAAATTGTTTCCATGTTCGGATATGTTTAAAATTATTTCAAACTCACACTCGCATCTTCCAGTGTCGCTTTCAATTAAAAAAACTTTACTAAATCCAGTAATAGTTTCAGACTATATCTGTATAGTCATATCCAGATTGTACACGAAACGCAACAGAACTTCTCGTTCTCCAACAACTTTGATCATTTTATTTAGAGAAGTAACATCAGCTAGGTTCTGTAGTCCGCCGATGTAACAGACGTAACATCACCTGGGTTCTGTAGTCCGGCGATGTAACAGACGTAACATCACCTGGGTTCTGCAGTCCGCCGATGTAACAGACGTAACATCAGCTGGGTTCTGAAGTCCGCCGATGTAACAGACGTAACATCAGCTGGGTTCTGAAGTCCGCCGATGTAACAGACGTAACATCAGCTGGGTTCTGTAGTCCGGCGATGTAACAGACGTAACATCAGCTGGGTTCTGTAGTCCGCCGATGTAACAGACGTAACATCAGCTGGGTTCTGTAGTCCGCCGATGTAACAGACGTAACATCAGCTGGGTTCTGAAGTCCGCCGATGTAACAGACGTAACATCAGCTGGGTTCTGAAGTCCGCCGATGTAACAGACGTAACATCAGCTGGGTTCTGTAGTCCGCCGATGTAACAGACGTAACATCAGCTGGGTTCTGTAGTCCGCCGATGTAACAGACGTAACATCAGCTGGGTTCTGTAGTCCGCCGATGTAACAGACGTAACATCAGCTGGGTTCTGTAGTCCGGCGATGTAACAGACGTAACATCAGCTGGTCTCTGTAGTCCGGCGATGTAACAGACGTAACAGGTTCTGTAGTCCGGCGATGTAACAGACGTAACATCAGCTAGGTTCTGTAGTCCGTCAATGTAACAGACATAACATCAGCTAGGTTCTGTAGTCCGGCAATGTAACATAGACGTAACATCAGCTAGGTTCTGTAGTCCGTCAATGTAACAGACGTAACATCAGCTAGGTTCTGTAGTCCATCAATGTAACAGACGTAACATCAGCTAGGTTCTGTAGTCCAGCAATGTAGCAGACGTAACATCAGCTAGGTTCTGTAGTCCAGCAATGTAGCAGACGTAACATCAGCTAGGTTCTGTAGTCCAGCAATGTAACAGACGTAACATCAGCTGGGTTCTGTAGTCCAGCAATGTAACAGACGTAACATCATCTAGGTTCTGTAGTCCATCAATGTAACAGACGTAACATCAGCTAGGTTCTGTAGTCCGGCAATGTAACAGACGTAACATCATCTAGGTTCTGTAGTCCATCAATGTAACAGACGTAACATCAGCTAGGTTCTGTAGTCCATCAATGTAACAGACGTAACATCAGCTAGGTTCTGTAGTCCAGCAATGTAGCAGACGTAACATCAGCTGGGTTCTGTAGTCCAGCAATGTAACAGACGTAACATCAGCTAGGTTCTGTAGTCCGGCAATGTAGCACAGGAAGCTTCTTGGGAAAGGGGGGGGGGATTTGTTTCATTGTTGATTTTCCATGTAATTTTTTTTCTCTTTTCTTCCTCTGTTATTGTTATTTGTCATTTTTCCCCTAAAATTACAACACATTTCTTTATTTGTTTTCTTTTCGTTTTACAGAAAAAAGCAATTTTCTCCTATAGATAAAAAGAATGAAATGAAACAAGATGAAAATAGTAAAGATACCAACGAAAGATCTCGTCTAAGCAACATAAAGTGAAATAAAGACAGTCAGAGACATACATAAAAAGGGGCAGACCGCGTGAAACTCTGAAGAGGACATTATTAAGAGAGGCGAAGTTAACAGGCATAAAATCCTTTGATGAGGTTGAAAGACTCGCCGAAGACAGGAAAAATTGGCGAACTACTTTGCGAGCCCTATGTGACGTTTAACGGCACGGGAAGGATATAAGATATAAGATAAGATAAGAGACATACAAAACATCAAAAGTGAAATAAAGACACTCAGAGACATACAAAACATCAAAAGTGAAATAAAGATAGTCAGAAACTTACAAAACATCAAAAGTGGAATAAAGACAGTCAGAGACATACAAAAAGATCAAAAGTGAAATAAAGACACTCTCAGACATAGAAAACATAAAAAGTGAAATAAAGACAGTCAGAAACTTACAAAACATCAAAAGTGAAATAAAGACCGTCAATGACATACAAAACATCAGAAAGTGGAAAGAAGAACATCATCATCATCATCATCATCATCATCAATCATCATCATCAGGTGCCGTGCCGACTGCCGTAGGCTATTATTCAGACTGTCCAGTATTATTTCTCTTGGTCTTCCCCTGGCTCTTCTTCCCTCTATTTTTCCTGTTGTTGTAATATTTTCAATGCCCCCTCTTCTCGTTGCATGTCCTTTGAAAGTACATTGTCTCTCTCTTATTTTTTTTTACAAGATTTGTATGTCTCTCCAGCTCTTCTCATACATTCTTCTTTAGTTATTTTTGCTGTCCAGGGAATTCACAACATTCTTCTAATAAACCACATTTCTGCTGCTTCCAATGACTTTTATACAGACCTGACTATTGTCCATGATTAAGTCCTATATAATAAAATAATAAGATAACAAGACAGGTTCAATATATCATTATAGGACTCGTTTTCTAACATTCATTGATAAGGATGTGTTAGCTAATATGTTTCTCATTCTCTGAAATGCAGTCTTTGCTTGGTCTATTCTGTTCTTAATTTCTATTTTGCATTTCCCATCTGAAGTTATTACTGCTCCAAGGTATTTGAATTTCTGCACCTGCTTTAGAATAGTTCCGTTTAATTTTATACTGCATGTTGATGGATTCTGTTTCTTAGATATAACCATAGTCTCTGTCTTTTTGATGCTCAAAGTAAGGCCTTTCTGTTCACTTTCTTTGACGACTTTATTCAAGAGATTATGCAGGTCTTGTTGGTTCTCAGCTATCAGTACTGTGTCGTCAGCATACCGAAGGTTGTTAATATTGTATCCTCCTACTTTTATACATGTTTCTCCAATGATCGTTCTTAGAATATTCTGGCTGTACAGAGAAAAAATAATGTCTGGAGATAGTACACATCCTTATCGCACCCCTTGTTTTATAGGTTGATATTTTCCAGTTCTATTTTCAACTCGAATCACCACGTCCCGCTGCCAGTATAGATGTTTTACAGTTCTCAGGTCTTTTCCGTCTATGTTTAAGTCTTCAAGCATTTTAATAATCTCATCATGTTTCACCTTGTCGAAGGCCTTGGTGTAATCAATGAAGCACAAATAGAGATTTTCTGTACTTATAAAGTTCTTTCTGTTATTGTTCGTAAAGCATAAATGGCACTGTTGTGTTCCCTTTCCTTCAACAAATCCAAATTGTTCATCTGCTATTTCCATTTTTCTCTTTTTTCTTGTTCTTAATTATTCTCAGAATTCTGTTATGTGACATGAGAGACTGATAGTCCGGTAGTCATCACATTCCTTTGCACCTGGTTTCTTTGGTAGTGCTATAAACGTGGGTTTAAGCAGGTCACTGGGCACATAACCACTGTTGTAAATGGCATGAATAGGCAGGGACATAAAAAAGTTGAAGGAAGACAAAAGGGACATACAAAACATCTTAAAGGAAGGCATAAAAAACAACTTAAAGGAAGGTATACAAAACAAATTAAAAGAAGGCATACAAAACAACTTAAAGGAAACCATACAAAAACTCTTAAAGGAAGGCATACAAAACATCTTAAAAGAAGGCATACAAAACAACTTAAAGGAAGGCATACAAAACAACTTAAAGAAAAGCATACAAAACAACTTAAAGGAAGGCATACAAAACAACTTAAAGGAAGGCATACAAAACAACTTAAAGAAAAGCATACAAAACAACTTAAAGGAAGGCATACAAAACAACTTAAAGAAAAGCATACAAAACAACTTAAAGGAAGGCATACCAAACAACTTAAAGGAAGGCATACAAAACAACTTAAAGGAAGGCATACAAAATAACTTAAAGGAAGGCATACAAAACATCTTAAAGGAAGGCATACAAAACAACTTAAAGGAAGGCATACAAAACATCCTGAAGGAAGACAAACAAAACATCCTGAAGGAAGACATACAAAACATCTTGAAAGAAGACCTACAAAACATCTTGCAGGAAGACATACAAAATATCTTGAAGGAAGACATACAAAACATCTTGAAAGAAGACATACAAAACATTTTGAAGGAAGACATACAAAACATCTTGAAGGAAGACATACAAAACATCTTGAAGGAAGACAGAAAACATCTTGATACAAAACATCTTGAAGGAAGACAGAAAATATCTTGAAGGAAGACATATAAAACATCTTAAAGGAAGATTATACAAAACATCTTGAAGGAAGACATACAAAACATCTTGAAGGAAAACCTACAAAACATCTTAAAGGAAGACATACAAAACATCTTGAAGGAAGACATGCAAATCATCTCAAAGGAAGACATACAAAACATCTTGAAAGAAGACTTACAAAACATCTTGAAGGAATAGTAAAACAGTACAATAAACATGTGATTAGTATTAGGCAATCATGGAAAGTCCTGTTTTACAGAATGTTTTATATGTTGCAAACTTCTGTCATCAAATCAGAAATTACGAGATCCAAAATATTCGAGAAAAGTCCAGGTAAAAATAAAAGGCAGAACTACGCCATGCTAGTGGAGAATACAGACACATGGCGTTCGTCCGCCTTATCTTTCCTTTCACGCTGATCCCCGAGCAAGGGACATTGTGCCTATACTTGTACCAACTTGTCGGCACATCAAATGCTGCTGTAGTCACGCTTGGCCGCCTTTCTTTCTCCAGCTGCAGGAAAAGCCAGGCACCCACTTTTACAGTTGGGTTGACTGGGACGCTTGGGGTTAACCTGATCCACCAGCTTTTTTTTCTGTGAGGGACGGAACTCATTACTTAGCTGACTATTTCTCATGGTTGCGAGTGTGTCCTGATTTTCCCAGACTGTGCCGTTCGCAGGCTAATATATTCCATCTTCGGCAGCCTGGGTGACCTCGTGTTATCGATAATGTGGGCACTTACCTGGGCTGCCCCTGTCCGAGCGCTTACCGGAGAAAAGATCCCTCCGCTTGCACGAGAATCACATGAACCACACACAGAATCGTTGAATTTGGTGTAACCCACAACAGTTTCACAGGGGAGGGACCTCCGGTCCGAGATGAAAATAGACACAGTTGTTCACGCACGTGTATCTTCGACCAGAAGTCACTTTAGAAGCTAAATCGTTTGACATTTATAGCGTTGATAAAAAAGCGTTTAGTTTAATTTAGTTTTCGCATTTTATTAAAAAATGTTTTGAGAAAGATAGGAGACAAGGCGATGGTTTTTGGAATATAATAATTTCAAATGTAAAGTTTTCTACACACTTCGCATACAGTTACCTTGTTGTTGGCAGGGCCACCTCTAGCCATAGCTTGAGAACTCCTGAGACAGGTCATCAGAACATAAAAAGTCCCTACAACAGATACCCGGATCTAAGGTTGATCTTTGCTCACCTGAGATAACCATAGCGAAACTGAGGGGTACCAGGAATGTAACGACGGCCACAATCATCCACAGAAGTCCTCTCTCGCGATGGAGTCCTAAACCAGCGACTCCCATGCTGAAACCTGCAGACAAGAAGAATCTACGTTTAAATGGAGCAGAAAAATTCTATACACAGAATATATGGAAGTTCGTGTATGGATGTGAGGCTAGGACATTGTGGTCAAGACCCTGATTCTTTTCTTCAACGTTCTCGCTGGAAGCCGGCCGTGTCATAGCAGCCCGGGGAGTAGTGGGCTTCTTCAATGAAGGTGGAGCTTACAGTGATCCATGGCATGTGACTGAAAGGGTATCGCTCCATCTTACTTTGTCTATCCAGGGCAAATGTTGAAAGCTCGGACAGTTTATTATCACCATCATCATCATCATCATTATGGCACCAGCAGCAAATAATATATTACACTACACACACGGGCCATGAAAATATCTGTCTGTCTGCCTGTCTGTCTGTCTGTCTGTCTCTGTCGGTCTGTCTGCCTGCCTGCGTGCCTGTCTGTCTGTCTGCCTTCCTGCCTGTCTGTCTGTCTGCCTGCCTGCCTGTCTATCTGTCTGTCTGTCTGCCTGCCTGTCTAACTGTCTGTCTGTCTATCTGTCTGTCTGTCTGCCTGCCTGTCTATCTGTCTGTCTGCCCTGCCACTCGTTGGCCATCATGCTTTCCCACAACCCCCTGCTCCGAGCGTTGATTATAAGCTGTGCTGGTGTTCCGTGCCCGCGCCATCGTTAGTCGCTCCAGCATTTTCTCTCTGTCCGTCTACCTCCATCTCTTTTGCCCTCTATCTTTCCTGTTGTCACAATGTATTCTGGCTTGCCTCGCCGTATTTCGTGTCCTAAGAATTTGGATTGTCTTTCTTTCACTTAAAAATGTCATGTAAATGTCATATGAAATGGAAGCAACAATTTATCTTTTAGTTGTCATATATTTTCCCGGTGTCAGAGTCATATATTTCTATGCTGTCGGAGTCATTCATCTCCACTTGTCATGTGTTTCTATCGTGTCGGAGTCATATATTTGCACTTGTCATATATTTCCAGTGTCGGAGTTACATATTTCCACAGTGTCGGAGTCATATATTTCCACAGTGTCGGAGTCATATATTTGCACTTGTCATATATTTCCAGTGTCGGAGTTACATATTTCCACAGTGTCGGAGTCATATATTTCCACAGTGTCGGAGTCATATATTTCTACTTGTCATATATTTCCACACTGTCGGAGTCATATATTTCCACAGTGTCGGAGTCATATATTTCTACTTGTCAGATATATTTCCACACTGTCGGAGTCATATATTTCCACAGTGTCGGAGTCATATATTTCTACTTGTCATATATTTCCACACTGTCGGAGTCATATATTTCCACAGTGTCGGAGTCATATATTTCTACTTGTCATATATTTCCACACTGTCGGAGTCATATATTTCCACAGTGTCGGAGTCATATATTTCTACTTGTCATATATTTCCACAGTGTCGGAGTCATATATTTCTACTTGTCATATATTTCCACAGTGTCGGAGTCATATATTTCCACAGTGTCATATATTTCCATAGTGTCGGAGTTATATATTTCCATTTGTCATATATTTCCATAGTGTCGGAGTTATATATGTCCACTTGTCATATATTTCCATAGTGTCGGAGTTATATATTTCCACTTGTCATATATTTCCACTTGTCATATATTTCCATAGTGTCGGAGTTATATATTTCCATTTGTCATATATTTCCATAGTGTCGGAGTTATATATTTCCATTTGTCATATATTTCCATAGTGTCGGAGTTATATATTTCCACTAGTCACATATTTCCACTTGTCATATACTTCCACAATGTCAGAGATTCTGGGATCCACTATATAAAGAAACCATTCAATAAATACTAACAATGCAAAGCACTCTCATTTTATCCTGCATAATCACTGGATCTTATCCGCTTGAAGGCCTACCTTCACTCTCAGCGTTGCCAATTTCAGTTTTTTCAAACGATTTTTCACTCCTGCTTTCATTGATATGAAATCTTCCAGCATTCACCTGTACGGCGTGCAACATCAACAAACACGAGAAATGAAAACAAAGAAGTTAGATGAAAAGCAGTATTTGTCTCTACCAACATCTGAACCACAAGTTGGACGAGCCAGCGGGGAGTTGTTTGAACAAACATGGTCGCGAGCGTTGTTGACACTCAGTTGCCGTTGTCTATGTTTGTTTGTGTGATAGAAAATCAGAACTATTTGAAACGTTTCCTTTGTTCCCAGCCGGCAACCCTGCTGGACCAACACCTGTGTGGTTGTCAACTCGCGCATGCCCGATTGTAAAACTTAAGTACACTAAACAGATTTTGGCTGGCTAGTTTTCAGATAAATTACTCATTACATTTTCCATGAAGGCTTGATTCTGGTAAACAACGATTGTGTCTTACTTTAATAGAGAAAGCAGAATAGCCTTGTGATGATGAAAGCAGACAACACTCACTTGACTTGTTATCATTTTGAAACGCTGAGATAAAATCATATTTACATGGCAGAAAACAGTTTGAAGGTTTAGTTCTTGGTGAAAAACTATGAGGAGAAACTAGTTCAGTCGCAAAATTTCTTCAGAAAAAGTAAGGGGGAAAACTCTGTTGGGGAGATTTGATGGAAAAAATGTAGTTAGGGTGGGGGGGGGGGGGGGTACACGACGTCGAAATAGAATGTTCTCTAAAATGGCTGAAGTATTTAATACATTCAAGTAGCACTGCGGGCTAAGAACTTAAAATATGATACGGCATCTGATGACCCTGAATGAGACTAGAACGTCGAAATATTGGTTGTTTCTGCTATAATTCGTTGTTTTTTAATATTCACCCTTCTACCTGATCTGAAGTTGACAAGATAAAAACTCAGGTCATGGACACGTGACAAGTCGACCCCTGCCATGTCCATTTATAGTCTGTTTTAGAAGATACAACACAAAATAAAGCAGTTTTCCCTCTCTATATTCCAAGTGCAGTTTTGCTTGTATAGAATAACCTTTCTGTATTCCACATTTAGCCTATTCCAAGTGTAGTTTTGCTTGTACAGAATAACCTTTCTGTATTCCACATTTAGCCTATTCCAAGTGTAGTTTTGCTTGTACAGAATCCCCTCTTTATATTCAAAGTGTAGCTTTGCTTGTATAGAATCTCCTCTTTATATTCCAAGTGTAGCTTTGCTTGTATAGAGTAATCTTTCTATATTCCAAATTTAGCTTATTCCAAGTGTAGTTTCGGTATTCTAAGTGTAGTTTTACTTGTATAGAATCCCCTCTCTAATTTCCAAGTGTAGCTTTGCTTGTATAGAGTAATCTTTCTATATTCCGAATTTAGCTTATTCCAAGTGTAGTTTCAGTATTCTAAGCGTAGTTTTACTTGTATAGAATCCCCTCTTTATATTCCAAGTCAAAAAGACAGAGACTATGGTTATATCTAAGAAACAGAATCCACCAGCATGCAGTATTAAATTAAACGGAACTGTTCTAAAGCAGGTGCAGAAATTCAAATATCTTGGAGCAGTAATAACTTCAGATGGGAAATGCAGAACAGAAATTAGGAACAGAATAGGCCAAGCAAAGACTGCATTTCAGAGAATGAGAAACATATTGACCAACACATCCTTATCAATGAATGTTAGAAAACGAGTCCTAAAATGCTATATTGAACCTATCTTGTTATATGGAAGTGAATCATGGACAATAGGCAAGTCTGCACAAAAATCATTGGAAGCAGCAGAAATGTGGTTAATTAGAAGAATGTTGCGAATCCCCTGGACAGCAAAAATAACTAATGAAGAATGTATGAGAAGAGCTGGAGAGACAAAAAACCTTGTCAAAAAGATAAGAGAGAGACAATGTACTTTCATAGGACATGCAATGAGAAGAGGGGGCATTGAAAATATTATAACAACAGGAAAAATAGAAGGAAGAAGATCAAGAGGAAGACCAAGAGAAATGATACTGGACAGTCTGACGGGATGGTGTGAGAGGAGATCACCAACTGAGCTGATGGCCTGCATGAAGGATCGCGTACTCTGGAGAAGCATAATAGCCAACGCCAGTCGGCACGGCACATGATGATGATGATGATATTCCAAGTGTAGATTTGCTTGTATAGAATCCCCTCTCTATAATCCAAGTGTAGCTTTTCTTGAATATAATCCCCTCTCTATATTTCAAGCGTAGATTTGCTTGTATAGCATCCCCTCTCTATTTTCTTGATATAGTTTTGCTTATATCGAGTTCCCTCACCAAATTGTAGATGTAGTTTTGCTTATATCAAGTTCCCTCACTATATTTTAAGATGTAGTTTTGCTTATATCGAGTTCCCTCAATATATTTTGGATGTAGTTTTGCTTATATCGAGTGCCCTCACTATATTTTATATGTAGTTTTGTTTATATCGAATTACATCACTATATTTTAGATGTAGTTTTCCTTATATCGAGTTCCCTCATTATATTCTAGATGTGGTTTTGCTTATATCGAACTCCTTCACAACATTTTAGATGTAGTTTTGCTTGTGAAGAGTTGTAATTCCAGTGAGAGGCTCAGATAAAAGCTATTTATTTTCGCTTTTAAGAACACAATAATGGTGAATCTAGTCTTAACCCTTTCACTCCTGAATTAATTTCTAAACTGCCAGAATAATTTTGATGAGAAATTCTGGTAGAAAGAAACAAGAAAGAAGTTAATCCATAATTTAAAAATATGTGTTAGGTTACAAATGTGCGTGTGTCTGAGTGGCGAAGTGGTTAGTGCTCGGGTCTCTCATTGCGAAGGTCGGGGGTTCGAATCCGGCCGGGGCACCCCAGTCACCCAGCTGTACAAATTGGTACCTGACTTCTTCTGGAGTTACAGAAGGAAAGGCGGCCAGGGGTGATACTGACCATATCAGCCTCTAGTGTGCTGACAGGTCAAAGAAAATATGGGCACTAACACCATATCCCTATGTGCCTCTAAGGCAGGACAGGATTACCTTTACCTTTTTAAAATTTTTTTACAGATGTGCTAGTTAGAAAAAAATGTATATAGACTTTGTCTAAACATGGCTCGGAGAACTGACTGGCGCAGGTGGGCAAGACTTACCTGGCCGTGCTGGGATGGACCGAGGGTGTTAAATGACAGATATGAAGTAGGGAGATAACTGCTTGAGGAAAGTTGTGCAATATTACCCTACTGGCCACCGTCTAGTGGGGATGATTGTATCAATGTTTAACAAAACAAATAACAGATAACGTGAACTATGTTGCTAGATCCCGTCAACTTAAGGGAGTTGAATACGGGAAAACCAAATTCGTGAAAAGTGAAGAACGTTCACTAAATATCACTTTTATTTTTCAAAATGTAAGCACATTAATCTTACCTGTGATCATTTATCCGATATTTGTTTGCAGAAGTTGATCGATTTCTTGGCTGTGTAGATTTAGACACGAGATCAGGTAGACATTTTGTACCGCAGTCACATGGTTCGTAAGAATTCCATCATATTTCGACGCTGGACGCACTAACAAACAGAGAATTGTACAGTGACGCACTAAGAAACGTAGAGTTGTACAGTGACGCGCTAATAAACAAAGAAATGTTTAGTGACACACTAACAAACAAAAGATTGTACAGTGACGCACTAAGAAACATAGAATTGTATGTACAGTGACATACTAAGAAATATAGAGTTGTACAGTGACGCATCAAGAAATATAGAGTTGTACAGTGACGCACCAAGAAATATAGAGTTGTACAGTGACGCACCAAGAAACATAGAGTTGTACAGTGACGCACCAAGAAACATAGAGTTGTACAGTGACGCACCAAGAAACATAGAGTTGTACAGTGATGCATCAAGAAATATAGAGTTGTACAGTGACGCATCAAGAAATATAGCGTTGTAAAGTGACGCACTAAAAAACAGAGAGTTGTACAGTGACGCATCAAGAAATATAGTGTTGTAAAGTAACGCACTAGCAAACAGAGAAGTGTATAGTGACGCAGCAAGAAACAGAGAGTTGTACAGTGACGCATCAAGAAATATAGCGTTGTAAAGTGACGCACTAACAAACAGAGAAGTGTATAGTGACGCATCAACAAACAGAGAGTTGTACAGTGACGCATCACGAAATATAGCGTTGTAAAGTGACGCACTAACAAACAGAGAATTATACAGTGACGCACTAAGAAACAAAGGTGTACAGTGATGTACTGACAAACAAATAAATTTGTTTAAAAGCCAGAAGTATGTTCGAAAAAGAACATTAGTCGTTTACTGAAGACCCACTAAAATTATTGGAGAAAACAATTTGATATACTTACATCACGTCCAGATTTCTAACACTGAATATAATGTGCGAAATGCACTGACCAGAACAGCACGGTAAGGATTTACTCGTAGGTTACACGAAGTGAAATAGAAGGGAACTGACCTTCTGGCTTTATATGCCTCGTGAACAAAACGATTTGCAACGTTTTGCTACAAGCTGAATGTGATATCAACAATTATTTCCCACAAACTGGCACAGTATTTGTTTCTTAAGTTCATGCTGTCGTACTTGTGCTGACGACAAAGCTGGTCTTATTGATAATAATGACTTGACAACACTCGACTAACAAGACGCGATCTTTGCTCGGTGTAGTCTGTAGGGCACCCCTCTGACAGCTAATTCTTAGCTCGTGTACTAAGCTCTTTATTACATTGGTCACGTGGTTCGAGGCGGGGCTGTCGACTGGATGGCTCTAAGACATCAAGTTTAGCTAGAAAAATATTGTTTGTGTCCAGTCTATCAGGGTTTGTATCAAACAAAATGTTATTGTTTTGGTGACAGCAAGTTTGTCAGGAAGGAAGCAACATTACTATAACAAATGTTGAATGAACAACGCGAGTACTGTGTAGTTCTCTATTAAGCCTTCAAGTTTGAATCAATTCTTAGTAAAAGCACAAACTTTTGAATGTTGGACAGTGATGGCAGGCTCTGGTACTTGGGTGATGGCGTTGAAATAAAAACAGGACATAACACAATCACAGGGGAACAAGCACAAGGCACGAAGGTGTGTTAAGTTTCATGAAAGATGTTCACGTGTAAAATATGAGTTCAGCAGAGCAAGCGGGTTTGTTCTCATCTCAGAGTTTTAAATGTGTGATGCATGTGTGGTGTATGTATGATGTATGTGTGGTGTATGTTGATGTATGTGTGGTGTATGTATGATGAATGTGTGGTGTATGTATGATGTATGTGTGGTGTATGTATGATGTATGTGTGGTGTATGTTGATGTATGTGTGGTGTATGTTGATATGTGTGGTGTATGTATGATGAATGTGTGGTGTATGTATGATGCATGTGTGGTGTACGTGTGCTGTATGTGTGATGTATGTGTGGTATATATTGGCGTATGTGTGGTGTATGTATAACGTATGTGTGGTGTATGTATGATGTATGTGTGGTGTATGTATGACGTATGTGTGGTGTATGTATGACGTATGTGTGGTGTATGTATGACGTATGTGTGGTGTATGTATGACGTATGTGTGGTGTATGTATGACGTATGTGTGGTGTATGTATGATGAATGTGTGGTGTATGTATGTATGTGTGGTGTATGTTGATGTATGTGTGGTGTATGTATGATGAATGTGTGTGTATGTATGATGTATGTGGGTGTATGTATGATGTATGTGTGGTGTATGTTGATGTATGTGTGTGTGGTGTATGTTGATATGTGTGGTGTATGTATGATGAATGTGTGGTGTATGTATGATGCATGTGTGGTGTACGTGTGCTGTATGTGTGATGTATGTGTGGTATATATTGGCGTATGTGTGGTGTATGTATAACGTATGTGTGGTGTATGTATGATGTATGTGTGGTGTATGTATGACGTATGTGTGGTGTATGTATGACGTATGTGTGGTGTATGTATGACGTATGTGTGGTGTATGTATGACGTATGTGTGGTGTATGTATGACGTATGTGTGGTGTATGTATGATGAATGTGTGGTGTATGTATGATGTATGTGTGGTATATATTGACGTATGTGTGGTGTATGTATGATGTATGTGTGGTGTATGTATGATGTATGTGTGGTGTATGTATGATGTATGTGTGGTATATATTGGCGTATGTGTGGTGTATGTATGATGTATGTGTGGTGTATGTATGATGTATGTGTGGTGTATGTATGATGTATGTGTGGTGTATGTATGATGTATGTGTGGTGTATGTATGATGTATGTGTGGTGTATGTATAATGTATGTGTGGTGTATGTATAATGTATGTGTGGTGTATGTATAATGTATGTGTGGTGTATGTATAATGTATGCAGAACAAGGTGTTGAATTTTAAAATGTTTAATATATCTGCCAAACTGGACGAGCTCTGACAGTTGAAAACTTCTGACTGTAAACTTTAACAGAATTTTCAGCGAGACTGTCTTAAAATTAACACCACTCTAGACATTTCTATACACCTATCATACACATATAATATATTTTAAAGTAACAAAATGTCCCGTATTTTGAGGATTTGTCCCGGGAATCGTATTATTTACGGCGGAAAACTAAATATCATCATCATCAGGTGCCGTGCAGACTTGCGTTGGCTATTATGCTTCTCCAGAGTACACGATCCTTCATGCAGGCCATCAGCTCAGTTGGTGATCTCCTCTCACACCATCCCGTCAGACTGTCCGATATCATTTCTCTTGGTCTTCCTCTTGATCTTCTTCCTTCTATTTTTCCTGTTGTTATAATATTTTCAATGCCCCCTCTTCTCATTGCATGTCCTATGAAAGTACATTGTCTCTCTCTTATCTTTTTGACAAGGTTTTTTGTCTCTCCAGCTCTTCTCATACATTCTTCATTAGTTATTTTTGCTGTCCAGGGGATTCGCAACATTCTTCTAATAAACCACATTTCTGCTGCTTCCAATGATTTTTGTGCAGACTTGCCTATTGTCCATGATTCACTTCCATATAACAAGACAGGTTCAATATAGCATTTTAGGACTCGTTTTCTAACATTCATTGATAAGGATGTGTTGGATAATATGTTTCTCATTCTCTGAAATGCAATCTTTGCTTGGCCTATTCTGTTCCTAATTTTTGTTCTGCATTTCCCATCTGAAGTTATTACTGCTCCAAGGTATTTGAATTTCTGCAACTGCTTTAGAATAGTTACATTTAATTTTATACTGCATGCTGGTGGACTCTGTTTCTTAAATATAACCATAGTCTCTGTCTTTTTGATGTTCAAAGTAAGGCCTTTCTGTTCACTTTCTTTGGCGACTTTATCCAAGAGATTTTGCATGTCTTGTTGGTTCTCAGCTATCAGTACTGTGTCGTCAGCATACCGAAGGTTGTTAATATTGTATCCTCCAATTTTTATACCTGGTTCTTTGATGATTGTTCTTAGAATATTCTCGCTGGACAGAGGAAAAAGGTCTGGAGATAGTACACATCCTTATCGCACCCCTTGTTTTATAGGTTGATTTTTCCAGTTCTATTTTCAACTCGAATTGCTGCTTCTTGCTGCCAGTATAGATGTTTTACAATCCTCAGGTCTTTGCCATCTATATTGATGTCTTCAAGCATTTTAATAATTTCATTATGTTTCACCTTGTCGAATGCCTTGGTGTAATCAATGAAGCATAAGTAGAGATCTTTCTATATTTCTAAAGCTCTTTCTGTTAGTGTTCATTAAGCATAAATGGCATTGTGTGTTCCCTTTCCTTCAACAAATCCAAACTGTTCATCTGGTATTTCCATTTTTATCTTTTTCCTTGTTCTTCTCATATTGATTCTCAGAAGTGGCTTCGTTATGTGATATGAGAGGCTGATAGTCCGGTGGCTATCACATTCCTTTGCACCTGGTTTCTTTGGTAGTGCTATAAACGTGGATTTAATCAGGTCACTGGGAATATAACCACTGTTGTAAATGTCGTTCAGTAACTTGGTTATTATTTGTATTCCTGTCTCCTCTAGTGCCTCTATTTCTTCTATTGTTATATTATCAGGCCCAGTCGCTTTTCCCTTCTTCATGTGTTTGACGGCATCTATGATTTCATCTTCAAGTATTGGTGGTCCATCACAGTTTTCAGTATCTGGTGTTAATTCTGGTCTTTCTCCTCCATATAGCTCACCGATATACTCTGTCCATCTGTCCACAATGTCTTCTTTTCCCATTAACATTTTACCTTCTTTTGATTTCAGGCATCCTGTGGTATATTTTGTTTTCCTGCCTGTGAGTTCACTAATTCGTTTGTGCATGCTTTTGCTGTCTTTATTATGAGAGTTCTCTGTTTATCTGCATTGTTCATTTAACCATATTTCTTTTGCTTCTCTGCATTTGCGTCTTATTTCTTTATTTATCTTGCTATATTTTTTCTCATTATGTTTACTCCTCCTCTTCTTGTCCATCAGTCCTAAGATGTCGTCTGTCGTCCATTTATTTTTAGAGGCTTCTTTTTTTTTGGTAGTATTATCTCCTTAACAGATTGGTGGATATAATCTCTTAACATTGCCCATTGTTCATCTATACTATTTATCTTTGCTACTGCATTGTATCTATTTGTTATAATAACTTTGTATTGTTCTCACAGTTCTTGGTCATTTTTAAGGAGTTCTGTATTCAGTTTGATGTTTCTCACTTTTCTGCCTGCTTTCTTTAGCTTTATTCTAATTTTTCCACAGAGTGGATCATGGTCACTATTGCAGTCAGCTCCTGGCATGGTTTTTGTTGTCAGTAATGCATTGCGGAATCGTTCGGAAGTACCCAGAATTGTAAACTTGGTGGAGATTTTGCTAATATGAAGGAAAGTGTAGAGAAGTACATGAAGCAGCTCTGATCTGTGAGCCGGCGGAAACAAAGTTGTTAACTTAGCCCCACGTTACTGATTGTGATTTTGGAATTAACATTTTTAATTTAACCTCTCTCTCTCTCTCTCTCTCTCTCTCTCTCTCTCGCCTGATCTGACTGACGGCACAGCTGGAAACAAAGTTGTTAACTTAGCCCCACGTTACTGATTCTGATTTTGGAATTAACATTTTTAATTTAACCTCTCTCTATCTCTTACTCTCTCTCCCCTCTCTCTCTCGCTTCCCTCCCCCTGCATGTCTCTTACTCTCTCTCTCTCTCGCTTCCCCCCCCCCACCCCTGCATCTCCCTCTTTCTCTATCGCTCTATTTTCTCTCTCTCTCTCTCTCTCTCGCTTTCCCCCCTGCATCTCCCTCTTTCTCTATCGCTCTATTTTCTCTCTCTCCCCCCATTCTCTCTCTTCCCTCCCCCTACATGTCCTTCTCTCTCTCTATCACTCTCCTTTTCTTTTTTCTTTCTCTTTTCTCTCTCTCTCCCCTCTCTCACCCCTCTCTCTCTTCCCTCCCCCTACATCTCCCTCTCTCTCTATCGCTCTCCTTCTCTCTTTTCTCTCTGTCCCCCTCTCTCTCTTGCTTCCCTCCCCCCGCATCTCCCCCTCTCTTTCTATTGCTCTCCTTCTCTCTTTTTTCTCTCCTCCCTCTCTCTCTTGCTTCCTCTCTAATCTCCCTCTCTCTCTATCGCTCTCCTTCTCTCTTTTCTCTCTCTTCCCTCTCTCTCTCGCTTCCCTCCCCCTGCATCTACCTCTCTCTATCGCTCTCCTTCTCTCTTTTCTCTCTCTTCCCTCTCTCTCTCGCTTCCCTCCCCCTGCATCTACCTCTCTCTCTATCGCTCTCCTTCTCTTTTTTCTCTCTCTCTCGCTCCCTCCTCCTGCATCTACCTCTCTATCTTTCTCTCTCTCTCTCGCTTCCCCCCTGCATCTCCCTCTCTCTCTATCGCTCACCAAATTAGCTCATTAGTGACAAAGATCAAGCACAAACAACTAACCATCACAAACGTATCAAAATACTACCTCTTAAGAACAGGTTCCTCTTCAACAAAGCCAAGTTAGTACATCAAATTCTTTCAAGGCATGCCCTGCCTTATCTATGGAACCTGTTTAAATTTAGCCCAAAGTGCAGCCAACGCTTGAACAACATATGTCTTCCAAAACCTAGTCTTGATCTTTACAAGAAAAGCTTTAGTTATTCTGCTGCTCATCTTTGGAATACCCTCCCATCCTATATAAAAAATGTAAATTATACTCCTTCCTACAACTACAAGCTTTCCCAATATCTATTTGATGTCGACTACATGCCTCCATGAATTATAAAACTTAAAAGTTATCTTAAGCTGCTCTTACAGACACCGAATACAATTAATTGTTTTCTGAATAGTCCCGAAAATTTTGTTTAGTAGATAGTCATTTATAATGTATGTAGTTCTGTACTGAGTGAATGTTTAAGAGCGAAACGTAAATGTTATATTTTATTTTATGTCTCTCAGCTTCAATGTTAGTTATGTTTGTTATATGAACAGCATATTTGTAGAATGTCTGGAATAGAGTGAAAGATGTATGATAAAGGGCAGAATGTCAGACGGGCCTGCGTGCCCAATTCTTAACCCTTTTGAAATAAAGATCAATCAATCAATCAATCACCTCTCTTTTCTCTCTCTTTTTTCTCTATTCCCCTTCTCTCTTTTTCCTCTCTCTTCTCTCTCTTCCTGCATCTCCCTCTCTCTCTATCTTTATCCTCTCCTTCTCTCTTTCTCTCTCTCTTTTCTCTCTTTTCTATCTCTCTCTCTCCTCTATCTCTCAACCCCCCCCCCGCGTCTCCCTCTCTATCTCTATCCTCTCCTTCTCTCTTTCTCTCTCTCTCTCTTTCTCTCTCTCTCCTCTATCTCTCACCCCCCCCCCCCTTGCGTCTCCCTCTCTATCTCTATCCTCTCCTTCTTTCTTTCTCTCCCCCTCCCCCTCCATGCAATTTTGTGCTTCGTATGTAACATTGTAGGAGTATTGTCTCTATCTGTGTGTATGTAACATTGTAAGAGTATTGTCTCTATCTGTGTGTATGTAACATTGTAGGAGTATTGTCTCTATCTGTGTGTATGTAACATTGTAAGAGTATTGTCTCTATCTGTGTGTAAGTAATATTGTAAGAGTATTGTCTCTATCTGTGTAAGTAATATTGTAAGAGACAATACTCTGACAATACAGTGCGAACGAAGAAGAAGAAGAAGAAGAAGTCTCTATCTGTGTGTATGTAACATTGCAAGAGTATTGTCTCTATCTGTGTGTATGTAACATTGTAGGAGTATTGTCTCTATCTGTGTGTATGTAACATTGTAAGAGTATTGTCTCTATCTGTGTGTAAGTAATATTGCAAGAGTATTGTCTCTATCTGTGTATGTAACATTGTAAGAGTATTGTCTCTATCTGTGTGTATGTAACATTGTAAGAGTATTGCCTCTATCTGTGTGTATGTAACATTGTAAGAGTATTGTCTCTATCTGTGTGTATGTAACATTGTAGGAGTATTGTCTCTATCTGTGTGTAAGTAATATTGTAAGAGTATTGTTTCTATCTGTGTGTATGTAACATTGTAAGAGTATTGTCTCTATCTGTGTGTATGTAACATTGTAAGAGTATTGCCTCTATCTATGTGTATGTAACATTGTAGGAGTATTGTCTCTATCTGTGTGTATGTAACATTGTAGGAGTATTGTCTCTATCTGTGTGTATGTAACATTGTAAGAGTATTGTCTCTATCTGTGTGTATGTAACATTGTAGGAATATTGTCTCTATCTGTGTGTATGTAAAATTGTAAGAGTATTGTCTCTATCTGTGTGTAAGTAATATTGTAAGAGTATTGTCTCTATCTATGTGTATGTATAGCTCTCAGAAGTAGTTGATTCATATGAGACCAGGTTCCTGTAACCCTTCACTATACAGATGATCAAGCAAGTCTAGCGTTGTCTATCAACCACTATACAGATGATCAAGCAAGTCTGGCGTTGTCTATCAACCACTATACAAATGATCAAGCAAGTCTGGCGTTGTCTATCAACACCTACAGCGACAAGTTCACACACAGCGACAAGCTTACACACATTTACAGCGACAAGTTGACGCAATTACAGCGACAAGTTCACACACTTCTAGCGATAAGTTCACAAAGTTACGGCTTCAAGTTAACACACTTGTAGCGATAAGTTCACAAAATTACGGCTTCAAGTTCACACACTTACAGCAACCGAAAACGTAATATTTACCTAAAAAACGTTGATATAATCCACTCATTCAAGCTACACATAAACTTTGAAAATGTGGAGCTAAATGTGTGGAAACTGACAAAAAAGTACATTTTTATATTTATAATCTGTGCACATGTTAAAGATTATATATATATATATATATATAATATTTATTTCTACTTTATAGAACAAAAGCGAACTGTATTAACGATATTCAGACACTGTGCAGTTTATAAATAATTTTCTAATACTCATTTACTGAACATTCTTTGAAGACAAGAGCAACTGAAGAAGTTTCCAGGCAATGAAATTAGACCAGGCAGATTATGAAGCAGATCTAGTTCAAGCCAAGCAATGTTGACAAAAGTTCCACTTCGTATAACGTTTAAAACAGTCGTTGCCAGTCTCAGGTCGTGACCCAGACTAAGGCCACTGGAGGTCTTTAGGTGAAGGTCGCGGGAAAATACTATGACAAGCGAAAATCTGAGAAATTTAGGGAAATTTGTTATGATTTCAAACCCAAATATTAATAAAATATCAACCACATACGCCATTATTCACTGATACATTAAAAAAATTTAAGCTTATTTTTTTATTTTACATTTTTTCATTGCTCACAGGTCACATAACCTTGAAGGTTTTGGGCTGGGCTAAAATATGTTGGGAACCGTTGGTATAATAATGTACTCAAACACTCAGCTCGTTAGTCGTGCAGTAGAGGAGACAAAACCCCCACCAGCTGGGGCCAGACCGTAGTTCCTGCCCTCGATGTGTCCCCAGTTTTCATTAAACCCTTCCAATTATCTTACATCTTATCAAACATTATTATCTAAGAGTGTAATTTCTTGTAAAATACGAAACTAAAGGGCAGACATGTTGTCATGCTGGTATGAGGCAGAAACCGTCGGTTAACAAAATCAAGTAGTTGTAGCTGTAGCTGTAGCTGTTCTTTGGTTCATGAAGGTTTGCAAGACAAAGGGAATGGTGCATACGTAAAGTTGTCTGATGTACTTCTGGGCACGCACAGTCTGTTCAGAGAGTGCAGACTTCGATAGCTTTGACCGTCTGTCTGTCTGCCTGCCTGCCTGCCTGTCTGTCTGTCTGTTTGTCTGCCTGCCTGCCTGCCTGCATGCCTGTCTGTCTGCCTGCCTGCCTGCCTGCCTGTCTGTCTGTCTGTTTGTCTGCCTGCCTGTCTGTCTTAGAAACAGTTACCAGAAAAACAAAGAATGGGACAATGAAGTAAAGAAAACATACAAGACAGTCACAAATTGCGTTTGACGTACTGAAACAACCAATCAGGCAACACTGTTAAAATAGGGTTAAAATGTACAGGACTTTCATTACATTTAGTAAATAAGAACCAGTATAACCAGTTAGAAGATGCAATATAACCAGTTGGAAGATGTAAAATATATTCTAAACTAGTCAGAGAACATTTCACATGTCTAAGCAACGAGTTTAATGTGAATCTACATTTATCTTTTATAGACAACTCAAAGGCATTTGATTGTGTAAACACCAGAAACTTTGGGAAATAATGGAAAAAATGAGATTTCCAACACATTTGATACAATTAACATCACTGCTGTATCTAGACCAACAAGCAGCAGTAAGAATAAATGGTGAAACAACAACTTGGTTTGACATAAAAAAACAAAGGTGCATATTGTCGCCTTACTTATTTAACTTGTATACTGAAAATATAATGAGGAATGTTAGAGAACATGTAGGCAAAGGATATTACGATGCCACAATAATTGGAGGTTATAAAATACCAGAGATTAGATATGCTGATGACACAGTGTTACTGTCCACAACACAAAACAGGAATGGAAAAACTAATTATATCAGTTCGTAAGAGTAGTGAAGAGCAAAACCTCTATCTTAATGGGAAGAAAACTATATTGATGACAACTGACAAAACAAACAAGGCAACTGAAATATGTATCATTGAGCAAAACTTGGAAGACATGGAGAGTTTCGAATATTTTGGATCGCTACTAACTAATAATAGAGATACAATGAGGGAAATGAGGTGGACTTCTATCACCCTTCAGAAAGTAAAACAACTAAAGAATCTGTGGAGAGGGACAGAAAGAACTATACAAATAAGATTTTTAAGGGCATGCATCTTTCCCATCGCAACATATACCTGTGAGACCTGGACACTTAACAAAACAGCTGAGAAACACATAATTGCCTTTAAATGCTACAGAAGAGTTCTTCAAATATAATGGACACAAAAAAGAACAAATATATCCATACTATAAGAACTGAATATTGAAGAAGGCTGCCTAGTAAAGAGGATTAAGGAGAGAAAACTTAAACATTTTGGACACATTAAACGTCATGATAATTTAGAGAAGACAGTCTTGGAAGGGTACATAATGGGAAAAAGAAAGAGAGGAAGACCAAGGCGAAGATGGCTGTAAGGCATCGTTGATAATCTGCAAATGGATGCAGCAGAAGCAGGCCATCTTGCTCACAACCGAGAGGCCTAAATGAGAGCTATTAGGGTGGCAAAGTTCCGCAAAGGACATGCAAATGACTGATGACTGACTGACAACGACTTGACGTCCGCCCAGCTAAAGATACAAATATACAATCTTCAGCAAACTGTATTCTCGCTCCCTGCCTCCGAAAGTCTTCATTCTAACCAGCCACTACAGTGACTGCAACCAATTAAGGAAAATGCAAAGATTCTAACCAGTCAAGAAACACAGTGACTGTAACCAGTCAGGAAATACACAAAGATTGTAACCAATTGGAGAAACGCATTAACTAACCAGTCAGGGAATACACAAAGATTGTAGCCAATCAGAGAATGCACAAAGATTCTAGCCAGCTGTAGAAACAAAACAACTGCAACCAATCAGGGAATGCACAAAGATTCTAGCCAGCTGTAGAAACAAAACAACTGCAACCAATCAGGGAATGCACAAAGATTATAACCAGTCAGAAAAGCACAGCGATGCCAGCCAGTCTGAGAAGGCAGTGTGCTTCACATCTTTCTGAGAATGCACAAAGATTATAACCAGTCAGAAAAGCACAGCGATGCCAGCCAGTCTGAGAAGGCAGTGTGCTTCACATCTTTCTGAGAATGCACAAAGATTATAACCAGTCAGAAAAGCACAGTGATGTCAGCCAGTCTGAGAAGGCAGTGTGCTTCACATCTTTCTGAGAATGCACAAAGACTAGCAATGGAGCACAAGGTCCTTAAATGATGTAAGACATAGGTCAGAGTTATACATAAATACTTTCATAAAAAAAAGTATAAACAAAAACTCTGATAATATCATTCATAATTACAATAATGAGAAAACGAAACTGCCCCAGCATGTTGTAACTCAGTTAATTTACAACTAACCAGCAGTATCTGAATTGCAACATTAAAACTCACCGACTCTTTGATCTTGTCGCCTCATAAAGTCACACAGCAAGAAATAATGACAACTGTTAAAATAATATCTAAAGTCGACCCCTTCCTGTCCTGGCAGACATTGTACTTGTGTGTCTGATGACTGCCTGACGGCGGACAGAGTTGACCTGATATTAGCGACAAATTCTCTCCCCTGTTTAGTGGGGCCTATACAAAGTTGTTGTTTTGATTTGAGCTTGGAGTGTTTCTCTGCAATAAAAACCAACACTTTATTGATCGTAACTGTTTTAACAAGCTATAATCACAGTGGTTCTCACACTGTGTTTCTCCCACCGCCTACATAAAAAAAAAATTGCTGAAGCGATTAGCGATACTCGGTTGTAACTATCGTTTATTAAAGAACAAAAAAAAAAAAAAACACCGTTTATAATAATACATTAAACTGGGTCAGGTTGTGTACATTTCCAGGCTCTTCCAGGCAGCCCTTGTCATGGTGGAAAGTGTGTAGATTCTTGCACATTTGAGAACTTATTTTCATATCTGTGAGAGGGAAGGGAGAGCTATGTTGACACTGACAAGCTCAAAGTATGAATTTCTACGGGAAGGAAAGTGATGAGAAAATAAAAAAAAGAAGTTTTTATTTTTTGGTTTGCTTGTTTGTGTGTTTGCTTGCTTGTTTGTTTGTTTGCTTGCTTGTTTGTTTTAATAAAAAAAATTAATACGATTCTTAAACTAAGTACGTAAGAGCAGTCATATTTTAGAATTCTAAAAGTTACATCTCTCAATACTGAGAGTTGTATGGTGTTTTGAAAGTATGATTGTTACTGAAAGATATGTATACATATTACCGTTTGTTCCTGCAATAAAAATCTATATACATCATTTTTGTTTGTTACCGGAAGCAATCTTATATACCATAAAAAGACTGGTTTATGGTCTGGGTTATCATCATTGCACTCTGGACAGGTCCATAGGTGCACCCCCAACATAAACGTCCTGCGGCTGATAGCGCCTGTCCTGTGTTGGTAGACAAGCCCTCTCACGTGTCCTGTGTTGGTAGACAAGCCCTCTCACGTGTCCTGTGTTGGTAGACAAGCCCTCTCACGTGTCCTGTGTTGGTAGACAAGCCCTCTCACGTGTCCTGTGTTGGTAGACAAGCCCTCTCACGTGTCCTGTGTTGGTAGACAAGCCCTCTCACGTGTCCTGTGTTGGTAGACAAGCCCTCTCACGTGTCCTGTGTTGGTAGACAAGCCCTCTCACGTGTCCTGTGTTGGTAGACAAGCCCTCTCACGTGTCCTGTGTTGGTAGACAAGCCCTCTCACGTGTCCTGTGTTGGTAGACAAGCCCTCTCACGTGTCCTGTGTTGGTAGACAAGCCCTCTCACGTGTCCTGTGTTGGTAGACAAGCCCTCTCACGTGTCCTGTGTTGGTAGACAAGCCCTCTCACGTGTCCTGTGTTGGTAGACAAGCCCTCTCACGTGTCCTGTGTTGGTAGACAAGCCCTCTCACGTGTCCTGTGTTGGTAGACAAGCCCTCTCACGTGTCCTGTGTTGGTAGACAAGCCCTCTCACGTGTCCTGTGTTGGTAGACAAGCCCTCTCACGTGTCCTGTGTTGGTAGACAAGCCCTCTCACGTGTCCTGTGTTGGTAGACAAGCCCTCTCACGTGTCCTGTGTTGGTAGACAAGCCCTCTCACGTGTCCTGTGTGATCATCGTCCTAGACATGGCAGTCTGTACTTCCAGCTCTCTCAGTCCAAGCAGTGATGTGGATTTGCTGCTATCGAAGTCCTCCACGCTGCCCGTCTATCCGAGCACGTTAAAAACATCAGCTTGATCTAGGGGTTGTTCATCTCTCCCATCGCGTTAACAACATCAGCTTGATCCAGGGAGTGTTCATCTCTCCCATCGCGTTAACAACATCAGCTTGATCCAGGGATTGTTCATCTCTCCCATCGCGTTAACAACATCAGCTTGATCCAGGGATTGTTCATCTCTCCCATCGCGTTAACAACATCAGCTTGATCCAGGGATTGTTCATCTCTCCCATCGCGTTAACAACATCAGCTTGATCCAGGGGTTGTTCATGATGATGGCAGAGCCAGCCAGTCTGTACAAAAAGATCCAGGGGTTGTTCATGATGATGGCAGATCCAGCCAGTCTGTACAAACAGACCCAGGGGTTGCTCATGATGATGGCAGAGCCAGCTAGTCTGTGCAAAAAGATCCAGGGCTTGTTCATGATGATGATAGAGCCAGCCAGTATGTACAAACAGATCCAGGGGTTGTTCATGATGATGGCAGAGCCAGCCAGTCTGTACAAACAGATCCAGGGGTTGTTCATGATGATGGCAGAGCCAGCCAGTCTGTACAAACAGATTTCGCCATCGGAAAAATACTCCTTGTCTTTTTTTTAAATTTAAATTTCTTTCCTACTTTCCAAGGCTGAGAACAAACTTAACTTTGTTTCATTTTTATCTTCCCCGAACTATGATTTCATTATTATCTTCACCTTCTGTGAAGGAACAAAATTGCCCAGTCTTTTGCTAACTTATCTACCACGAGTTTATATTCTTTCCCGGGACAGTCATACAGGCCCTGCTAGATCACTATCCCTTTTATTTCATGCCTGATCGTTTCAGGGACAAGTAGTTGTCTGTTTACTTACTGTTGTTTACCCTGTCACTGACAAAGGGTTTCTGCTGCCGAAATATTGATTGTTTTCTTACTTTATTTATTTATTTATGTTTTCTTTATTTTCTTATCCTGCCAGTGTTTGCAAAAAATACGCTGCGGTTAATAACTCACCGGCTAAAGTTAGACCTTTTCTTCTCTTTCCATCTGCTTTGTTTCTTTCTAGTTGTTTTATAACAAGAGCTGTATTTTATTTGTTTTCTGTAGCAAGAGCTACGTTTTATCTGTTTTGTAACAAGTACTATATTTTATCTGTTTTGTAACAAGCGTTACATTTTATCTGTTTCGTAATAAGTACTAAATTTTATCTGTTTTGTAATAAGAGCTACATTTTATCTCTTTTGTAACAAGTACTACTTTTTATCTGTTTTGTTTGTGGTTGCTTTATAACAAGTACTAATTATTTTTCTTTTGTTTGTGGTTGTTTTGTAACAAGTACTACACTTTATCTGTATTGTAACAAGTACTAAAATTTTTGTGTTTCTGGTTGTTTTGTAAAAAGTACTGTATTTTATCTGTTGTGTAACAAGTACTAAATTTTATCTGTTTTGTAACAGTACTAAATATTTTTTGTTTTGTTTGTGGTTGTTTTGTAACAAGTACTAAATATTTTTGTTTTCTTTCTGGTTGTTTTGTAACAAGTACTAAATATTTTTATTTTGTTTGTGATTGTTTTGTAAAAAGTACTACATTTTATCTGTTCTGTAACAAGTACTAAATTTTGTATTTTGTTTTATAAAAAGTACTACGTTTTATCTGTTTTATAACAAGTACTACTTTTTATCTGTTTTGTTTGTGGTTGTTTTGTAACAAGTGCTAAATATTTTTGTTTTGTTTCTGGTTGTTTTGTAAAAAGTGCTACATTTTATCTGTTTTGTAACAAGTACTAAATTTTTTATTTTGTTTCTGGTTGTTTTGTAAAAAAAGTACTACATTTTATCTGTTTTGTAACAAGTACTATTTTTATCTGTTTTATAACAAGTACTACATTTTATCTGTTTTATAACAAGTATTACATTTTGTCCCCAATATCGACTTGCTGTATTAGTGTAGCACTTGTCATTATTTTCTGTTGGTAAAAGTTTTTTTCAAAATTAGGACGAAAACACCGACGAATTTATTTATATTATGACAGTCCTCGCTTTACAAAAAACCAGTCTATGGAAGATGTTACTGTTATCATTTAGAACTTAGTATCAGTTTTCTGATATTAATATGCTATATTGAACCTATCTTGTTATATGGAAGTGAATCATGGACAATAGGCAAGTCTGCACAAAAATCATTGGAAGCAGCAGAAATGTGGTTTATTAGAAGAATGTTGTGAATCCCTTGGACAGCAAAAATAACTAATGAAGAATGTATGAGAAGAGCTGGAGAGACAAAAAACCTTGTCAAAAAGATAAGAGAGAGACAATGTACTTTCATAGGACATGCAATGAGAAGAGGGGGCATTGAAAATATTATAACAACAGGAAAAATAGAAGGAAGAAGATCAAGAGGAAGACCGAGAGAAATGATACTGGACAGTCTGACGGGATGGTGTGAGAGGAGATCACCAACTGAGCTGATGGTCTGCATGAAGGATCGCGTACTCTGGAGAAGCATAATAGCCAACGCCAGTCGGCAAGGCACATGATGATGATGATGATCAGTTTTCTTCACACTCAAAATTTCTACTTCACCGCGAGTTGTAACCAACATGTATATGTGACATTTTAAAATTCCTCAGCTTTGTTGAGTTCCGACGCGAAATTCTTGGTAAATGTAAGTGAATGTGCCATACAGATACAACACAAAATCTTTCTTTCTCTAATGTGAAATAAATGTTTGTCTGGAAGGCATCAAAATGTTTACATTACTTAAATTCTAGAGACAAAATTCTGTCATTGTGTAGAAATAGAGAAATCATTGTGTTGAGACAGAGAAATCATTGTGTAGAAATAGAGAAATCACTGCAGAAATAGAGAAATCATTGTGTAGAAATAGAGAAATCATTGTGTAGAAATAGAGAAATCATTGTGTAGAAATAGAGAAAGCATTGTGTTTAGACAAAGAAATCACTGTGTAGAAATAGAGAAATCATTGTGTTGATACAGAGAAACGATTATTTAGAAATAGAGAATCTGTGTGTAAAGACAGAAATCATTGTGTTGTGACAAGGAAATAATTGTTTAGAAATAGAGAACTCATATTGTTGAGACAGAAATCATTGTGTTGTGACAAGGAAATAATTGTTTAGAAATAGAGAACTCATATTGTTGAGACAGAAATCATTGTGTTGCGAGAGAGAAATCAGTGTATAGAAATAGAGAAATTATTGTGAAGAAACAGAGAAATCATTATGTAGAAATAGAGGAATCATTGCACAGAAATAGAGAAATCACTGTAGAAAGTCAGTAATAATTCTGGAGAAATAAAGAGAGAAATCATTGCGTAAAGGCAGAAATCATTGTGTAGAAAGAGAGAAATGAATGTGTAGAAACAGAGAAATCATTGTGTGGAAACAGTGGAAGTATTATGTGGAAGCAGGGATGCCATTATGCACAAACAGAGAAAATATTATGCAGACACGGAAGAACCATTGTACAGAAACACAGTTACCATTATGTAGAAAGAGAGGAACATTATTTATCAGCCAAAGATCTGGAACACAATGACAGGAAAGCACTACACTAAAACACTTATAAACTGCTGTTTTGTGTTTCAAGCACATTATAAAGGGCTACGAGAGCAGACCATTGGCCTCTTGTCAGACTTTGGGTAGTAAAACGAATTGTTCCTTTTATGGCTCGCGATCTCTTCTAGAGATCAGGCACGCAGGGGGTCGATGAGAGAAACTAAGACGATGTTTGGAGGTTTAGCTATCTACCTGCATGTCTTTGTCTATTTGCTCACACAGTTACATCTTTCTGTCTCCTACATACACTGCAAATAGCGTGTACTGCATCTCAAGGCTGCTTAAATGGGGCACTTCTTCATGTGAATATAATGTTGAAGTATGACTTTAATAAAGCTAAGGTTGTAATAAGTAAGCGCAGAGACACTTGGATAACAAACAGTGAGATTTGAACAATAAACAGTGAGACTTGTGCGATAAATAGTGAGACTTGGACACTAAACAGTGAGACGTGAGCGATAAACAGTGAGACTTGGACACTAAACAGTGAGAGTGATAAATAGTGAGACTTGGACACTAAACAGTGAGAGTGATAAATAGTGAGACTTGGACACTAAACAGTGAGAGTGATAAACAGTGAGACTTGGACACTAAACAGTGAGAGTGATAAACAGTGAGACTTGGACACTAAACAGTGAGAGTGATAAACAGTGAGACTTGGACACTAAACAGTGAAACGTGAGCGATAAACAGTGAGATTTGGACATTAAACAAACAGATAAAACAGAAAGTGGAAGTAACAGGCGCGTTTTATTTATTTATTTTTTAAAGATGCAACATAAAATGGAGAAAAAGCACACACATGCATACACACACACACCCACATATACATACTTGATCACACACGCATACAAACGCACTCACACGCACAATGCAAAGAATTAGAAAGTTACAAAACCACGAAAGCTAATCAAATGCAAAGAATTAGAAAGTTACAAAACCACGAAAGCTAATCAAAGTGATAAGAAAAAGAAAATCACAATTCTCTGAACACATCATGAGAAGACTGAAGCTGCAGAAAATGATGATCACATTAAATCTCATAGGAAAACGAAGGAGACTGACATTTAAGACAGACTTACCAAGTGGCACAGGAAAGATGAAGCAAAGGATATTAAAATTTAGCAAGGCTTGCACAAAACAGAAGTACGACATCAAATACTTGATGGAGTACCACCGCACATTTTCTCCATAACAAACATGTGCCATTGCTGTTACACAAATGGGTGTTCAGTGGTTCTCATGCTGTTCAGTGTGATTGTCCCTTTCTTGTTATATTACTAATCTTAATATAAAATCCACCCTCATTTATGCATGCGAAAGCTGGAAAGCAACTAAAGAAATAGATAAGAAAATAAATGCCTAAGGAAAATACTCGGCATCAAGTGGAACGAATTCAAGAACAATGCAGATATAAGACAGATGACTGAACAACAACCAGTCTCATGGGTGATCAGGAGAAGGAGATGGACATATGTTGGTCACTTGATGAGAAGAAATGATCAGAGAATCTCAAAACAAGCTATCAAGTGGAACACAACAGGCCAAAAGAAAAAGAGGCAGACCGCATGAAACTCTGAAGAGGACATTGTTAAGAGGGGCCAAATTAACAGGCATAAAATCCTTTGATGAGGTTGAAAGACTCGCCGAAGACAGGAAAAAATTGGCGAACTACTTTGCGAGCCCAATATGACGTTTAACGGCACGGGAAGGATATAAGATATAAGATAAGAATATAAAAGCAGAGGAGATGGGAAACCAAATAATCCAGTTGCTACCAAGGTCAGCGGTTCTCACAATTGTGAAGTACTTCTTTAGCAGTTACTGCTTAGTGTTGCTGTGTAGCACACTGGCCAAGCAGTATACATACAGCTGACAACGACAATCAACATAACGACAAGAATTAATAAAAATATGGAAAACCGTGGATCAAGAATCAATGAGGATGAAGATGTAATGCAATAATAATTGAAGCATAATAACATACAATAGCGAGCATTCATCGGCCTGTAATGTTAATATGATGAACTCAATGGAAAACTCATTGGGCCTTTACAGAAGGCCTACATAAGAATATGTGTGCAACTACATTTAATTGTATTATATGTAGGGATAGGGACAGCTTATTAAACTTAAAAATAAAAGAATAAATAATGTCAGTGACCAGTCAGCTCAGAGGGTGCGCAAGTCTGGGTAAATCGGTACCAACTAAAACAGTGTGCATAGGAGATGTGAGTTAATTTTAATCGGCGGTCGGTAAATTGTACTTTGATCACGTAGGAAGGTGCCAACGGATCAGAGGAGAGGGGGGGGGGGGAGGTTATGTTTTGGTCTAAGCACGAATGATTGTGTATTTCGTCGATATATATATATATATATATATATATATATATATATATATCTGATTTGATTATGATTTATATTCTGTGGTGTAGATGCATGCAAGCTGTGCTGTCGATCCCTTAGATCCGCCCGACCCTCTCAGATATAGTGTTGATAGATAAATGATACATGAAAGACCATAGTCTCTTTTATAATGTATATATTCTATGTAAATTTTGAAATGTTAATATGCATTGAGGGTCTTGTGTACATATTACAATTAATGTAATATTGAATTTATGTATATGCATTTTGTCAATTTTTCTTGCCATAAGTTCCTTTTTGTCACAATTAGACAATTGATCATTAAGGATAATAATTTGAATTCATACGTGGGACGATTTAATCATACTAACCCTATAATATGTAGGAGATGATGGTTGACTGCAGCCATTCCTTGCTTACGCTTTGTGCTTTATGAAGGAATCTTAAAATGTTCAAGAAATGGATAAAGGGTTGATTTTGTTGTTCATATTACATAATGATGATCTTTTCTTAGAAAAGAGGATTAAACAGAGAAAACTTAAATATTTTGGACACACTAAACGTCATGAGAATTTAGAGAAGACCGTCTTGGAAGGGTGCATAATGGGAAAAAAGAAAGAGATTAAGACCAAGGCGAAGATGGCTGCAAGATATCGTTGATGATCTGCAAATGGATGCATCAGAAGCAGGGCATCATGGTTATAACCGAGAGGCCTACAGGAGAATTGTTAGGGAGGCAAAGTTCCACAAAGGACATGCAAATGACTCATCTGTAGATGAAGAATGAATTTTTTTTTTTTAATGTTTTGATGCGTAGGAATGAATGAGAAATAAGAGGAGACTGAAGAACAGATCACAGGCCAGATTTAACAGGATAAAAACCATGTACCACTAATACCTCTTCTACCGTAAATAATAAATATAAATAAAACAGAAAATTATTTCTTTTATTTATTCCTACAAAATCCTTCGCAGTCGCAGCTGCACATGACATAAATTACTAGAATCAAAAATTTTATGCAGTCGCACTTAATCCTTGTCAGAACTGGTATCATCAGTCGCCAGAAACTGGTGGAAATATTGAAGATGGGATAGGAGCACTTGTGACCTATTTGTCCCATGTTCAATGAGGATGATCCATCTACCAACCAACCAACCAACCAACCAACCAACCAACCAACCAACCAACCAACCAACCAACCAACCAACCAACCAACCAACCAACCAACCAACCAACCAACCAACCAACCAACCAACCAACCAACCAACCAACCAACCAACCAACCAACCAACAACAACCAACCAACCAACCAACCAACCAACCAACCAACCAACCAACCAACCAACCAACCAACCAACCAACCAACCAACCAACCAACCAACCAACCAACCAACCAACCAACCAACCAACCAACCAACCAACCAACCAACTTACTAAGTAAGTAAGTAACTAAATAACTCACTAAATAACTAACGAACTAACGAACTAACTAACTAACTAACTAACTAACTAACTAACTAACCAACCAACCAACCAACCAACCAACCAACCAACCAACCAACCAACCAACCAACCAACCAACTAACCAACCAACTAACTAACCAACTAACTAACTAACTAACTAACTAACTAACTACCTAAATAACTTACTAACTAACTAACTAACTAACTAACTAACTAACTAACTAACTAACTAACTTACTAACTAACTAACTAACTAACTTACTAACCAACTAACCAGCTAACCAACTAACTAACCAACCAAATAACTAACTAATTATCTAACTAACTAACTGCCTGACTGGCTGGCTGGATGGCTAACTAGTTAACTAACTTGACTGACTGATTGACCGACTGATTAACTAACTAACTAACTAACTAACTAACTAACTAACTAACTACCTAACTAACTAACGAACTAACGAACTAATGAACTAACTAACTAACTAAATAACTTACTAACTAACTAACCAACTAACTTACTAACCAACTAACCAGCTAACCAACTAACTAACCAACCAAATAACTAATTATCTAACTAACTAACTGCCTGACTGGCTGGCTGGCTGGCTGGATGGCTAACTAGCTAACTAACTTGACTGACTGATTGACCGACTGACTAACTAATCTAACTAAACTAACTAACTAACTATTTAACTAACTAACTAACTAACTAACTAACTAACTAATCAATCAACCAACCAACGAACCAACCAACTAACTAACTAACTAACTAACTAACCAATCAACCAACCAACCAACTAACTACTCTCCCCTGCTTCCACATGTTTGTCCAGATTTCTTGAATTCTCTCCCCTACTTTCCTACTGTCCGCCCAGATTTCTTGAATACTCTCCCCTACTTCCCCACAACGGCAGCCGAGCTCTTGCAGGCTGGTACAGCAGCGTTGGGGATAACTATAAACCCAAATGACTGAGCTTGAACTCTGACAATTCCCGTGGCGGAAACGGATGTCATCTGGGGCAGGTTATTTCCAGACATCCTTAGGATGTTCCCGTTCAGCTTCACAGTGCTATCAGTAAGGGAGACAATTCAGTAATATGTCATTTTTTAATGGTGTCTTGAAAAACCAATAAATAAATTTATGTTTTTAAGGTGTAAATATTCCAATGATCAAAATATCAATAATAAATATATCAGTGATCAATACGTCAATGAGAATGTATCAATAAATATATCAGTGATAAATACATCAGTGATAAATATATCACTGTTTTACTTTGTCTGCTAGAAATAAGTTTTTTTTAATATTAAAACAGGTAAAAAGAATAGGCTAATTAAGAGCCTTGCTGACCTCTCTGAAACTAGAAGCACGTTGTCTTATTTTTGCAGCCGATGCAGTGAAGATGTTTGCAGCTCAAGAATGGTGCGGGACGGGGAGTAGGTTGGAGCGGTTAGCTTTTAGAATGGTGCGGGACGGGGAGTAGGTTGGAGCGGTTAGCTTTCAGATCGGGAGTGCTGCCAAACGTTTTGTCTCTTAGCAGCCTCAACCATCCCGGGATGCATAGAGTTCCGTGCCCCATTTGACAGGTTAAACTTGATACTGGGAACACCAAGAGAGAGGTGGGATAGAGTACTTGTCTGCCATGATTCGCTGGTTCTTAGCTCGCCCGTTTTCTCTTGTTTTCCTGTTTTATAAAACCCAAGAGCTCCCAGGACCGAACAAATAGGGAACAAATATCAGATAAAAGTATACAGATGATAGAGTCCTTCAAGTAAAGTATACAGATGATAGAGTCCTTCAAGTAAAGTATACAGATGGTGGAGTCCTTCAAGTAAAGTATACAGATGATGGAGTCCTTCAAGTAAAGTATACAGATGATGGAGTCCTTCAAGTAAAGTATACAGATGATGCTTCAAGTAAAGTATACAGATGAAACAGTTTTTCCAACAAAGAATGTACTGAGCCTACGGAACATACTGGAGAAGATAAGCAACACAAGCCAAGAATGGAGATTACAGATCAATATCTAGAAAAGCAAGGTAGTAGTGTGCAGTAGGAATGGCCAAAAGCCATGAATGGATATAACCACAAGAAAGGAGAAAGTGAAACAAACAAGCGACAAACTACAGCGGCCAGAGACATTTAATAAGCGAGGACTGGAGATGTGAGATGGAGATAAAGAAAAGAAAAGAATGGCAAAACACATTCAACATCACGAAGACAGAGCTGCTACCAGGGAATCCGTCCATAGAAACAAAACTAAGGTGTATAAAATGTTGTATCTGTTCTGTATAGAGCAGAAATCTGGACTCTGAGCAAAAACTTGGAGAGGAAGATAAATACAGGAGAAACGTGTATCTGTAGAGAATTATGTCATAAGTCATAGAGAATGAACAGAACAAATGTACAAGTTTTAGAACAATTACAAGTGCAAAGTGAACTTACCAAGGAAATAAGGATGGAGAAAACAAAATACTTTGGCAATATAAAAAACATAACAACATACTGAGGAACATACTAGAAGGAAAGGTGGAAGGATAAAAGAAGGAGAGGTAGACTGAGATGTAGATGAAACGACAACATACAAGAAGGACAGGACACAGCCTGGTTTAGAGCACCATCAAGGGGAGGGAGCGGGGAAACTGGAGATTCATTTCCGTCAACCTTCTTTCTGGAGACGCCACATGATGATGATGAAAACCCAAGTACTTTTTTCCTCATGGATGTTGAACAATATTTTTTAATGAAAGAAAATTGTTTTTTTTTCGTTCGGAGAGATGTACTTGATGAAATGAATAGAAGAGATGTACTTGATGAAATGAGTACTAAGAGATGTACTTGATGAAATGAATAGATGAGATGTACTTGATGAAATGAATAGAAGAGATGTACTTGATGAAATGAGTACACTATTCAAAGTACGCAGTTATGATTGATTAAGCAAAGTTTGCAGAATCTGTTTCTAGTAGGGTCATGATAGAGTATTGTAAAGTGGAGGAGATGGGGTAAGTGAATCAAACCTTGATGTGATTCATATAGTTGTCTATGAAACAGAACATCAAATCTGGATGTCATCCATGTATGTATCAAACAGAACATAAAACCTTGATGTGATTCATATAGTTGTCTATGAAACAGAACATCAAATCTGGATGTCATCCATGTATGTATCAAACAGAACATAAAACCTTGATGTGATTCATACAGTTGTCTATGAAACAGAACATCAAATCTGGATGTCATCCATGTATGTATCAAACAGAACATAAAACCTTGATATGATCCATACGTGTATCAGACATAACTAACATACGAGGGCACATACAAAAGCAGCCTCCAACTGGCTGATAAAAATATACCGACTGTTGTAGCGACACAGCCCATTTCCCGTATCAGCTAAAAAAAAAAAAACGTTTTATCTAGCTAAATGCCAACCTGCACTCCATTTTGTTTAACTGTGCAAGAGTCAGTGGTTTACTGAGATGCTCTGAATAAACGTTGATGATCCATCCAACAAAATAAAAGGCGTGGAATGCTCAGCGAGGGCTTCGTTCTTCTATATGAAAACCTGCAGCCCCACACTGGGGCTTCTATAAAGGCTTCACGCCAGAAACTCAACAGGGAGATTGTCGACCCCCCCCCCCCCTCTTCCCCACCCACCCACACAAACACACACACAAACACACAAAAACACACACACAGCCCGGACTTGGCTCTGAGCGATCACCATCTCTACAGCAAGTTCAAGGTCTTGCTGACTTCTCGGAGCTTCGAAACCAACGAGAAGCTCATGGCTGGAGTAAACAAATGGCTGGTGACCATGGCAACGATGTTCTTTGAAGAGAGATTACAAAAGCTCGTATCACGGAACACTTTCCTTAACTTGAGTAGACACCATATAAAAAAGTAACGCACTATGTAGGTTTTGTACGTAATAAAATTGTTTCCCAAGTTTTAACTTTTTTTTCTTAGCCAGCCAATCGAAGGCTGATTTTGGAACAGCCCACATACATAAACCAAACAGAAGAGCCAAACCTAGATTTAAATGTTTAAAAATTGAAAAAAAAAAACAATCAAACCTAGATTTAAGGTCAGTACCATCTCCAGGAGTTAGCAAGAATAGTTCCAGGTTTTGGGAGGGAAACTGACCGAAGGACAGATCGGCGTCTTCATGTGCCAGGTTCAAGAAATAGACCACCACAGCACCATCTGGATAGTTGTAACTGTAACAGAAGAATATTTGTAACTGTAACAGAAGAATATTTGTAACTGTAACAGAAGAATATTTGTAACTATAGCAGGTTAGTCGTAACTCTAAAAGAGGAACAGTTGCAGCTGGAACAGGTTACTGCAGTCCTCGAGTTAGGAAAGATTCCGTTCTTAAATTTGTTCGTTAAGTCGAACTTGTAGGTCATTTATGTCATATATAGTGTAGGCGCGCAACGTTTTGATGCGCACCGCAAAGTAGCGCTCATTTGTTGTCCTAACCATTGTATGTAACTCAAAGTTTTTATGTTGTCTAAGGCTTTTACGTGGTCGTTAGCAACTACGGTTCTACGTAAGTCGAACATTCGTAACTCGCGAACTGCCTGGACTTGTGAAAATGGAACAACTTTGCTGTAACAGGGGGTTAGCTTTAAGAAAATAGATTTACATGTGTGAGGATTACATTTACAGGTATGATAATTACATTCACAGGTGTGAGAATTTACATTCACAGGTAGTAGGGTTTCATTAGTAAGTGTGGTGATGATAATTGTTGGCCATGGCCGATAACGATATTAACTGGAATAAGGATGGCAATAACTGATATTATTATCACATTAACTGGAATGAAGATGACAATAATCGATGTGATTATTATGTTAACTGGAATGAGGATGACAATGACTGATGCCAGGATGAAAATGAATGACTTTCTGATGACATTTACTGATGTATTGATGGAAATGACTGGCCTGACGATGACATTTACAGATGTATCGATGAAAATGACTGACTTGCTGATGACATTTACTGATGTATGAATAAAAATGACTGACCTAATGATAACATTTACCGATGTATGGATGAAAATGACTGACTTGATGACGACATTTACTGACGTATGGATGAAAATGACTGACTTAATGATGATATTTCCTAATGAATGAATGAAAATGACTGATCTGATGATTACATTTTCTGATGTATGGATGAAACTGACTGATTATTTGGGAAATAATGAGGCAACCATTTAAATGACTGATTAAATGATAAATTAGAAAGAGTTAACTGTGTCACCATTTTCTTGCAAAGTACAACATTAACCTCCCACAGTCACGCCTGGTTGTGTGAGATTATGAAGGGACTCTCTAACACCACTAATAAAGATAGAGAGGTGTAGACTTGGACAGATGTTTGTGGGAGAAAAGAAGATGTTGCTGAGGCATGATATCCTCCTTCTTCACGTAGCTTTCTGAACAGTTCATCTGATACAACTACATCAATAAGATTTTACTGGAGTAGCTGCATCAGTGGAGTAGCTACATCACTGGAGTAGCTACATCACTGGAGTAGCTAAATAGATTTGAAGTTTAATGCGTCATTCCACTCTCTCTCTCTCTCTCTGTCTCTCTCTCATCTCTCTCTTTAAATAGTTTGATAGATATGTATTTGTATGAGTCCCTTTCTGTACTGAGTACATAGATATGAGAGAAAAGTGAATATAATATTTTATATTATTGTAGTTCTTCTGTGTTCTCAATGTTAATTATGTCTAGTGTATGCGCATCATAATTGTTGAATGTCTGGAACAGAGAGAAAGCTGTGTGATAAAGGACGGAATGTTAGACGGGCCTGCGTGCCCAGCTCTCAACCCTTTCGAAATAATGATCAATCAATTAATCGAAATGAATGAATATCTCTCTCTCTCTCTCTCTCTCTCTCTCTCTCTCTCTCAGTACTCTTTCTTAAGGACAACATTTGATACACGAGGGAAATATGCTCAGCCTGCTTCCAGTCTGCTAAATGCTGATATCTCAGCACCGTACATGAATGTTCCGATGCCACAGACTTTGTTGATGGTAGTTCTGGTCTTCATTGTGAGGCTGGGACCTGTAAACCTTGATGGCGAGCTGGACAAAGATGACCACAGCTCTAGCAATGAGACTGTCTATCCGTGCTTCCATGGAGAGACACTGGATCTTGTGAAAAAGCCAGCGCAGAAACAATCATTTGACTTCGGTATAATAACGCTAATCTACAACTATTAAGAGGGATGAAGGTTGTAAGTAGTCAGCTGTGTGAAGGAGATAACCAGATATCAGCTTACATAACCAGACAGCAGCTTACATAACCAGATAGCAGCTTACATAACCAGACAGCAGCTTACATAACCAGGTAGCAGCTTACATAACCAGACAGCAGCTTACATAACCAGATAGCAGCTTACATAACCAGACAGCAGCTTACATAACCAGATAGCAGCTTACATGTCCCTCCTGGCACAGTTTGCATATAGTCTCAGCTGTTCTTGGCCCGGGGTAGAGGAAGCAGATAACACCTTTCCTTTCACCAACCGTTTAAACAAAACCGACAAGAAAAAGTCCTGTAAATGATGAGAATAAGGCAAGTACACTAAACTAAAACATCAGGAGAAAAGCACAGTTGTACAGAATATACTTTCACAATTCTGGCACATCGTGCCAGATCACTTTTCTTTTTCTGAGAATTCCTCAGATTGTGAACTTTGTTTTATCTGTGTCTTCCGGTGATCGTGAACTATGTCCTCTCTGTGTCTGGTGAATGTGAAACATGTGTGAACTTTATCTTCCATATGTCTGGTGAACGTAAAGCACATGCAAACTTTATCTGCCCTGTGTCTGGTGGTTGTGAAACATGTGTGAACTTTATCTCACCTGTGTTTGGTGAACGTAAAACACATGTAAACTTTATCTTTAAAGGCGTATCTCTTCTTGTCAACGGAAGAGGTTATTACTATTGTATAGAAAATCTCTAGTGGGAGAATAATTTTTATCCCTCAGGTTCATGTTTAGCAGATTGATCTAAGAGTTTTCAGTTTGTGTTCCGCGATATACTCAGAGAACATCTGTAGCATGGCCTTGTAAGTAACGGATATTGTTGTTGTTGTTATTATTATTACTAATGAATATGATTATGAAAATATACTGTACAAAATAATAACATCGAATAGCAACAGAGAAAAATGGAGAGGAAAGGAAGAGAAAGGTATAGAACTTCCATGACACTAGAACAAGACGCGGACAAAAGAAAACAGTGAATAGAAAAACACGAGACACAGTGACGCTGACATATGGAATATAAAGGAAGGACGCCAGAAAGTAGGATGCTCCAGTGATAACAAAGCAGTGACTGGACGTTGACACGAGTAAACAATAGAGAAGACGAATAGAAAAAGGCAGACACAATGAAAAGCGAGGACACAATAAAACCTCCGACATGAAATAGCAAGATAATGACTTAGGTAAATAACAATTGTGTAGACAGAGTTGACACTTGACACCTGTTAAGTGACGCGATTGCACACGGTTTTTACATAAAGGAGTGACCAACTCGGCCAGCTGACCAATTAAATATTTAGAGGCGTGGCTTATTTGACAATCGACTTACGACATATAAGTAACGGGGCAGTTTGAATGACGGACAATCAGAAGGCTTATGGGAACCAGTGGACATCTGAAGGGTGGAGCCAACATACTTATTGGTTAATCCATCAAGCTGGACTTGAAGATAAAAAGGAGAGGAGGAGGAACCAAGTATTGGGGGGGGGGACGAAGAAAGAAGAAGAAGTAGAGGAGAGGAGACAGAGGACGGAGCCCTGAAGACGGAGGAACAAGGACGGTCAGGGAACTGAGACAGGTCCAGACAAGAGAAGAAGGGAAGATGGAGGAACAAGGACGGTCAGTGAACTGAGACCGGTCCAGACAAGAGAAGAAGAGAAGACGGAGGAACAAGGACGGTCAGAGACCGGTCCAGACAAGAGAAGAAGAGAAGGACAGACACATCAGAGAAGACACGAGAGAGAAAGAAGACGTAGGTAAGGACAGTTGGAATAGATGGACAATTAGAGAAATAGATACTCAGGAAAAGCAGTCTTGCAGAAGTAGTTCTAGGACAGAGTGGAGCTGTGTTTCTGATTCAAGTGATTATGAATATTTGTTACTCTGAAACTTCGAGTACAGTGATTTAGTCGTGTAACTGATTGTCCACGTGTTTCAGATCGAACTACAAAGTTTAGGATTGTCCTCTTATCAAATGTGTAGAATATTGTGAAGCTGAGAACATTGAGAAATGCTGCATGCAGAATATGATAGTTTGATATTGATGTGCTTCAACGACGAAACTAGCGAAGATTATGTCATATTGCATCTTAGTACAAGAGATGTTGTGAATTCTAAGTCGAATATCTTATTTGTCAGAATTAAATGAATTCTGTAGAGAACATTTCATCGGACTTCCTCTGATTAATGAAGTGGTAACTGATTGTGAAACCTAATTTAAACAACAGAAATCTGGATGTGTGAGAAAATGAAGTCGGTATTAACCAAGAACAACTTCTTTAGTCAGAAATATATCATTAACAATTGAAAATATTATACTAGTGCCATCAATGATAGATAATTCACACGTCATCAATATTATACATTTACATCCAGTACTGTCCTTCTTCCTACAACAACACTACAACCAGACTTCACTTTAAAGGCTTACTACTTAACAACAATACTAGTCTTTAGGAACAGCCAAGAGTGCGGGTCTAAATTCAAGACATAAGTTTTATTGTATGGGAAGATGAGTGTTGATATGGATGGAGAATGGGATGAAGCCACAAGGCTTGACAAGAAAACGTGATTCCCGGCATGATTACGCCGTTTTGGAAGAAACCACCAGCAACATCTAAAATCAAACATTTTCATACTTACAAGATCGTCGAAAACTTCCAACAAAATAACGAATTTAAAAAAAAACATGCATCATAGGCTATTCTTAATTAACAAACAAGAACTAACTGTCCTAAACAGGACAATTCTACACTGTAGACTACACTACAAACGTCTGTTACAAGGTAGCTACCACATAAAAATAGACTCTACCTTCCAAAAACTAGACCAGAACTAACTTGACAAAATATTTGCCATGCTACATCTTCCCTTGAACTTTACTCACCCCCTAAAATCTCCACTGAACAGTAACATCCCGAGAATTTCCTCTTACTTACTTCTACCTTCAACAAACATCCCGAGAATTTCCTCTTACTTACTTCTACCTTCAACAAACATCACGAGAAACTACCACTGTTTACACAGACAGACTACTAGCATAATCACGAGAAACCACCACTGTGTGACTACAGTTTGTCTACTGTTTACACAGACAGGCTACTAGCATAATCAAGAGAAACTACCACTGTGTGACTACAGTTTGTCTACTGTTTACACAGACAGGCTACTAGCATAATCAAGAGAAACTACCACTGTGTGACTACAGTTTGTCTGCTGTTTACACAGACAGGCTACTACCATAATCACGAGAAACATGTGAACTTTGTCTTCTCCGTGTCTGGTGAACATAAAGCACATGTGAACTTTGTCTTCTCCGTGTCTGGTGAACATAAAGCACATGTGAACTTTATCTTCTCCGTGTCTTGTGAACGTAAAGCACATGTGAACTTTGTCTTCCCTGTGTCTGGTGAACATAAAGCACATGTGAACTTTGTCTTCCCTGTGTCTGGTGAACATAAAGCACATGTGAACTTTGTCTTCCCTATGTCTGGTGAACATAAAGCACATGTGAACTTTGTCTTCCCTGTGTCTGGTGAACATAAAGCACATGTGAACTTTGTCTTCCCTGTGTCTGGTGAACGTAAAGCACATGTGAACTTTATCTTCTCCGTGCCCGCACCCACATGTACTCCGTCCCTACATCCACTGAAGTGTGTGTCCGTTGATGGAGCCAGTCACATGCTAAACCACTTTATTCAGTGAGAAATGTCCACTTCCCCGAGCTCGATCATCCTCCTGATGTGATTGTTGTCTTTCAGTCCGATATATTCCATTCTCAGCCTATTTAAGGTTTCTCTTGCAGCCTCCTCTCTGTCCATTCCATGCCTGCCACTTTGTCCGCTCTCTCCCTGACTTTGTCTCCCGAATGACCTGGGCAGTATAACCACGTTAAAAATTCTGGAACTTACCGAATATTCGGTGATCAAAAAATGAGAATACGGGACGAAAAAGAACATAAAAAATAAGGGACATTTAGGTTTCTCGATCAAAATAATGCGATTCCCCTGTCAAATCCTAAAAATACATGACTGTTCCGTATAATACGGGACGGTAGGTCACTTTATCTGATAACTCCATGATACGTTAAGAGAGTCATCTGTGCTTCCAATTTTTTTTAAAATGACAAATTAGATAAAAACATCACCAAAAAAAATCCCACAGGAAATCTCACGGACTTCTTGGAGTTTTCTTCCGTTTTTCTCTTTCAAAATGTGAACAGACAGACAAGTTTTCAGTCATTACAATTATATATGCTACATTCTAGAATGTAAGAAAATGAAAGTTAAAACAGTAGCAGGTTCTGAGAGAGTGCTCAGTGAATTTAATGTTAAAAAACAGAAAAGAGTACCTGAACTAACTCTGCTACATCATGTCAGACATCTGAGACTACGAGAAAAGTCATAGAGCACAGAATTTTATGCTTAAAAAAACAAAAACAAAACATAAACAAATCACTTTTAGAGGAGAGAGAGAGAGAGAGAGAGAGAGAGAGAGAGAGAGAGAGAGAGGAAAAGAGAATAAACTGGGATTTGAACCACGGACTCCGGTAGGACAAAGATTACATTCACATTTGTGACGGTAACTTTCACAGTTGTGAGGGTTACTACATATCTAGCCACATGCTAACAATGCATTCGACTGCAGGAGACCATGTGTGTATGCTGGTGTCTTAAAAGTTGGTGTCTGCAGGAGACCATGTGTGTATGTTGGTGTCTACAGGAGACCATGTGTGTATGTTGGTGTCTGCTGACCATGTGTCTATGTTGGTGTCTGCAGGAGACCATGTGTGTATGTTGGTGTCTGCTGACCATGTGTCTATGTTGGTGTCTGCAGGAGACCATGTGTGTATGTTGGTGTCTGCAGGAGACCATGTGTGTATGTTGGTGTTTTAAAAGTTGGTGTCTGCAGGAGACCATGTGTGTATGTTGGTGTCTGCTGACCATGTGTCTATGTTGGTGTCTGCAGGAGACCATGTGTGTATGTTGGTGTCTCAAAAAGTTGATATCTGCAGGAGACCATATGTTTATGTTTGTGCCTTAAAAGTTGATATGTGCAGGAGACCATATGTGTATGTTTGTGTCTCAAAGTTGGTATCTGCAGGAGACTGAATCTAAGGGACGGAACTTCTGTGTCTGTCCTCTTTTCATCCTTTCCGAGTGCCAAGATTTTCCATCAGACAGGTATTGATGGGTGCCAGATAGCGAAGTTGATTAATACGCTGTTTCTCTCGTGGCAGACGGCTGCTCATCTACCGATGTCTAATCTTCAAGTCCCGAGTAATTCTCTTGTCATTTATCATTCTGTCACGTCTAAAAGTGCTTTGTCTAGGATTTTGTTTAGAGGTCCAACAATACAGCACTGTGTACGTCACCATGAGAAATTCTCGTTGTTTTCTGTTTGTAGAAATATCTATACGAAAGCATAAACAGTTTACAGGGCACAAAGATTAGCACTTGACACAGTGTACTCGTGTAGAAGTGCAGTTTAGAACGGGGGAACTGCTTTCAAGTTGTTGCTGCATGAAATACACAGATCTTCATGCCAAGTATTCAAACTCCTGCAGGTGAGGTTTACGTCTGAGGTGAAGGTCAATGAGCAGAAAAAAAGGAGTCCCAGAAAACAACAATAACAACAAAAACAACAACAATAACAACAATAGCAAGAGCAGCAACAACAACAGCAGCAACAAGGAGACCAGAAACAACAGGAACAGCAACAATAACAATATCAGCAGCAACAGTAACAACATCATCAACAACAAAAGCAACAGCAGCAGCATTAACAATAACAACAGCAATAAAAACAACATAAAAAACAACAGCAGCAACAACAATAACAAGAGCAACAACAGCAGCAAGGACTAAAACAACAGTAACAATAATAACAACTAAACACAGTATCACCACCAAAAACAGCAATAATAAAAACAACAGCAGCAACAACAGCAGCAGCAATAACAACAACAGCAGCAGCATTAACAACAACAACAACAGCATCATCAACAACAACAATAGCAGCAACAGCAACAGCAGCTATAACAACAATAGCAAAAACAACATCAAAAAACAATAACAACAACAAAAGCAGAAACGACAAAAAGCAGCAACAACAACAACAGCAGCATCACAAAAAACAACAAAAGCAACAACAGTAACAGCAACAACGTTAGCAAAAACAACAACAGCAGCAAAGACAACAATAATAACAACAACTGCAGTATCAATAACACCACCAACAAAAGAACAATAACAACAGCAGCAAAAAAAAACAGCAACAGCAGCAGGAATCATATAGAAATTAGGAACAATAGCATCATCAACAAAAACAACAGCCACAACAACAACAGCAGCCACAACAACAAAAAAACAACACCAACAACAGAACTAGCAACAAAAAATAGAAAGACCAAGAGCAACATCAACAACTGCAGCAGCGACAAGAACAACAAAAGCAAGTACAACATCAGCAGCTGAAACAACAGCAGCAGCAACAAAAACAAAAAAAGCAAGAACAACAACAGCAGTAACAACAAGAAAAATAACAATAGCAGCAGCAGTAAAAACAACAAAATGAGCATCACCAACAGCAACGTTAGCAACAACAATTACAGCAGCAACGTTAGCAACAACAACAACAAAAACAACAGCAGCAGCAAAAACAACAACAGCAACCGTAGCAGCAATAACAACAGCAGAAGAAACAATAGCAACAGCAACAACAACAAAAATGACAGTAGCAGGAACAAAAACAGCAGCAGCAGCAACAGCAACAACAAAACCAACAATAGCACTAGTAAAAAAAACAAAAAGAAAAACATGATTAACAACAATGGCATTAGCAACGCAACAACAACAACAGCAACAGCAGAAACAGCAACAACAACAGCAGAATCAACTACAGTGGCAGGAACAACACCAACAGAATCAACAATGAGAACAACATTAACAAAAACAACAATAACAAGAGCCTCAACAACAACAACAATAGTAACAACAACAGTAACAACAACAGTATTAACAACAGCAAGAAAAACAACATCATCATTAACAACAATAACAGAAACAGCAGCAACAACAATAGCAACAACAAAAATAGCACAAACAACAATAACATTAACAACAACAATAGCAACAACAAAAGCACCACAAATAACAACAACACGAACATAAGAACAAGAATAATAATAACAACAACAATAACAGCACCAGCAGAAATAACAACAGCAACAAAAACAATTACAACAACAGGAGCAGGAGCAAAAACACCGAAAACGACAACAGCACCGGGAACAACAACACCATCAACAGCAGCAGCAACAACAACAGCAGCAACAACAACAGCAGCAACAACAACAGCAGCAACAATAACAACAAAAGCTGCAGCAATAAAAACAGCAGCAGTGTCATAAATAACAACAGGAACAGCAACAACAGCAGCTGCAACAACAACAACCTGAACAACAATAACAAGATCACCAACAACAACAATTGCAACAACAACAATAACAACAACATTAACAAGAACAAGAAAAACAACATGAATAACAACAACAAGAACATCAACAACAACAACAGCACCAACAACAATAACAACAACAATAATAGCAGAAACAAGAGCAACAACAACAGTAATAACAAAAATAGCAACAACAATAGCAACGACAGCAATAATACAATAACAATAACCACAATAGGAACAGCAACAATAGCAACATAAGCAACAACAGCAGCAACAAAAACAACAACAATAGCAAAAACAACACCAGTTACAACAACAACAATAACAACAGCAACAACACCGGTTACAACAAAACAACAACAGCAGCAACAACAACAGCAACGACAAAAAGAACAACAACAGCAACAATAATAACAACAGCTATAGCAATAACAGCAACAACAACAGCAGTAACAACAATAACAACAACAACAGCAACAATAATAACAACAACAGCAGCAGCAACAACAATAACAACAGTAGCATCAACAACAGCAAAAACAACAACAAACTTATGAAAGAAATCCGCATTAGAGGAAAGAAATCCGAAGAGAAAATAGAACCAAGACGTAAATGTAGTCATAAATAATGTGACAATCATCCTGTATTATACCGGACAGTCCCATATTTGATGAATTTATCTCAGCAGTCGTAATATACTTAAAGTGCCCCTGGGTTTAAGACACATGTCCCATATTGTCCTGTATTCTGGTTCTAAGGACTGTTACAGCCGGAGGTGGGGTGGGGGATACGCTCTCCACTCTAATGAAATGTCTCCAAGGCGTGCGTCTCAAATAGCCTCTGACAGTCAAGTCCAGCTCCTGGCCTTCTCGTGGCGGAACTGTTCAAACTGACAGGAGAAGGGGCGAAGGCGAATATCTGGCACCTGAAAACCAGAAACTTTGGGTAGGTGAGAGTCATGTTTGGTAGCTTATCTACCGCTAGAGGTCGGTCACGTCCTAAACACGCCCATGCTGAGATAATACGCCTAAAACAGACTAACCCATGGATGAAACTTACAAGTGGTGAGGATTTGTCCTCCTGGAAAAAAGCTCCGTCCTGGTCACAACTAGGAAATGCAGAGGCCACGACCACAAAATGTTGAAGTCGGAGACACTGGACCAGTGCAGTCTAGATAGGCAACCACCTCCCAGCCGACGGGGATGTATGCGTATCTTAATCACACTGAGGTTTTCACGTGAGAAAGTCCAACGCTGGACTGGATGGGCAACCACCTCTCACCCGGCGGGGATACACAGGTATTCCAAAACACGTCGAGGTTTTCCGGTGAGAAAGTTCAACTCTAGACTAAACTGGTGCAACGAAAACCACGGTGTCACGCAATCACGCTTCTGAGACCCAACAAGAATACAGGCTCAAGCCCTGCGATACTCTGAACCTCTTGTAGTCCTCTCGTGGATCTCGTGTGGTCCTTTCGGGGACCACTGAGGGACCACCGGACACATCGAATGCCACAGGAGTAAATTCAGTAGGATCACGGTGCTGTCTTGGTGGTAGCAGAAGAAGAAGAAGAAGAAGTCCCGTATTCTCATCTTATATAGCCGCAGGCTCGGAAATAGCCAGAATTAAACAAAATATATTATAGTAGAAAAGTTGCCACTTTAAAAAGAATTCTGTATAGAAATACTGACTGTAGAACTTTTGTAAGTAAAGTTGTCAACCTAGGCTGCTTCTTCTTCTTCTTCTTCTTCTTTCTTCTTCTTTCTTCTTCTTCCTCTTCTTCAGCTTTCTGAGCCATTAAGGCTCAATGCTGCAGATAAAGTTCGCCTCCATTCATCTCTATTCCTAATCTTCTTTCTCCAGTTGGTGACACAAATTTCTTTTACATCCTCTTCTATGTTGTCTTTCCATCTCTTGGTCTGCTCTGGGTCTTGTTTCCCTCATTTCTTGCACATACATCATTTTCGTTTGTCTGTTGTCTTCCATTCTTTTTACATGCCCCAGCCAGGGTAGTCTGTTCAGTTTAAAGACATTTACAATTTGTTGGGATTTAAATAAGCTGTTCAGTTCAGTGTTCTTTCTAGCTCTACATTTTCCACTGTTGGTGCCCTTTGTGGGCCAAAAGTTTCTTCTTAGGATCTTGTTCTCAAAGCTCTGCAATTGTTGTTCATCTTTCTTTGTTGTACTCCAAGTTTCAGATCCATACATGATATTTTTATCCGTCCAATTTCGAGGCTTCTCTGTCTGTTCCGTAACATTAATCCTTTTTTTTTACGGAGATGGGGTCGTTGATCCCACGCTCCAACCCCCAACCTGGAGGACCAGGGTGCAAGTCTCGTCTGACCCCTACCCGTGAAGACCTTCCCAGCTTGGCTGGACCTGCCAGGAGTAAACGTCCCGCTGGTATAGTTCTGGGGAGGGGGTCGGGGTAGGTAAGCTGTCACGCCACGACAATGCACCCGAATCACGTGACAGTAAACCTAGACAACTGATTATAATTAAATTTATCCCCCCCCCCTCTCCAACAAACACAACTACCACTTGATTGCGTGTCCGGCATTCGAACTTAGAAAAGTTGGTGAAGATGAGCGACAAGAGAGATTACTCTATAAAACCAATAGTAAATATCCTTGCACGTCTAGAACTTGACAAGAGAGATTACTCTATAAAACCAATAGTAAATATCCTTGCACGTCTAGAACTTGACAAGAGAGATTACTCTATAAAACCAATAGTAAATATCCTTGCACGTCTAGAACTTGACAAGAGAGATTACTCTATAAAACCAATAGTTTCAGAAGAACTTGTTTTCCTGGTTTGATAATTCTTTTCGTCGTTTTGATGACCTTGTCTTATGGTTCACACATACGTAACAAATATCATGATTGTAATGAACACATATTGTAACTAATATCTCTTGAGTTTTACCGGACGTGGCAGGAAACTTCTGGCCGTAACAAGATTGTAACTTGCACCAATAAAATCTTGCCTGCAGACTCTAGTCAGGCCGCTCTGTGCTGACAACCCTAACTTGTCCAACCACCTGTAACAGTTGGACAAATATAAAAGACGTTAAGCTTCCAACAAGTCTTTGAAACATAATTTTACATTATTTAATCTCTTCGTTTCTTTCTCTACATTAAACAACTGTCAGTATTTATTTGTTTGTAATGAAAACTGTCAGTATTTATGTGTTTGTAATGAAGGCTGTCAGTATTTATGTGTTTGTAATGAAAGCTGTCAGTGTTTCTGTGTTTGTAATGAAAACTGTCAGTATTTATGTGTTTGTAATGAAAACTGTCAGTATTTATGTGTTTGTAATGAAAACTATCAGTATTTATGTGTTTGTAATGAAAGCTGTCAGTGTTTCTGTGTTTGTAATGAAAACTGTCAGTGTTTGTGTGTTTGTAATGAAAACTGTCCGTATTTATGTGTTTGTAATGAAAACTGTCAGTATTTATGTGTTTGTAATGAAAACTGTCAGTATTTATGTGTTTGTAATGAAGGCTGTCAGTATTTATGTGTTTGTAATGAAAGCTGTCAGTGTTTCTGTGTTTGTAATGAAAACTGTCAGTATTTATGTGTTTGTAATGAAAACTGTCAGTATTTATGTGTTTGTAATGAAAACTATCAGTATTTATGTGTTTGTAATGAAAGCTGTCAGTGTTTCTGTGTTTGTAATGAAAACTGTCAGTGTTTGTGTGTTTGTAATGAAAACTGTCCGTTTTTCTGTGTTTGTAATGAAAACTGTCAGTATTTATTTCTTCTTCTTCAGCTATCTGAGTGAAACAGATGACAGAGAAACGGGTTAGGTAGACAACCTAGGCTTCTTCTTCTTCTTCTTCTTCTTCTTCTTCAGCTATCTGAGTGAAACAGATGACAGAGAAACGGGTTAGGTAGACAACCTAGGCTTCTTCTTCTTCTTCTTCTTCTTCTTCTTCAGCTATCTGAGTGAAACAGATGACAGAGAAACGGGTTAGGTAGACAACCTAGGCTTCTTCTTCTTCTTCTTCTTCTTCTTCTTCTTCTTCTTCTTCAGCTTTCTGAGTGAAACGAGTTAGGTAGACAAAATCAACAGATGACAGAGAAACGAATGAAATGGACGACATCAGCAAATCGGGTCTGACCTGTCATGACCGCCATGACAATAAGGGACAAAGCAAGCTAGAGAACAGTTTTATTCAACTTTCACGTACGGACACATATTTAAGTAAACGATGAGCCTATATGTGGCCAAGATTTGAACCTGGCAGCCTTCTACATTTTGTCTGGTCTTTCCTTGTGGCGTCTCTACTCCCTCCTTGTCTCTTTGTTCCATGTGCTTGTTGCATGGTGAGCAAATCTTGCCAGAAATATTCAACATTTTTTGTGCCTTACTAAACTGAAGCCAGTGCGTCTACTGTTTTAGTTCATGTTTAAGAGACTTAAGACTCACATCAGCGACCATATGACCGTGTTTGTCCGCACACTCGTGGACACACCTAACAGTTTTGTGGAACTAGCTGGGAGCGAAGATGCTGTCTGACATAGCAGTCAACCTCCCTTGTTAGACGTGCTGTGGTAGGGTTGCGAACCTTACCCGACCAAGAACCTGTCCCACTTCTCCGATGGTATCCTTAGTAACAAGCCTAGCTCGGCTCAAGGGACAGGGGTTGCAATAGTCTCCAGGGTGGTGGAGTCTGCTAAAGAAGCATCGTACACCCCCTGCTTGTTAGCTGCACAAGGGAACTTAAAGATATCAGCCGCAGTAACCCCCCTCCTGCTCTGACACGATGTTGTGTCTCAACAGCTTTACAACTCTGACACGATGTTGTGTCTCAACAGCTTTACAACTTTGACACAATGTTGTGTCTCAACAGCTTCACAACTCTGACACGATGTTGTGTCTCAACAGCTTTACAGCTAGGACACGATGCTGTGTCTCAACAGCTTCACAACTCTGACACGATGTTGTGTCTCAACAGCTTTACAGCTAGGACACGATGCTGTGTCTCAACAGCTTCACAACTCTGACACGATGTTGTGTCTCAACAGCTTTACAGCTCTGACACAATGTTGTGTCTCAACAGCTTCACAGCTCTGACACAATGTTGTGTCTCAACAGCTTCACAGCATCGGCGAGAAAGAGAATCAGTTACATCTCTATGGGGATGATAGTTGCAGTAGTAGTAGTAGTAGTAGTAGTAGTAGTAGTAGTAGTAGTAGTAGTAGTAGTAGTAGTAGAACAAGAACAAGAAGATTCAACCAGTCTTACATTCTTGTCTGACAAAGGCGAACATCGAAATACCACAACTACATTCAGCTGTTTAAAAAACCTAATTTTATAATTTATCTTCTAAGCAAAAAATCATGAGTACTTCATTCTCTGCTATACAGAGAGTGAGAGAGAGAGTGAGAGAGAGAGAGAGAGAGAGAGAGAGAGAGAGAGAGAGAGAGGGAGGTATTTACTTACAAAAATCCTGCAACGTAGTTGTTGGACATATTCCAAGTCCCACCGCCATACATAGATGAGGTCTCGGACAGGCGAACGTGGCGACTTGGCGAATATGTTTTAGTCAGATTCAGGACCACATTATTCACAGTTGTGAAAGAATTCAGAACGGATAGATTCAAGAAAGTCTGAACTTGGACTCCAGCTGAACCCAAGTAGTAGCTAGAGAAAATACAAGGAGACAGATTATCAGTGAATGTAGTAGTTAGAGAAAATACAAGGAGACAGATTATCAGTGAATGTAGTAGTTAGAGAAAAAACAAGGAGACAGATTATCAGTGAATGTAGTAGTTAGAGAAAATACAAGGAGACAGATTATCAGTGAATGTAGTAGCTAGAGAAAATACAAGGAGACAGATTATCAGTGAATGTAGTAGCTAGAGAAAATACAAGGAGACAGATTATCAGTGAATGTAGTAGCTAGAGAAAATACAAGGAGACAGATTATCAGTGAATGTAGTAGTTAGAGAAAATACAAGGAGACAGATTATCAGTGAATGTAGTAGTTAGAGAAAAAACAAGGAGACAGATTATCAGTGAATGTAGTAGTTAGAGAAAATACAAGGAGACAGATTATCAGTGAATGTAGTAGCTAGAGAAAATACAAGGAGACAGATTATCAGTGAATGTAGTAGCTAGAGAAAATACAAGGAGACAGATTATCAGTGAATGTAGTAGCTAGAGAAAATACAAGGAGACAGATTATCAGTGAATGTAGTAGTTAGAGAAAGTACAAGGAGACAGATTATCAGTGAATGTAGTAGTTAGAGAAAGTACAAGGAGACAGATTATCAGTGAATGTAGTAGTCAGAGAAAGTACAAGGAGACAGATTATCAGTGAATGTAGTAGTTACAGAAAATACAAGGATACAGATTATCAGTGAATGTAGTAGTTAGAGAAAGTACAAGGAGACAGATTATCAGTGAATGTAGTAGCTAGAGAAAATACAAGGAGACAGATTATCAGTGAATGTAGTAGTTAGAGAAAGTACAAGGAGACATTATCAGTGAATGTAGTAGTTAGAGAAAGTACAAGGAGACAGATTATCAGTGAATGTAGTAGTTAGAGAAAGTACAAGGAGACAGATTATCAGTGAATGTAGTAGCTAGAGAAAATACAAGGAGACAGATTATCAGTGAATGTAGTAGCTAGAGAAAATACAAGGAGACAGATCATCAGTGAATGTAGTAGCTAGAGAAAGTACAAGGAGACAGATTATCTGTGAATGTAGTAGCTAGAGAAAATACAAGGAGACAGATTATCAGTGAATGTAATAGCTAGAGAAAATACAAGGAGACAGATTATCAATGAATGTAGTAGTTAGAGAAAGTACAAGGAGACAGATTATCAGTGAATGTAGTAGCTAGAGAAAGTACAAGGAGACAGATTATCAGTGAATGTAGTAGCTAGAGAAAGTACAAGGAGACAGATTATCAATGAATATAGTAGTTAGAGAAAATACAAGGAGACAGATTATCAGTGAATATAGTAAGCTTCTCAAACTACATGAAAAAATGTTGTAGATTACTTGAAAATGTAGTAAACGAACCACCATTTTGATCTAACCAAACTGCTATTCACACATTTTTTATACACAAAATCTACAGCTTTGCTGGCCAATGCTTGTCAAATATTTAAGGAGAAAATACTACTTCAATATCTGTAAGATTGTGACAAGAATACTACTTCAGCATCTGTAAGATTGTAATGAAACTACTACTTCAGTATCTATAAGATTGTGATAAAAATACTACTGCAGTATCTGTAAGATTGTGATGAAAATAGTACTTCATTTTCTTTAAGACTGTGATGAAACTATTACTTCATTTTCTTTAAGACTGTGATGAAACTACTACTTCAGTACCTGTAAGATTGTGATGAAAACTTCAGTGTCTGTAAGATTGTGATGAAATTATTACTTCAGTATCTGAAGTAGTACCTTCTACCCCTAAATATATAATTATTTTTAACAAACAAGATTTGCACATAGAATTTTGTCGCACAATGCTCCGTCTTACTTGTGGCCATTGTTTACGTCTCCGTCTAACTTGTGGCCATTGTTTACGTCTCCGTCTTACTTGTGGCCATTGTTTACGTCTCCGTCTAACTTGTGGCCATTGTTTACGTCGCCGTCTTACTTGTGGCCATTGTTTACGTCGCCGTCTTACTTGTGGCCATTGTTTATGTCTCCGTCTTACTTGTGCCCATTGTTTACGTCGCCGTCTTACTTGTGCCCATTGTTTACGTCGCCGTCTTACTTGTGGCCATTGTTTACGTCGCCGTCTTACTTGTGGCCATTGTTTACGTCGCCGTCTTACTTGTGCCCATTGTTTACGTCGCCGTCTTACTTGTGGCCATTGTTTACGTCGCCGTCTTACTTGTGGCCATTGTTTACGTCGCCGTCTTACTTGTGGCCATTGTTTACGTCGCCGTCTTACTTGTGCCCATTGTTTACGTCGCCGTCTTACTTGTGCCCATTGTTTACATCGCCGTCTTACTTATGCCCATTGTTTACGTCGCCGTCTTACTTGTGGCCATTGTTTACGTCGCCGTCTTACTTGTGGCCATTGTTTACGTCTCCGTCTTACTTGTGGCCATTGTTTACGTCTCCGTCTTACTTGTGGCCATTGTTTACGTCGCCGTTTTACTTGTGGCCATTGTTTACGTCTCCGCCTTGTGGCCATTGTTTACGTCTCCGTCTTACTTGTGGCCATTGTTTACGTCGCCGTCTTACTTGTGGCCATTGTTTACGTCTCCGTCTTGTGGCCATTGTTTACGTCTCCGTCTTGTGGCCATTGTTTACGTCTCCGTCTTACTTGTGGCCATTGTTTACGTCTCCGTCTTGTGGCCATTGTTTACGTCTCCGTCTTGTGGCCATTGTTTACGTCTCCGTCTTGTAGCCATTGTTTACGTCGCCGTCTTACTTGTGGCCATTGTTTACGTCGCCGTCTAACTTGTGCCCATTGTTTACGTCGCCGTCTTACTTGTGGCCATTGTTTACGTCTCCGTCTAACTTGTGGCCATTGTTTACGTCTCCGACTTACTTGTGCCCATTGTTTACGTCTCCGTCTTGTGGCCATTGTTTACGTCTCCGACTTACTTGTAGCCATTGTTTCCGTCTCCGTCTTACTTGTGGCCATTGTTTACGTCTCCGTCTTGTGGCCATTGTTTACGTCGCCGTCTTGTGGCCATTGTTTACGTCGCCGTCTTACTTGTGGCCATTGTTTACGTCTCCGTCTTACTTGTGCCGATTGTTTACGTCTCCGTCTTACTTGTGGCCATTGTTTACGTCGCCGTCTTACTTGTGGCCATTGTTTACGTCGCCGTCTTACTTGTGGCCATTGTTTACGTCTCCGTCTTGTGGCCATTGTTTACGTCTCCGTCTTGTGGCCATTGTTTACGTCTCCGTCTTACTTGTGGCCATTGTTTACGTCTCCGTCTTGTGGCCATTGTTTACGTCTCCGTCTTGTGGCCATTGTTTACGTCGCCGTCTTGTGGCCATTGTTTACGTCTCCGTCTAACTTGTGGCCATTGTTTACGTCGCCGTCTTGTGGCCATTGTTTACGTCTCCGTCTAACTTGTGGCCATTGTTTACGTCTCCGTCTTACTTGTGGCCATTGTTTACGTCTCCGTCTTGTGGCCATTGTTTACGTCGCCGTCTTACTTGTGGCCATTGTTTACGTCGCCGTCTTACTTGTGGCCATTGTTTACGTCTCCGTCTTACTTGTGGCCATTGTTTACGTCTCCGTCTTACTTGTGGCCATTGTTTACGTCTCCGTCTTACTTGTGGCCATTGTTTACGTCTCCGTCTTACTTGTTGCCATTGTTTACGTCTCCGTCTAACTTGTGGCCATTGTTTACGTCTCCGTCTAACTTGTGGCCATTGTTTACGTCGCCGTCTTGTGGCCATTGTTTACGTCTCCGTCTAACTTGTCGACAATGTTTACGTCGCCGTCTTACCTGTGGCCATTGTTTACGTCGTCGTCTTACTTGTGCCCATTGTTTACGTCTCCGTCTTACTTGTGGCCTATGTTTACGTCGCCGTCTTACTTGTGGCCATTGTTTACGTCGCCGTCTTACTTGTGCCCATTGTTTACGTCTCCGTCTTACTTGTGGCCATTGTTTACGTCTCCGTCTTACTTGTGCCCATTGTTTACGTCTCCGTCTAACTTGTTGCCATTCTTTACGTCTCCGTCTTACTTGTGGCCATTGTTTACGTCTCCGTCTAACTTGTGGCCATTGTTTACGTCGCCGTCTTGTGGCCATTGTTTACGTCTCCGTCTAACTTGTGGCCATTGTTTACGTCGCCGTCTTGTGGCCATTGTTTACGTCTCCGTCTTACTTGTGGCCATTGTTTACGTCTCCGTCTTACTTGTGGCCATTGTTTACGTCGCCGTCTTGTGGCCATTGTTTACGTCGCCGTCTTACTTGTGCCCATGTTTACGTCTCCGTCTTACTTGTGGCCATGTTTACGTCTCCGTCTTACTTGTGGCCATTGTTTACGTCGCCGTCTTGTGGTGATTGTTTACGTCTCCGTCTAACTTGTGGCCATTGTTTACGTCGCCGTCTTGTGGCCATTGTTTACGTCTCCGTCTAACTTGTGGCCATTGTTTACGTCTCCGTCTTACTTGTGGCCATTGTTTACGTCTCCGTCTTACTTGTGGCCATTGTTTACGTCGCCGTCTTACTTGTGCCCATTGTTTACGTCGCCGTCTTGTGGTGATTGTTTACGTCTCCGTCTAACTTGTGGCCATGTTTACGTCGCCGTCTTGTGGCCATTGTTTACGTCTCCGTCTAACTTGTGGCCATTGTTTACGTCTCCGTCTTACTTGTGGCCATTGTTTACGTCTCCGTCTTACTTGTGGCCATTGTTTACGTCGCCGTCTTACTTGTGCCCATTGTTTACGTCGCCGTCTTGTGGTGATTGTTTACGTCTCCGTCTAACTTGTGGCCATTGTTTACGTCGCCGTCTTGTGGCCATTGTTTACGTCTCCGTCTAACTTGTGGCCATTGTTTACGTCTCCGTCTTACTTGTGGCCATTGTTTACGTCTCCGTCTTACTTGTGGCCATTGTTTACGTCGCCGTCTTACTTGTGCCCATTATTTACGTCTCCGTCTTGTGGCCATTGTTTACGTCTCCGACTTACTTGTAGCCATTGTTTACGTCTCCGTCTTACTTGTGGCCATTGTTTACGTCTCCGTCTTGTGGCCATTGTTTACGTCGCCGTCTTACTTGTGGCCAGTGTTTACGTCGCCGTCTTACTTGTGGCCATTGTTTACGTCTCCGTCTTACTTGTGGCCATTGTTTACGTCTCCGTCTTACTTGTGGCCATTGTTTACGTCTCCGTCTTACTTGTGGCCATTGTTTACGTCTCCGTCTTACTTGTTGCCATTGTTTACGTCTCCGTCTAACTTGTTGCCATTGTTTACGTCTCCGTCTAACTTGTGGCCATTGTTTACGTCGCCGTCTTGTGGCCATTGTTTACGTCTCCGTCTAACTTGTGGCCATTGTTTACGTCGCCGTCTTGTGGCCATTGTTTACGTCTCCGTCTAACTTGTGGCCATTGTTTACGTCGCCGTCATGTGGCCATTGTTTACGTCTCCGTCTTACTTGTGGCCATTGTTTACGTCTCCGTCTTACTTGTGGCCATTGTTTACGTCGCCGTCTTGTGGCCATTGTTTACGTCGCCGTCTTACTTGTGCCCATTGTTTACGTCTCCGTCTTACTTGTGGCCATTGTTTACGTCTCCGTCTTACTTGTGGCCATTGTTTACGTCGCCGTCTTGTGGCCATTGTTTACGTCTCCGTCTTACTTGTGGCCATTGTTTACGTCGCCGTCTTGTGGCCATTGTTTACGTCGCCGTCTTACTTGTGCCCATTGTTTACGTCTCCGTCTTACTTGTGGCCATTGTTTACGTCTCCGTCTTACTTGTGGCCATTGTTTACGTCGCCGTCTTGTGGCCATTGTTTACGTCTCCGTCTAACTTGTGGCCATTGTTTACGTCGCCGTCTTGTGGCCATTGTTTACGTCTCCGTCTAACTTGTGGCCATTGTTTACGTCTCCGTCTAACTTGTGGCCATTGTTTACGTCTCCGTCTTACTTGTGGCCATTGTTTACGTCGCCGTCTTACTTGTGGCCATTGTTTACGTCGCTGTCTTACTTGTGCCCATTATTTACTTCTCCGTCTTGTGGCCATTGTTTACGTCTCCGACTTACTTGTAGCCATTGTTTACGTCTCCGTCTTACTTGTGGCCATTGTTTACGTCTCCGTCTTGTGGCCATTGTTTACGTCGCCGTCTTACTTGTGGCCATTGTTTACGTCTCCGTCTTACTTGTGGCCATTGTTTACGTCTCCGTCTTACTTGTTGCCATTGTTTACGTCTCCGTCTAACTTGTGGCCATTGTTTACGTCTCCGTCTAACTTGTGGCCATTGTTTACGTCGCCGTCTTGTGGCCATTGTTTACGTCTCCGTCTAACTTGTGGCCATTGTTTACGCCTCCGTCTTACTTGTGGTCATTGTTTAATTCTCCGTCTAACTTGTAGCCATTGTTTACGTGTCCGTCTTACATGTGGCCATTTTTTACGTCCAGCATTACATAGCCAAAGTTTAAGAAACTGTCTTCTTCCTAAGCCCATTTTAGATCTGTACAAGAAAAGCCTTGCATACTCTGCACTACAGCTCTAGAATACCATCCCCTATAATCTAAAATATATTATTAATACTCCATCTTTTAACTCAAAACTTTTTCAGTATTTACTGGCTTGTAATTATATGCATCCAGAGAATATATAATAGCCTCTCATACCATGACTTGCCAGCCACCGAGTTCTGTTCTAAAAGAGCATAGTTCTAAAAGTAACTTGTTAGATCTTGTTAGAAACTTTCTTAGTAAAAGACTGGAGTGGCAGAAGAACGCCATTAAAATGTATCGTGTGCGTGTGTATGTTCATGTGTGCGTGTGTATGTTCATGTGTGTGTGTGTATGTTCATGTGTGCGTGTGTATGTTCATGTGTGAGCGCTATCTTGTTAGATTAGTTACCTCTCATCTCATAATTCACTATCCTATATTAGTGAATGTAATATTTTCATTTTGCATTCTTACACATTTTTGTCATATAATCTGTATTCTTATATCTAATATAGTTTCATCTTGAATTCTTGTATATATATATATCTTATATCCTTCTCGTGCCGTTAAACGTCATATAGGGCTCGCAAGGTAGTTCGCCAATTTCTCCTGTCTTCGGCGAGTCTTTCAACCTCATCAAGGGATTTTATACCTGTTAATTTGGCTCTTTTAACACTGTCCTCTTCAGAGTTTCACGCGGTCTGCCTCTTTTTCATTGGCCTGTTGTGTTCCAATTTATAGCTTGTTTTTGGGATTCTCTGACTGTTTCTTCTCATCAAGTGACCAACATATGTCCATGTCCTTTTCCTGATCACCCATGAGACTGGTTGTTGTTCAGTCATCTGTCTTATCTCTGCATTGTTCTTGAATTCATTCCACTTGATGCCGAGTATTTTCCTTAGGCATTTGTTTTCAAAAGAGTCTAATTTCTTTTCTATTTCTTTAGTTGTTTCCCAGCTTTCACATGCATAAATGAGGGTGGATATTACATTTAAATTGAATAGTCTTAACTTGGTTTTTGTGCTTAAAACTTTTGAATGCCATATGTTCTCCAGATTCTTGAAGATTGATGCTGCTTTTGCAATTCTAATTCCAACTTCCTTTCTGGTGTCATCATCCTGGTCTGTGTAGCTGCCAAGGTATGCAAATTGATTGACTTCTTCAATATCTGTCCCTTCTATGTGTATTTTTCCATTTTGATTAATGGGAATTTTCATTATTTTTGTTTTGTCTTTGTTAATTTCAAATCCTATTTTGCTAGCCAGTGAGGACAAGATATCTGTTTTTTCTTATATGGAATTCACATTGTTATTGATAAAAGTTATGTCATCGGCAAAATCAAGATCTTCTAGTTGGGTCCCATGTACCCAATCAATACCTGTGTTACCTGCGCAGCATTTTTTCGTTATGAAATCTATTGCAATTCCAAAAAGCAAAGGAGACACCTTGATTCACACCTGTTTCAATCTGGAAC